>NC_069405.1:64935861-65003075 GCF_026875155.1 Cherax quadricarinatus
CCAGTGATTCTTCTCTCTAATAATGCATTCCTCCCTTCCTTACACTATGCTCTTTCCTCCCTAATACTGTACTCCTCCTTTCATAATACTGCATTTCTCCTTCCCTAATACTGTTTCTTCTCTTCCCTCCGTAATACCGTTCTTCTACCTTCCTAATACTGTTCTCCTCCCTAATAGTGTTCTCCCTCCCTAATACTGTTCTCATTCCCTATTACTGTATCCCTCTCTCTACAACTCTAGTCTTGCCTCTTCAGTACTGTGCTCCTCCCTCCCAAACGCTATAGTCCTCCCTCCCAGGCACTACTTATCTCTTCCCCCAACACTGCACCTCTCTCCCTCCCCATTACTTTATCTCCCTATTCAACCCCACGGTCTCCAACGCTGTACTCTCTCTCTCCAACACTGTGCTCCTCCCCCCTCCACCCACTCTTCACCCCACCTTCCCTAACTCTACACTGCTGCCTTCTTTCCCCTCCCCAACTCTTCCCCCTCCATCCCCCCCTCCCCACCACCAAGGGTCTGGAAAAGTCTTACGTTGTAATATAATTGAAACGCGGAGCTTCGAAGCATAAAATGACATCGCTGTGCGCCAGTATATTCAAACAAAATTAATTCAATTATGAACGGTCAACATAATTTGAGCATTTTTCGGACGCGTATTTCTTGGGAGAAATATAATTTGGCTGTACTGCCCCGATGTTTTACGAATGTCCTGGCTAAAAAAAAAATATATGTGGTTGTGTAAGCGATTTTAATTATTACAGGAGAAGCAGCTGGGGGGCAGGGGGGCAGGGGGGAGAGGGGCACACAGCGATGAACCAACACACCCAAGTTAGTCTTTATGTCAACATGCAAATGTAAATTAAAGTGACCCCTTGTGTGTAAACATTTACATTTACCATTGATATCGTCAACAAATCATTAAAAGACAAGTAAGCTTTTGTAGGTAAGGAGTAATTTTTTTTTAAATCAGGTTAACGTTAAACTTGATAAATTGGGAGAACAAATGGCTTGTTCATAGGAGAGAGAGAGAGAGAGGGAGAGAGAGAGAGAGAGAGAGAGAGAGAGAGAGAGAGAGAGAGAGAGAGAGAGAGAGAGAGAGAGAGAGAGAGAGAGAGAGGCACGAGATTTCACGAGGACGAAGTCTTTGCCAGCCGGGAGAGTCGGAACGCGCCTCTCCGCCGTCGAGATAATAACATTTGGCAATTAGTAACACAGCTTTACTCGGGATTAGATTAACACAAAGACTAACACAATTGACCAACGATGGCCAAAGGGCAGTTACGGGAGTTAATTCACCTGGTACAGCTCTTCCCGGGTGTTAAACCAGGAGTAAGACCTTCCTGGGATGGATGCTCTAGTTTGATTACATAAGAAAATAAGAAAGAAGGAGCACTACAACTGGCCTACTGGCCCCTGCTAAGCAAGTCCAAATCATTTGGTCTTAGTAATAATTGTAGAATTATCGACAAAATGTTAGGTAAATGATCACAAATGTAACTAAAGTGACATTTTATTGTGGCAACGTTTCGCTCTTCAGGAACGGCAAAACAATCGTTATAAAACAACGATTGTTTTGGCCAACAAAGCCAATAATTTAAAAAAAAAATCAGTCTGAGCATCACCAAATTAATATATTTCAATTACTGTAAATTATACTAAATAAATATAGTCTGACCTAAATAGTGTTAATCTAAATTATTCTACGTTAAATCTAGTAACACTCGGTTAACTTGACAAGTTAGGTTACGTATAAAAATTAAATACTCGTGTACCGTGTTAATGTACCAAAGTAAACAATACAAAAAATAAGAATTGGGCTTGTTTGGTCGAGTGTTGCAAAAAAAGTACTTATTAACCTGTCGGTATGGTATATTATTTAATAAGTAAGACACATGTATAACAGGTTGGTATCTTTATTCCGAAATATTTCGCCTGCACAGTAGGCTTCTTCAGTCGAGTACAGAAAAGTGAGCAGAAGCAGTAGAGATAAGAACGTAAGAAAGAAGGAACACTGCAACAGGCCTACTGACCCATGCGGAGCAGGTCCATGTCCCCCCACCCAGTCTGGTCATCTCCACTCAAGGATGGAGCACGGCACCAGACCCAGCAGCACAAGCTAGTCAGGTCACCCACCCACTCATGTATTTATCTAACCTATTTTTAAAACTACAAAACGTTTTAGCCTCAATAACTGTACTCGGGAGTTTGTTCCACTCATCCACCACTCTATTACCAAACCAGTGCTTTCCTATATCCTTCCTGAATCTGAATTTTTCCAACTTGAAACCATTGCTGCGAGTCCTGTCTTGGCTGGAAATTTTCAGCACGCTATTTACATCCCCTTTATTTATTCCTGTTTTCCATTTATACACCTCGATCATATCCCCCCTAATTCTATGCCTTTCTAGAGAGTACAGATTCAGGGCCCTCAGTCTATCCTCATAGGGAAGATTTCTGATATACTGGATCATCTTTGTCATCCTCCTCTGTACGTTTTCCAGAGCATTTATATCCATTCTGTAATACGGTGACCAGAACTGAGCAGCATAGTCTAAATGAGGCTTAACCAAGGATATATAGAGTTGAAGAACAACCTGAGGACTTCTATTATTTATACTTCTAGATATGAAGCCAAGAATTCTATTAGCTTTATTGCGAACACTAATGCACTGTTGTCTAGGTTTTAGATTACTGCTAACCAGAACTCCTAAATCCTTTTCGCAATCAGTAGTATTAAGATCTACATTATTTAGTTTATATGTGGCATGGTTATTTAACTGTCCAACATTTAGAACTTTGCATTTGTCAATATTAAACTGCATCTGCCACTTCTCTGACCATTGCATCAGTCAATTCAAATCATCCTGGAGTGCTCTAGTGTCCTCATTAGAATGAATTGGACGGCCTATTTTGGTGTCATCAGCAAATTTGCTTATATCGCTATTTGTTCCCTCATCTATGTCGTTTATGTAAATTGTGAACAACAACGGGCCCAACACTGACCCCTGAGGAACACCGCTTGTGACATGCCCCCATTCTAATTTCTCCCCATTGATGCAAACTCTCTACTGTCTATTTGTCAGCCATGCCTCTACCCAGGAAAAAATTTCCCCTCCTATTCAGTGTGCCTTAAGTTTCCTCAATAGCCTCTGGTGTGGAACTCTATCGAAAGCCTTACTGAAGTCCATATACACAATATCATATTTCATTACCTTGATCTACCTCCTCAAACACCTTAGTGAAAAAAGTTAGTAAATTCGTAAGACAGGAACGCCCCTTTGTAAAACCGTGTTGAGATTAATCAATCTGTGCCTGTCAAGATGGCTACGAATTGCTTCGGCAATTATTGATTCCATAAATTTTCCCACTATGGAGGTAAGGCTTATTGGTCTATAGTTCGAAGCCAAGGACCTCTCACCTGCCTTGTAAATAGGTATTACATTTGCCATTTTCCACCTATCAGGCACTATGCCAGTTTGTAGTGATATGTTAAAAAGATTAGCCAAAGGTATGCTAAGTTCCTCTTTACATTCCTTTAACACCCTTACAAACAGTTCATCAGAGCCTTGGGATTTGTTAGGTTTTAGTTTCTCTATTTGTCTGAGGACCATGTCACTAGTTACCGCAATCGTACATAGTTTATTATCCTGTTCTACATAATCTATTACTTCAGAAATATCGCTAATATTTTCCTGGGTGAAAACTGAGAGGAAGTAGGTATTGAGAATTTCACACATATCCTTATCACTGTCAGTGATCTGACCAGAGTTACTCTTAAGTGGGCCAATCTTGTCCCTAATCTTACTTCTGTATACCTGAAAGAACCCTTTTGGGCTAGTCTTTGAATACCTTGCGACCTTAGCTTCAGAATCTCTTTTTGCTTTTCTTATTCCTTTCTTTATTTCTCTCTTTAACTGAATATATTGATTTCTTAACTGCCCATCCCCTCTTTTGATACGCCTATATATGCCTCTCTTTTGACCAATGAGATGTTTTAATCTATTGTTCATTCATTTGGGATCATTTTTATTAGATCTAATTTCCCTACTCGGAACAAAAGTTGTCTGGGTAGCTAGGACTATGCTCTGAAAAACGTCATATTGGCAACCAAGATCACCTACCTGACCCATAGTCAGGACTTCCCAATTTAGCCCACCCAGGTAATTTTTCAGTCCCATGAAGTCAGCCAAGCAAAAATCTGGGACAGAGATTTGATTGCAGTTATCTGGGTAATTTCATGATATATTGAAAATAAGTGATTTGTGATCACTTTCCCCAAGCTCATCATTAACCTCAAGATTATTAATTAGGGAATCTTTGTTGGCAAGAACCAAGTCAAGCAGATTGTTTCCTCTAGTTGGTTCTATCACAACCTGTTCTAAAAAGCAATCCTGAACCGTATCAAGAAAGTCACTAGACTCAAGATTTCCTGTCATATTGTTCCAATCAATTTGTTTAAAGTTAAAATCTCCCATTATCACAACATTTTCATATCTAAATGCCTTATGAATTTCGTTCCATAACAGCTTACTGCCCTCCATATCAAGGTTTGGGGGCCTATAAATCACACCCAAAATTAATTTGCCACGTCCCTCGAGAAACTGTAGCCAAACAGATTCTGTGTTCGATGTTTCTAATCTTATATCATGTCTAAGACAACAATTTAAATTTTCACTGACATACATCGCCACTCCACCACCCTTTCTGTTGACCCTATCAGTGTGGAATAGTTTATAACCCTGTATGTTGCATTCAGAAGGCATTTCTCTATCTTTCAGGTTGAACCAGGTCTCTGTTATACCAATAATATCTATATTACCTACACTTGCAAGTAATCTTAGCTCATCTATCTTATTTCTTAGACTCCTACTATTTGTATAGTAAACCTTAAGAGAGCTAGTCACTCGTTGCCCTCTACTTTCTTTGTTGATCAACTGATTTGCCATTACCAGCAACTTTATTTTGAATATTGTCTTTTAAACATATCCCTGAGGTTTCCCGGTAATAACTGCTGTTTTTAACCCTAATGCTGCAGCCTGACTGTTTCCCACAAAGACCCATACCTCTATAACCTATCAGTTTAAATTCCTAGACAAGTCATCAATTACCCTCTCAATTGAATTAGCTAATGCAACCACTCCATCCCCAGAGAGATGAGCCTCATTCCTTGCATACATATCACGTTTGCCAAAGAATAGGTCCCAGTTATCAATGAATGGGATTGCAAGTTCCTTGCAGTACCTGTCTAGCGAGCAATTTATACCAATTGCCCTAGACATCCATTCAATGCCCACTCCCTTTCTAGGCAAGATGCTACATATGACTGGGATCCCTCTCTTAGACCTAACTGCTTCTATGGCTAACCTGTACTTATCCAGCAGCTGCTCTCTCCTGCCCTTCCCAATGCCATTACCCCCAGCACTAAGACAGATAATGGGCTTGTTCCCATTACCTGCCATAATATTATCCAACCTGCTGACTATGTCACCAACACCAGCTCCTGGAAGGCACACTCTCTGTCTGACCTTTCTGTCTGTTACAAAATGCACGGTCCATATATCTTACCTGAGAATCGCCTACTATTAAAACATTTTTACCTTGATTAGCAGGGGAATCAGTGGTACCTTCAACCTCACTAACCACTGAAATACACTCGTCTTGGAGAACAAAGAATCGATTTCCTACCTTCACATCTTCTCTATTAACTCTCCTCATCTTCCTTCTTCCTGAACTGTGAACCACTTGCCACTTAAAGCGGCTGCCACTATCACTGCTGGTGACCATTTCCTCCTTACCAGCTAAATCCTTCTCACACTCGCTCCCAAACTCATCTATGCGAAGCTTCAGCCTCCTATTTTCCTCCTGAAGAAGTAGAATCATCTCCTTCAACACTTGAACCTGAGATTCTAAAACACTACAACAAGCCATGGTGCTTGGTAACAGCCCACGATAACTCCCAAGAGCTTAGGCAGGTATGACCGCAGGTGACCACTGACCTCAGATGTGAAGATGATGTCGTCAGTCCATCACCCTTGAAGACGTAGTTTGGAGGTAGTCAGTCCCTCATCTGAGGGACTGACCCTAATATAAAATATATATTAACCTTAGTATATATTTTTGTATAGTGAAATTACATTCACGGACGGGGTACGTCTGGAAGCGGAAAGCCGTCGTTATGGCCTAGCGGCTGGAAACCTCACGCTTGTTTAAAGTGGAGAAAGAGTTATTGCTCTAGTTGATCGTCTTCGTCTTCCTTGTGTTTTGTGCGTATAAAATAACTGACTTGACGTTATTGACACTATAGTTTGTTAAACACATGAAGAGCCGCAAGTTTTGAAAGAAATATAAAGTGTTTGAAGGTGTCATGATTAATGCCGGAGGGTTGTCAGGTAGGTTTCACAGCAGGGTTAACAAGTAACCCTCGACCAGTTGATGATAGGTCAGCATTTCTTACAAGGAGGGTTAGCTACACAGGGTAACCCAAGAAAGTCAGTGCGTCATCGAGGACGTCTGTCTTATTTCCGTTGGGGTCCTTCAATCTTGTTCTCCAGGATGTGACCCACACCATTCGACTAACACCCGAGCACCTACTTACTACTAGGTGAACAGGGACAGCAGATGTAAGGAAACAAGCCGAATGTTTCCATCTGGCCGGGGATTGAACCCTTTACACTCAATGTGTAGGGAGAGAGCGTTGCCTACCAGGTCACAGAACACCGTAAACAGGTAAACAACTGAGTGGATAATATCTGGCTCTATGAAAAAAATTACCACAGTGAAAATAGAAAATAAAACCTGAGCGCTTTCATGAGCTTACAAATATCTTCAGAGGAATATCTATTCCTCTGAAGATGTGTGTAAGCACATGAAATTGCTCGGTTTATATTTACTATTTTCACTAGTATTTTTTCATATTTGCAGTCACACGTGTTATTGTGATTTCTTTTACCTGGCTCTATTTAATGATGTGCTCCATGATGTGCTCCATGATGTGCTCCATGATGTGCTCTCATATCGCCTCTGTATATAAACACCGGAACCTGCAACAGGTTTCCATAATAACATAAAGAAGGAACACTGCAGCAGGCCTACTGGCCCATGCGAGGTTTGGTCGAGTATGTGAGCTACTTCCATTCTGTTGGAAGAGATCTCTAATTTGTGGGTTGTGAATTACTCCAACTATAATACTGTGACCCATTCTTCCTACATGGACTGTGACCCAGACTGCTAGAGTGCTTGTATTGGCCCTCTCATGACGGTAGTGATAATGACCACACCATCCAAGAACCAAAATGGAAATAAGTCACTTTGCCAGACCTTTATTTTTTTTTAATTATTCTAGGTAATTTACATTATGTATGATAATTGTACTTACGTGTATCTGTGCCTAACTAAATCCTCACCAATGGAAGGAAACAAAGGAAGAGAACGGGAAGATCGGAGTTAGTGGGGGAGGGAGGGAGGGAGAGAGGGTGAGGAGGCGCCACTCTGAAACTCAGATATCAGCCTGTGTTGACCATGTAAATATTCTGTCATTGTATTTTGGTTTGAGGGCTGGTTCCGCCCCCACCTTCTGCCCCCCTCCCATTACCGCCTCCCTTTCCCCCCTCCCATTACCCCCTCATCAGCTGCATTTCACTACTCATTTCACCTTCCCGTTCTTTCTGTCGTCCCTTCATTCCGTTTTCTTTTTCACCACCACCTTCACTCTTCCCTCCCCCCTCTTCCTCTTTTACTCTACTTCGCCCCTACCTCATCCTTATTTCCCTCTCGCCCCACCTTTCTCCCATTCTAACATTTCTCATACTCCCAGCTCTTCCCCAATCTTACCACTTCCCCCACAAACCCCACTTGTCTTCCACAACTGCCTGTCTTTCTCTCGCACCCCTACCACAGTGTGTGTGATGTTAGAGGGAGTGTTGTTACTACACTACATCAGTGTTACTACACTACATCAGTGTTACTACACTACATCAGTGTTACTACACTACATCAGTGTTACTACACTACATCAGTGTTGTTACTACACTACATCAGTGTTGTTACGACACTGCATCATTGTTACTACACTACATCAGTGTTACTACACTACATCAGTGTTACTACACTACATCAGTGTTACTACACTACATCAGTGTTGTTACGACACTGCATCATTGTTACTACACTACATCAGTGTTGTTACTACACTACATCAGTGTTGCTACTACACTACATCAGTGTTGTTACGACACTGCATCATTGTTACTACACTGCATATTTGTTACTACACTACATCAGTGTTACTACACTACATCAGTGTTGTTACTACACTACATCAGTGTTGTTATTACACTACATCAGTGTTACTACACTACATCAGTGTTGTTACTACACTACATCAGTGTTACTACACTACATCAGTGTTGTTACTACACTACATCAGTGTTGTTACGACACTGCATCATTGTTACTACACTACATCAGTGTTACTACACTACATCAGTGTTGTTACTACACTACATCAGTGTTACTACACTACATCAGTGTTGTTACGACACTGCATCATTGTTACTACACTACATCAGTGTTACTACACTACATCAGTGTTACTACACTACATCAGTGTTACTACACTACATCAGTGTTACTACACTACATCAGTGTTGTTACTACACTACATCAGTGTTGTTACTACACTACATCAGTGTTACTACACTACATCAGTGTTGTTACTACACTACATCAGTGTTACTACACTACATCGGTGTTACTACACTACATCGGTGTTACTACACTACATCAGTGTTACTACACTACATCAGTGTTGTTACTACACTACATCAGTGTTACTACACTACATCAGTGTTGTTACTACACTACATCAGTGTTGTTACGACACTGCATCATTGTTACTACACTACATCAGTGTTGTTACTACACTACATCAGTGTTGTTACTACACTACATCAGTGTTACTACACTACATCAGTGTTGTTACTACACTACATCAGTGTTGTTACTACACTACATCAGTGTTGTTACTACACTACATCAGTGTTGTTACTACACTACATCAGTGTTACTACACTACATCAGTGTTGTTACTACACTACATCAGTGTTACTACACTACATCAGTGTTGTTACGACACTGCATCATTGTTACTACACTACATCAGTGTTACTACACTACATCGGTGTTACTACACTGCATCATTGTTACTACACTACATCAGTGTTGTTACTACACTACATCAGTGTTACTACACTACATCAGTGTTACTACACTACATCAGTGTTACTACACTACAACAGTGTTGTTACTACACTACATCAGTGTTGTTACTACACTATGTCAGTGTTGTTACTACACTACATCAGTGTTGTTACTACACTACATCAGTGTTGTTACGACACTGCATCATTGTTACTACACTACATCAGTGTTGTTACTACACTACATCAGTGTTACTACACTACATCAGTGTTACTACACTACATCAGTGTTGTTACAACACTACATCAGTGTTGTTACTACACTACATCAGTGTTGTTACTACACTACATCAGTGTTACTACACTGCATCAGTGTTGTTACAACACTACATCAGTGTTGTTACTACAGTACATCAGACGTCATGTAGAGGGTATATTGAGTTGGGGATGTTTCAGGAAACAGAGGAACTGGGTTTTGATGGACATCTATTTTGCACTGGTGGCAACCTCGTCATGGCGTCATTATGGTAGAGCTTTTGTCATGTCATTATGGTAGCACTTTTGTCATGACGTCATTATGGTAGCACTTTTGTCATGGCGTCTTATGGTAGCACTTTTGTCATGGCGTCTTATGGTAGCACTTTTGTCATGGCGTCTTATGGTAGCACTTTTGTCATGGCATCATCATGGTAGCTCTGTAGTCATGGCGTCTTTATGGTAGCACTTTTGTCATGACGTCATTATGGTAGCGCTTTTGTCATGACGTCATTATGGTAGCACTTTTATCATGGCATCATTATGGTAGCTCTTTAGTCATGGCGTCTTCATGGTAGCACTTTTGTCGTGGTGTCATTATGGTGGCACTTTTGTCATGGCGTCATTATGGTAGCACTTGTCATGGCATCATTATGGTAGCACTTTTGTCATGGTGTCATTATGGTAGCACTTTCATCACTTTTGTCACGACGTCATTATGAGGCTGTCATGGAGGCACCCTTGTTACCACGCCATCACGATGGCACCCTAGCCACACTGCCATCCTGGTGGTGCCATATTTATGGAAATATTAATTAATGTGACTGCTAGAGTTTAACTGGTGTGGACCTGGGCTGATGATCCACCTGTATTGAAGTTATATTGTCTTTTTCATTCCAAGTTTTCCATCTGTCCACTCCAGTGTTCCAGGTTTTCCTGTGTCCTTTGTTCCAGGCTTGCCCTGTTCTCCACCCTTCCGGGTTATCTGTCTATAATTTTAAGTGTCCATGTCCTCTATAATTGCAAATTTCTCTGTCTTCTACCATTTCAAGAATCCCTGTTGTGTATGTCATACAGTGTCAGATTCTGAATACTTCCCTTTCTGACTACCATCACTTTTACCTAATCATATAATCCTAATCATCAGTGTTTATTCAGTTACCCCTTTAATACCCTCTTCGTCTCTCTCTCTCTCTCTCTCTCTCTCTCTATCTCTCTCTATCTCTCTCTATCTCTCTCTATCTCTCTCTATCTCTCTCTATCTCTCTCTCTCTCTCTCTCTCTCTCTCTCTCTCTCTCTCTCTCTCTCTCTCTCTCTCTCTCTCTCTCTCTCTCTCTCTCTCTCTCTCCTTTTCCCCCTTTTTAATCCATTATGGTCTTATTTTTTTTCAATTTACTTCTATGCGTGCACGTAGCTTTCTCTGGTGCGCTCATCTGCGTTATTCCCTCACATTCTCCCTTATTAAGCGTTCTCCTGATCTTCATTTTCCTTACCGCCTCACTAATTCTGCTGGTCCTACTCCACACACCCGCTCCATCTTATATTCTCCCTCTCCCACTCGCTTGATTCTTTCCTGCTTCCCCCTCCCTCTTTCACTCCCTGAACGCTTACCCTGACTCTCCCTCGTCTCTTCTAATCGTCATCAACTGACCAATTACTGGAGGAAGCGCGATAATTGATCGTTCTTGTGAGTCAGGCTGCGGATATAAATATTAGGAAGAGGCAGCCCAGGCTGTCATCTTTGTAATTGTGTGGCATTATTGGCAGAGAGGCTAGGAGAGGTAGATTGTGAGTGGCCTAGGTAGACAGGCAGACACGACAGGCATGTCAGAAACAAAGGGCAGACAGATATGACAGACTTACCAGGTAAACCATTTGTAACAGACAGGACAAATACAGACATGACAAACATGACATGCAGATATAGACAAAGAAGACACAAACGAAACAGAAAAGAGATATGGCAGACAGTGAGACATTATCACAATATCCACACCAACACAGTAGTACTGGGCGTGTATCCAACCTACAAAACTACCACTCACGTCTAGCGTACATATATCACAGGAGTTTCACATTCACGGGATACTCTCACAAGGGACAAATTCACACTTGCTATTATTTAAAATTTCCCATCACTGCTCTCCTTTCTGCTTTCACATTTGATGTCTCTCATCACACACCCTTGCATATTTTCTCTCTTCTCTCCCCACACCCCCATATATTTTCTTCTTTTGTCCTCCCAATGCCCCATCTCTCCTTTCTCAACACGTCCCCTTTCCTCTCTGACCACACCCTCCTCCCTTCATTTCCTTCATTGTAAATTCACTTTCTACCCCGTCCGTTGTTTTTCTCTCTGATCCTGTTCCTTACTTCAGGTTATTCTTCCCTTGTCAGACCACAGGTGTAGAGCACCACGACTTCCGGCCTGGCTTGATTACTCAAATACTTAATCACTAATTAGTTACTAATTACCTTCACTCTGTAATGGGAGTTCCGAAGCCCATCTAGTTTATTTTCCACTCGACTATGTACTCGGTCACTCAGTCACACTTCCACCAGTTAGGTGAGATCAAGAGCATATTAAAAATAATAAAACGAGCCAGGCTAGATAAAGGGCATATAACAAAAATAAACGTAAGATACATTATACCAATAAATATATAACTATAGGAGAAATAATGAAATATAAACAATTGGGGAATTTATGGATCAAATTTAAAGACGATATTAGAAGCGAAGTATAAAATTTACAATACAGTATTTCATGTATACTGTACAGTTACTCTGATACATTAATTTCATTATACTGTAGCAGGGAATGTGAGGCCGAACTGTATACTGAGTAATATCAGGATACAGTACTAACAAACCGAGAGTTCCAAGGCCTCAGTGACATTAATAATAATAATAATAATAATAATAATAATAATTATAACGATAAAATAATAAGAGTATTCTTTAGTTCATTGAAGTTACATAATATAATTAATAAAAGAACAGTTGACATTTATAGGTTACTTTATAGAAAGCCTCTGGTAATGCCGAACATTATGGGCAGCTTTAAGATTAACTTACAACTACAAACATTATAAGATTAAGTTTATTTGAATGATCAAGTTTACAATCTCTGACATATAATCTAATAATTTGGATAATGATTATCGTTTTAGATTTTTTGTAAGGCAATTTGTTCTAGTGTTTGTAGTGGCTATGACTACGTGGAAATAAATTGGTGATAAAACAACAATGTGAATAAACAACAAAAAGGCACAATACTATTACTTCTACTACTTCCACTACCAACCTTACCATTACTTCTTTTTCTTCCTCTCTTGGTCCCGTCCCTGTCCTCCTCGCATATATATACTAACTCACTCTTTTGTGTTAGTGTGACTTTGTAAATGGTCCAAGTCGGACCAAAACGTCGTCGTAAGTTTTTCTCTCTTCTATGTGCATGTTATATGTGTAACATTATGAATGTTAATAATATTTAGATAAACAGGATTGATGTTGATAAACTGAGTTTTTAACATAATTAGTCTGTGCAGAATTTAGGTCAGGTGAAGGAGGTACTTTTTAAATATTTTTTTTTGAAGCAGGTGACAGAAGGGGAACTTTTTGCATTTTCTGGAAGGAAATTCCAAATTTGAAGGTCCTTTATTCGCATGGAGTTCTTAGATAGTTGAGTCGAACAACTGGCATGTCCAAGAAGTACTTGCTTCTTGTATTGTGGTTATGTGTTCTGTTGCAGCTCTCCAGGAACAGTCGGAGCGCTGAGTTGTAATTCGTTCTACGTGTCCTATAAGTGTAGAATGACCAGTAGTAAGTGAGACATGTTTTGTAAGTTAAACTTTCGAATAGTGGGGATGAGGGATGTGTGTGTAACTTGACTGTGTGGTTATTCTAACAGCTGATTTCTGCTGGGTCACAATAGGTTCCCGGTAGTGTGCTCTTGTTGATGCCCTTGTGGTAGTCAGAGCACTACTGACTACTCATCTTTCCTTCATTCCTCTGCTCCTTCTCTTCCTTCTCCTTCTTCTCTTGACCATAAAATATAATCATCTTGCATCTCATTCGCCCATCTAGTCAGCAAATTCCTGTCCAGTTGGGATTATGACCTTCCTATATCAAAACTTCGTAATGAGGATATAACATCACCTTCTTCCCGTCTCCAGAAGTCTAAAAAAAAGTCATTGGTGTTGATACGTGCTTTCAACATTACATAAAGATATAATGTATATTGTATGTTTGTGATGTTCTTTACTACCATCCTTCCTCCTTCCTGACTCCAGAGAATGAAAAAAATTAAGACAGTTCTTATTCTTCTCCTTAACACTTCTTTCCTCAGATTTTTTCTTGCCCTTTCCCATTAAACACATTTCTATTCTTGCTCACTGTGCCTTTCCATTCTCTATTCCTCCTCCCTGAACTTCCTCTTATCTGTGTTTTCCTTTGCTCTCCCTCCTTTATCTCTTTTCACCTTTGTTCAAGTTCATTTTTGTTTTTCATCCTCTTATACCTTCTTGCCCTCTGACCATCCGTGTGTCCCCAGGTTTTCTTTCTCATCTTTGTCTCCTCCCTCGGTTACTTCCCACTCTACATCACTGTTGACCTTCATCTGTTTCATTCATGTCTCCATACCTCCCTGTGGTAGGGGAGGATACCTCTCTTAGGTAGGCTAGCACACACTCCAGTGGTAGGCTAGCACACACTCCAGTGGTAGGCTAGCACACACTCCAGTGGTAAGCTAGCACACACTCCAGTGGTAGGCTAGCACACACTCCAGTGGTAGGCTAGCACACACTCCAGTGGTAGGCTAGCACACACTCCAGTGGTAGGCTAGCACACACTCCAGTGGTAGGCTAGCACACACTCCAGTGGTAAGCTAGCACACTTCTCTGTGGTAAACTAACATACTTCTCAGTAGTACTCTGCCATTGAATAAGTGTAACTTAGACTTTGCTCTTCTCTCCACTCATTGACATCATCTATTACCCTTTTTATCACAACACTTTACCTATTTCAGCAGGTTTCTTTATTATCTTCTTCCTTTGCCTCACACTGCTTTCCTTATCCTACATTTACCTCGACCTCCTCTCTCTTTCTCTTACGAGGATCTTTTATTCCTCTTATTAATTTTCTTGCTTCTTTTCCTCATATTCTAACACAATTATTCTCTCCTCTTAGGCCTTAATTTTGTTTTTCTCTCTTCTTCCTGACATTTCTTTCCCCCGAATCTTTTTTTCCTCTTGAGTCCTCTTTGTCTTTTCATTAATCCTTCGTTACCGCCTTTCTCCAGTCTTCTTTCTCCACATCATCCTTCTCACCTCTGTGGAAGACCTTAATTCTTCTTAGCTTTCTTTCGTTGATATTTCCTAACTCTTATCTCACCCTTATGATCCCCCATCTGCCTTATTCCCAGACCTAGTTTTCCCCTCAGATCGACTTCCCTCTGACTCTTTTCTATACCCCTCACTCACCACGTCTTCGTCGTTGCCCCCCATCCTGTATTCTCCTTATTCCTCTTCCCTTCCCTTCACTCGTTTCCTCTTAGTTCTTCTCCTTCCTTGTTTTTCCCTCATCTGTTTCCGTCTGTGTGTGTGTGTGTGTGTGTGTGTGTGTGTGTGTGTGTGTGTGTGTGTGTGTGTGTGTGGGCTCTTCGCTGGTTGTTACTAGGTCCACACACTCCCTGCTCCAAGAGCTTTATCGTGTGTGTGTGTGTGTGTGTGTGTGTGTGTGTGTGTACTCTTTGCTGGTCGTTACTAGGTCCACACACTCCCTGCTCCAAGAGCTTTATCGTGTGTGTGTGTGTATGTGTGTGTGTGTGTGTGTGTGTGTGTGTGTGTGTGTTTTAGCACCTGAGCGTCCTCGCCAGCCTCTTCCACTGAGGTAACAATTGTCAACCTCCGTCCAGCCTCCGGCAAAATATAGAATTTGTGTGGCGCTAATTGGAGCCTCTGTGTCCAGCCAATTATTTATTTCTGATCAATCGTTTTCCCCTGGCACAACACCCCACTTGTTGGCCCTCGCTCTGTTGTTGTTGTTGTTGTAGTTGTTGTAACACCCCACTTGTTGACCCCTCCCTCTGTTATTGTTGCTGCTACTGTTGTTGTTTTAACACCCCACTTGTTGGCCCTCGCTCTGTTGTTGCTGTTATTGTAACACCCCACTTGTTGACCCCCTCCCTTTGTTATTGTTGCTGTTACCGTTATTGTTGTTGTAACATCCCACTTGTTGGCCCTCGCTCTGTTGTTGTTGCTGTTGTTGTAACATCCCACTTATAGGCCCAAGCTTTGTTGTTGCTGCTGTTCCAACGCCCTAATTGTTGGCCCTCGTTCTGTTGTTGCTGCTGTTGTGGTTGCTGTTGTTCCAACACCCCGCTTGTTGGCTCTCGTTCTGTTTGTTACTGCTGCTGCTGCTCCAATACCCCACTTGTTGGCGCTTGTTCTGTTTCTGCTACTGCTTTTGTTGTTGCTGTAACACCAATTGTTCGTCCTCGTCATTTTTTGTTACTGCTGTTGCTTAACCTCATCTGTTGTTGCTGCTCTAATTTCCACTTGACTTTCGTCTTGTTTTTGTTACTGTTGTTGTTCCAACACTCCACTGGTTGGTTCTCATCCTCTTTTCGTCATTGTTGTTTTTGTTACTGTTGCTCCAACAATTCACATGTTGGTCCTTGTCTTGTTCCTGTTTCTATTTTCTGTTGCTGTTGGAGATAAATGGTATAAAATACCGACACAATGGAAATATAAACACATATGTAGTTTAATGTGATCCTTTATTGACAACGTTTCGCCCACACAGTGGGCTTTTTCAAGTCACAAACATATCTGTTTGTGACTTGAAAAAGCCCACTGTGTGGGCGAAACGTTGTCAATAAAGGATCACATTAAGCTGCATATGTGTTTATATTTCCATTCTGTTGCTGTTGCTGCCCACTTGTTGGTCAACATTATTACTGCTTTCCATACTGCTACTTTCTTTGCATCTTGTTCTTAACCTCTCTTGTTCGGTGGCTTTTTTTGTTTCATGTTATTGCAGACGTAATCTTTTTCTTTGAGTTTGTTGCGTACTGTTTTTGTTTTTAGTTTTGTTTTTTTTCATTTCATTCGGTAATATTTACAATTTTTTTTTTGTTTTACTTTCTTGCTTCTTGTTGTTGATATTGTTGATATTGTATACGTTTAATTTTGTGACAGTGTTCTGTTCATTTGAAACTCTCTGGTAGTGTTCTGTTCACATTTAACTGGTGTTCTGTTCAAGTTTAAGTGGTAGTTGCTGTTGGTACAATACTTAAAAAAATACTATCAAAAAGTTTAAAAACGCATGGGCTTTCAGTATGTGCGCATAATTGTAATAAGCATAATGGTAGGTGTGGCCAACACGCTAATAACCACCAGGTAACTTAGAAGCATTTTAATTTTTAAAGCCACCTTACACCACGTGTTTTAAAGTCACCCTACACCACGTGTTATGTTTTAAAGTCACCCTATACCACGTGTTATGTTTTAAAATCACCCTACACCACGTGTTATGTTTTAAAGCCACCCTACATTATGATTTGATTTTTAAAAGATGAACCCAGTACAAGTGAGACAAAGTCAAAACGTTATAATCTACGGAACCTGCAACCCCCGGTTCACTACCATGTTTCCTTGTCGTACGCTGTAATACGCGAACTTCACTTTTCAAACAGCCCATCCATCATCTTAAACAATAGTCAGAATTCTCACTATTCATGAACTTTCGATTTTCTCAAATAGGATTTTTAAGCAAATTCCTATATTTACATTATTTATGGTTAGTTTAGGTCAAGTTTAATTAGGTTTAATTTTTGTCTAACAAAAAATAAACCAATTATAATATACCAGTAAGTTAGGTAAGTAAATAAAAGTTTTATGTAAGCGGATAAAACGACGGTGGATCCTTGGTCGTTCGCTTTTTTTTCTGTTACTTCGTCGTTTTTGTCGCCTTCATTACAATATCAGTTACTGGCCTTCAGCCACGATGTAACTGATTTTGACTGCTAGACAATGTTCTGACCTAACTGCAACTAACGTAACCAAAACTAATGCTGAAATTTGCTGTTAAGAATCATTGAACTGTTGCTTAGGAGGATGAGCAGGAGAGCCTTACTGGACACGTGCAACATATGTAATATAACAGTAAATGAAGGAACGTAGGTAAACAATACTAAGCACTGCCACCTTGGATCAAAAAAAAAAAGGTAAGATATATTATCATTTCATGAAAAATTGATGAAACTAAAATTACTGATTGAGAAATACCTAGGCATGCTAGTGGTTTTGTTTGTAATTAATATTTTGTAATATGTAAATTATGCATTGTAAACTTTGCAAGGTAATAAACATTTTCATTTTTATTTTCAAAACAAAGTTAGTTTTAATGACATATGTAAATGTTTTCGTCTTCATACAATGTATATTTTGCCAGATGTTGAAAATGTGCGGAAGTCAAATTTTCACCTTCATTTTTTTATTAAAAATACTATCCGTGTTTCTTCCAGAGTAAATTTTGTTGCTTCAAGATTCCTCCATACCAGCATAATTTATATATATATATATATATTTTTCGTGCATTATAAAAGCAAAATAGTTCACAAGTTGCATTTTCGTGAACGCTTCGCTGAGTGATATATACATACCTGAGTCACGAAATTGACTTCTTCAGTCACCAAGACTTCCACCACTCAGACCCACGAAGCTTGTCACCAAGACTTCCACCACTCAGATCCACGAAGCTTGTCACCAAGACTTCCACCACTCAGATCCACGAAGCTTGTCACCAAGACTTCCACCACTCAGATCCACGAAGCTTGTCACCAAGACTTCCACCACTCAGACCCACGAAGCTTGTCACCGAGACCTCCACAACTCAGTCGTCCCGTCGCTGTTAAATCTGGGTTCAGCACTAACTACAGCCATAGACTAGTGCGTGGTAATATAAAATAGATATAGTTTTTCAACGAGTAAAAATTATAGAGAAGAATGAAGCTAACCAGAGCAGCACAAGACGTTAACCAGAGCAGCACAAGACGTTAACCAGAGCAGCACAAGACGTTAACCAGAGCAGTACAAGAAGTTAACCAGAGCAGCACAAGACGTTAACCAGAGCAGTACAAGAAGTTAACTAGAGCAGCACAGGAAGTAAACCAGAGCAGCACAGGAAGTAAACCAGAGCAGCACAGGAAGTTAACCAAAGCAGCACAAGAAGTTAACCAGAGCAGCACAGGAGGTTAACCAGAGCAGCACAGGAAGTTAACCAGAGCAGCACAAGAAGTTAACCAAAGCAGCACAAGAAGTTAACCAGAGCAGCACAGGAAGTAAACCAGAGCAGCACAGGAAGTAAACCAGAGCAGCACAGGAAGTTAACCAAAGCAGCACAAGAAGTTAACCAGAGCAGCACAGGAGGTTAACCAGAGCAGCACAGGAAGTTAACCAGAGCAGCACAAGAAGTTAACCAAAGCAGCACAAGAAGTTAACCAGAGCAGCACAGGAGGTTAACCAGAGCAGCACAGGAAGTTAACCAGAGCAGCACAAGAAGTTAACCAGAGCAGCACAAGAAGTTAACCAGAGCAGCACAGGAGGTTAACCAGAGCAGCACAAGAAGTTAACCAGAGCAGCACAGGAGGTTAACCAGAGCAGCACAGGAAGTTAACCAGAGCAGCACAAGAAGTTAACCAGAGCAGCACAAGAAGTTAACCAGAGCAGCACAGGAGGTTAACCAGAGCAGCACAGGAGGTTAACCAGAGCAGCACAGGAGGTTAACCAGAGCAGCACAGGAGGTTAACCGCACACGGAGGTTACCCAGAGCAGCACAGGAGGTTAACCAGAGCAGCACAGGAGGTTAACCAGAGCAGCACAGGAAGTTAACCAGAGCAGCACAGGAAGTTAACCAGAGCAGCACAGGAAGTTAACCAGAGCAGCACAAGAGATACTTTGGAAAACACTTCCATATTTACAGGGAAATTTATTAATTTTTAGCATATCAAATATTATCCAAAACGTAATGGAGGAAAGGCTGCACGGGAAATTTCAAAATACTTAGTCAAAATATACTTCAAAGACTGTAAAAGAATTATGGCATATGTTTAAGTGGATGGAAGATAATGCAGCTGTATTTTGACAAGAGCAAAAAATCAAAATAATCATCATTCTAAAAGAAGCCCAGTCATTAGTATGCTAGCACCCATGTAGGAAACTCACACCTCTTCAGCATGATGTTGAAAGGATACAATTGTATGCTAGCACCCATGTAGGAAGCTCACACCTCTTCAGCATGATGTTGAAAGGATACAATTGTATGCTAGCACCCATGTAGGAAGCTCACACCTCTTCAGCATGATGTTGAAAGGATACAGTTGTATGCTAGCACCCATGTAGGAAGCTCACACCTCTTCAGCATAATGTTGAAAGGATACAATTGTATGCTAGTACCCATATAGGAAGTTCACACCTCTTCAGCATGATGTTGACAGAAGTGCTTCAGAGGTTTTGGAGGTTATACAATACAAACAAATGGATGATATATTCGAAAAAGAAATGAGAATGATGTTCAGCATGGATGATCAAGCATGATGTGCCAAGAAGCACTGCTTTAAGGGTAAAAAGAGGTTCGTTCTTGACAAGCATTATCATATCCAGAGTTAAACAATGTCTACAATGAAGAAATGAGAACTTATGAAGAAAATATAAGGATTCTGGTGTTGTGGTTAGTGCAGCATCAGATGGGCTATCTGCTGGGATTATAATGAGAAGAATCAGTAATAGCTTTAATGTAACTCTTCCTGAAATTACTGTATGTAATCCTTTCAAGGGATAATTATAATTATCCCTCGAAAGGCATACATATAGTAATTGTCTGATTTATATTTCTTCCTCCAAGGTTTCCAAGTGATAACTGGAGAATGCCATGTCTGATAGGCTTCAAACCTTGAGTTAGTGTATCGTGTTTAAAACATTGGGATTATAATTGCAGTGTAGATGCCGATTTGCTAATTTAATGCGTACAAACAGAACAGCAATTTCCACACAACAGCAAACGTACAGCTCTTCTGATCGTCTTCATACTTTCACATCTTATGTATCTTACTTAGAAGGTTGGCACCGTTGAAGTGTGTAGGTGCCAACTTTGTCTAAAAATGTTGTAGCATTTTTATCTTGGCCCTCCTAAGGTTGACCTTTGTGAGGGTCTTTAACTTCAGTTGCTACTGTTTTTTAAGCACTCTGTGCCAGAGCTCAAGGGACTCCTGAAGATGTTGATCTTTTGCTCCAGGACCTTTTGGGAGGGTCGAGTTACAACTCTTATGTTTCTTAAGGAAACCGAAGTACAGCTCCTCTCCCTCTTAACGGTGGTAGACTTTTGTTCGTCAGGAAACAGGACAAGTGTTTCTTGACACGGGTCTTAGTCATATGACGATCCACTAACCGGAGCTTTTTCTCGTGTGGTTGAGCCTTTTGAGGGCTGAGGTAGATGGGATTGGGATTATAGAATTTGGGGATACCTTTCTTGGATCTCTCTAATTTCTAATTTCTTCAATACAGAACTTCTAAAACTAGAAATACAAAACCTAATATAGTTTTTGATCAGTTATTTAGCAGATTTCTCAATCACTATCAACATTTAGAATTTTCAGAAATACTTAATTTTAATCACGGAATTTAAGATATGTTTAGAAGTCAGGCATACTAGTTGTCTGAAGTTCATTGGTAATGAAAACGATTTATTTTCAGTAAAAACATTAATTAATAACACTTAAGACAGTAGTAAGTTAAGGAGACGACTTAAGGTATATTAGTTCCATAAACTACAACACAACAACCAGGGAGACGCCATTTTAGTTCCATAAGCTACAACACAACAACCAAGGTGACGCCATTTTAGTTCCATAAGCTACAACAACCAGGGAGACGCCATTTTAGTTCCATAAGCTACAACCAGGGAGACGCCATTTTAGTTCCATCAGCTACAACACAACCAGGGTGACGCCATTTTAGTTCCATAAGTTACAACAACCAGGGAGACGCCATTTTAGTTCCATCAGCTACAACACAACCAGGGAGACGCCATTTTAGTTCCATAAGCTACAACACAACAGCCAGGGAGACGCCATTTTAGTTCCATAAGCTACAACACAACAACCAGGGAGACGCCATTTTAGTTCCATATGCTACAACACAACAACCAGGGAGACGCCATTTTAGTTCCATCAGCTACAACACAACCAGGGTGACGCCATTTTAGTTCCATAAGCTACAACACAACAACCAGGGAGACGCCATTTTAGTTCCATAAGCTACAACACAACAACCAGGGTGATGCCATTTTAGTTCCATGAGCTACAACACAACAACCAGGGAGACGCCATTTTAGTTCCATGAGCTACAACACAACAACCAGGGTGACGCCATTTTAGTTCCATGAGCTACAACACAACCAGTGAATGTCATTTTTTTCGCTATAAAGTTAATATACTTCTAATGATGTGGTAATTAAATTTTTTGAAGAGTGAACCGGTGCACCGGCGGAAGGTCTCTAATCCATTACCAAAAGTTCCACTGAACAGTTTATGTATATAATATCCACAGCAAGGGTAATTTTCCTTAGTTGATAAAAAAAATTCCCTTCACCTTTGTTTTACACGCATTCATTTCATGTATAGGAATGTTATTTCGACAGTCAAGTCACACAGAGGAACACAACAATAAAGTGAGGAATGCACCAGCGTCACCATGTCTGTACCTGTATTTACAATAATGGTAAAGGGAGTTTTTAAAGTCAGGTTGAGGAATAAACCTGCCACCGAGGGGAGGGGTGAAGTCAGTAGCTTGGTATACTTGTGTGCTGGTGTCCACTCCCCGGGGAGTGTGTGCCCACCCTTCCCCTTTCCTGGGAGTGTATGTGTGGCAACACTCCCCGGAGTGTACGTGTGGCAACACTCCCCGGAGTGTAAGCAAGCAAGCAAGCAAGCAAGTGCAGGTAAGATCCCAATGGGATGAGCGGGGAAGACGGGACAGACGAAGAATAGCGCTGGAGAGGAGTGTTCTTAGTCGTAGAAATAGAGCCAGGGCTTGACCCAGCAGCTAAGGCGATCGTGGGACAGACTTGGAGAAAAAACGGGAAGAGAGCAAGCTGTGTATGCAACAGTCTCGTGGTAGGTGAGGTCTTTGAGTCTCGAGAGCTGGAAGTTTCCAGGTCGCAGGAGAGGGCAGGCAGGTAGGACCATCAGAGGGCAGCAGACATGTGGGAGGTTATTTTAGTAGTTGAGGAGGCAGGTTTGCAGTGGAGCCATTTGCAAACTTCGTGAAGCTGCTCCTGGAGAGGTGGTATAGCGTTGTCTTGTTGGAAAAAGTGAAACGAAGAGGCTTGATGAACTCAAGAACTTGCGTGAGTGTGAAGTGAAAGGTGATTCGCAGGCATACTTGACTGTTCCATCACCGAGGCCTTTGTAGAGTTCAGAGCAGGTCATGGTGTCAGCGTTCGAGGGAGAGGTGTAGAAAGTAAGGTTTTCCCAAGAGGGTGTGCTGGAGTCGTCGCTATCTGCTTCGTCGGGGGATTCGTCAGGAAATTCTTGTTCAATTGTTTCTACAGTGATTGTGTACTTGGGGCAACACTCCCCGGAGTGTACGTGTGGCAACACTCCCCGGAGTGTACGTGTGGCAACGCTCCCTGGATTGTACGTGTGGCAACACTCCCCGGAGTGTACGTGTGGCAACGCTCCCTGGAGTGTACGTGTGGCAACGCTCCCTGGAGAGTATGTGTGGCAACGCTCCCTGAAGTGTTCGTTTGGTTTTCCCAGAGGAGTGTGTCTGGTACCTCCAGGGAAGTGTACGTCTGCGTCTCCTGGGAATGAACGTTTCTCCCCTCTCCACCCCCAGCGAATGCTCGTCTGCCTTCCCTAGAGTGTACTTCTGCTACCTCCGAGGGAAGTTTACGCAGTGTGCTCCCCACTGGAATATGCATCTGACCTCCCACGGAGTGTACATCTGACTTCCCACGGAGTGCGCACTGACCTCCCGGGGAGTACGCATTTGACCTACGGAGTGTGCATCTGACCTCTTGGGGAGTGCTCATCTGACTTCCCGGGGAGTACACATTTGACCTCTCACGGAGTACGCATCTGACCTCAGACGGAGTGCATATCTGATCTCCCGGGGAGTGCTCATCTGACGTCCCGGGGAGTGCGCATTTGACCTCCAACAGAGTCATGGAGTACGCATCTGACCTCCCACGAAGTGCGCATCTGACCTCTCAAGGAATGTACATCTCGGAGTCTCCACTCTCCCACTGAGTGTGTTTTGCCCCTTCAGAGTGTGTCTGCTCCCTTTGAGAGTATCTGCATCCCACAAGGCGCGCGCGTTGGTACTGTCTCATCCTGGAGAGGCTCTGTCCAATGGTAAACACCAACAGATGGACTATGGGCTGACGTTATCAGAGGAGGAGGAGGAGGAAGAGTACTAATGGGCCTAGCACAAGTGTTTCTGAAAGCTTTATAAAGACATCCTCTTCAAGAAAGGACATTTAAAGCTAAAAATATATAACCTATTTCGTCTTGTAACAGTAACTTTATAAATCTGTATATCACTCTTCATTGTGATATTCAGATCTATTAAAATATATTCTCAGTTTTATTTACGTCAGACAAGCTCGCTCTATAAGGATACACTGTTAAGGATTGTTGATAAATATTTCAGAGAATTGACAAGTTGGTAAATTAGACACGCGTGCAAAATTTGGATATCTTTATCGAGGAAACGTTTCGCCACACAGTGGCTTCATCAGTCTAGCATAAAGAATTTTGAAGATAAGGAGTTTGAGGTAACTAAGCTGAGGGATTGATCACCACAAAGTCCTCATGATATTTACTATTCTTCTTTCTATAGGACTGATGAAGCCACTGTGTTGCTAAACATTTTTTTCAAGAAAGACCCCCAAGTGTTGGACATGTGTCTAATTTATCAGCTATAAGGATTGTTCAGTATATACTCAAGAGGAATAATAATCTGAGTATAATGTCCGGAGTTTACTGTCGATGAACATTATTTACATTCAGTAAGAACATCACTACAAACATTTTAGAAACCAGTGGATAAGGAGACTTAACCTTCGCCTTATTAGCGTCATGCACTGTAGCGGAACCTCAGCAATTGAGATCTCATCTGCACAGTAAAATAAATACATTTCTAATAAGTTTTTTCTTTCAGTTTTAAGGCCGGCAGAAGGCCTCGGTCACAAGACCTAAAGTTTCACTAAGCGAATAATATACATTTTACCCTTTAACTTTACCTTCCCTACATTAGTGTCATGTGTAGGAATGTTATTTCAACAATCAGGTCACGTACTATGAAAAAAAATAGGAATGCACCAGGGACGCCATTTCTCCATATCTCTGCACTTGTGTTGGGGGGAATTTTTCCAGTCATTCAGCTCTGAAAAAAACTGATTTGAATATCAATGCCGCATAGTGAAGCTAACTTGGTGTTCTTGAAGTTTTTAATGCTCGCCAGTATGTTGCTGTATTGGATCTAATATTAACCATCAGGAGTAACATTTAAGTGGTTTATATTATACAGCGTACGTACAGTAAGTCATATGTAGAGTAGCAAGAATCACCAAGTGACAAGTAGTCACTTGGTGATTCCTAAAACGAAAGGGATCAGGGATGTCTTTGCTGTTTTGACTTGTGAAACGTGAACCACTGCAATTATTATTAAAAAAAAAGTCGTGGTCTGGAGAATATAGACTAGGCACAAGTTTTCTTCGTTCTTGCTGCAGGTGCTTCAACTACGAATTTATTAGCACCACGAAGTTATCAGCTGGAGAACTGTGGCTGCTGTGCTGAGCACCCTGAGCACCAGTACTCGTACAGAAAAGTTGAGAAACCGAAACATAAGTGAGCTAGAATGCTCATACAGACACACGAGAGCATTGGGCGCTCTTATGCAGAAACTAAGGCAGGATGTCGCCAGCCAAAATAAATGTAGCTAATATTAATGTGAAAGTTAACCAAAAGGGATATATATATATATATATATATATATATATATATATATATATATATATATATATATATATATATATATATATATATATATATATATATATAAAATGTCGTGCCGAATATGTAAAACTGGTCAATTAGCAAGAACTCATTTAAAATTAGTCCTTTCCGAAATTTTCTTTTATACGTTTAAAGATATATTTTTTTCATTATTGTTAATGTAAAAAATTTTAATTTTGCACCAAAAGAATCTTAGAAAACTTACCTAACCTTATTATAACAAGAGCAATTTATTGTAGCCTAACCCAACTAAATATATTTTAGATTTGTTTACAGTAATTTAATATTAAACAAACACAGTGAAATATATTTTTTTCGTTAGGTTCAGAATGATTTTGGCGAAATTATGGCACACACAAATTTTCACTTGTCCTATATGGCAAGATGGGCGTTGCTATTTAAGCCAAGATCGCAAGTTCTGCCTATTCGGCACGACATATATATATATATATATATATATATATATATATATATATATATATATATGTCGTGCCGAATAGGCAGAACTTGCGATCTTGGCTTAAATAGCAACGCCCATCTTGCCATATAGGACAAGTGAAAATTTGTGTGTGCCATAATTTCGCCAAAATCATTCTGAACCTAACGAAAAAAATATATTTCACTGTGTTTGTTTAATATTAAATTACTGTAAACAAATCTAAAATATATTTAGTTGGGTTAGGCTACAATAAATTGCTCTTGTTATAATAAGGTTAGGTAAGTTTTCTAAGATTCTTTTGGTGCAAAATTAAAATTTTTTACATTAACAATAATGAAAAAAATATATCTTTAAACGTATAAAAGAAAATTTCGGAAAGGACTAATTTTAAATGAGTTCTTGCTAATTGACCAGTTTTACATATTCGGCACGACATTTTATATATATATATATATATATTATATATATATATATATATATATATATATTATATATATATATATATATATATAATGTGTGTGTGTGTGTGTAAAGATAAAATACATTGACAAAATTATACAATAGGTAGTAGAAGAACACAGATAACATCTCAGAGCCTACGTCTCGAATACTTCGTCCAGCTTCCCGGCGGTGGGCCGCGTGCCCAGAATGCTTTAGGCATTTCCCCTTTGGATCGCAGCACTGAGTCTCTGAAAGCGGAAGCTGGCCGCTCTGTGATCCTTGGCTTCTGTGATGAGTTTTTCACCCACCTCTTTGAGGAACTTTAGTGCACACTACTAGGCGCGAAACTTGTCCCCCTTATTGATCAATCTGTATATGGAATTTTTCGAGGCTAGATTGTTGAAAGATATCCTGCCATGTAGATCTAAATGATTCATATATGTGAATGACATCTTGTGTCTTTGGCCAAATTATATGGCCCTGGATACATTTTTACCGAGAGTTAACGCTTTAGTCCCGTCTATTAAATTCACCGTGGAGAAAGAGGTGGACTGTAAACTTCCACCATTCTTAGATGTATTGATACACTGGGTTGATAGAAAGTTTAAGTTTGTAGTATATGGGAAGTCCACCAGTGTGTGCTCATACATTCACTACTATTCCAACCATGAGACGAGAGTTAAAAGGAGTGTATTTCTGAGAGCCTATAGAATATGCAGTCCGGAGTTCCTAGATAAAGAAATTAGGAAAATATTTGACATTGGCATGAAACTGTGGTATCTTAAGGTGTTTGTGGAATCTGCCTTGTTGGCAGCTGAGAAAACTTATTATAGAACAGAACCTAGGATAACACCTGAGACCAAGAATGTGCTGGTCCTCCCATACAATCAAAATGTATCTATCCTGCCGAATGCCCCTGTAAGATTTAATATACAAGTATTTAAAAATTCACGGACTGTTAGAAGCATTCTGATAGTTCACCCAAATAGCGTGCTGATGGTGTCTATAGAATTGGTTGCAACGGTTGCAGTTTCTCCTATTTGAGACAGATGGGAAAACCATTAGAAGTGAGAACATCTTAACACTGTTATGTGATATGTATAGCACAGGAGTCTAACGTGATTTTCAACCACATTAGAGCTTGTAATAACCCAGCAAACTGGCATGAAGCAAGTCATTTTCCCTTGTTCCTCTTGAATTGAGAGGAATGTTGTAGAATCGGCAATTATTAAGCATGATAAGCATTTATTATGCAATATCAGTGATGGGTTGTTCAAATTAGATGTGTTTTTAGTTGAGCCAAAATTACACGGTCAAAAATTGGGCTCTTGTATGAACGCATTAGACTGTCTTAAATGTGGTGCCTCACCGAGGAATTAGGGCCTATTTTTCCTGAAGTTTTTGAAGGTTGAAGCAGAGTTTGCCTCAGAACCATTTGGGATGAATAACTGTGGCCGTCTTCATTGTAATTACTGATGCCTCCCTCGTTAAACGAGTTTATTTTAATGAGCCCATTTCCTTTGTATAAGATTTAGAAGTCTCCCCTTTAAATGTTCCCATTTTCTCGTCCCTTTAAATGGACTCTCGTGGTTGGTTACTCCATAATTGCCAGTGACTTTTATATCACTGGCAATATAATTATGTATGTAAAATTGCTTACATCATAGCAGAGTCTGGCCGAATTTTTTATTATTGCCACGTTACTTTAAATGCTTGTGGGTTTTTTCTAATGCTATAATATTCAGCCTTCTGACTAGGGGCACTTGTATGGCTGGGGCACTTCCTGTTTTCTCTCTCTCTCTCTCTCTCTCTCTCTTCCTCCCTCATTCCAGTGAAGACGTCCTTTGGGATCATATTTGCTTTGATATCCTTCCCCTTTCTTTGTACCAGCAATGTTCCTCTTAAATCTTCTGTACCATATTATGTAATAAAATATGCCTATTGGTAAAAAATAATGAAAAGATGGGGTGGTAGGGAAAGTAGAATATTCAAACGGCTTCAGGAAGAAATCCAAATATTCCTTGAAGCCTTTTTAACCACTTCTCCGAGGCTATGGGTCCCACAATTTACGCCAGAGGTGGACCCCATCTTTATATATATATATATATATATATATATATATATATATATATATATATATATATATATAATAATAATAATAAATTTTCCCATAGAATATAAAATATAGGGGGTGGTAGGAGAAGAAAATATTCAAACAGCTCCAGGGAGAACCTTGAGTTTTCCCTGAGGTACGTTTATTGTTTTCTCTGAGAAAACACAAACATGAATACATTGGTACAATATATCAAAGATTATGAATCTCCTCTACCTCCTCCGAAGCCGGACGCGAGCCAAGTATGCAGCAAGCATTTCCCCTCTGGATGGCTATGCTGAGGCGCTGGAACATTAAAGTGGCTGCCCTTGGGTCCCTGGTGGTGTCGATAAGTCTGGAACCCAGTTCCTTAAGGAAATGTGTGGCATTTTTCCCCATGATCCCAAGGTCTCTGATCCCACTGGGACAAATTGATACTGTTGGCTTATGTCCCTGTACTTGTCGATCTTGTACTCCTCCCTGTGATCAGCAGCTCCTCCCTGTCGCCCGACACTGTGATGGATGTAGGTGTCAGCCAGCATCGACACACAGGTATAGTCCCATGCTAAGAGCTTGCCATTCTTTCAAGGATAGAGGGTGGTCCCATCGGGGCAGTTTGCTGGGTTGTGGGTATTGTTGACTGCTAGTGATCGGGGCTCTTTCTCGGCTGGGTATCCAGTCTTGCATGCCAAACCTTGGTTTTGGAACAGTTAAGCCCATGTAGACCATATTGGTCAGCGTGCGCATCGCCGCCAATACGCGAATATTCCGTAAGAATTGGGGCAGCAAGGCGGAGAGCCACTACAGTACAGAGGGTATTAGGGCCGAGGCGTGTTCCCATTGCCGAAATGGGAACTGTTTGGAGGAAGTCCCCGGAGTGAGATGCACTTATAGCTTAGAGACTGTCAGTCTTGCTGTCAGATGTTGCAGCCCTAAGCATGTTGGCAGGCACCTTTTCAGCGATGGGGGCCATCCCAGCTTGACTGTTTGTTGGCCAGTGCTGCACTAGGTTTTGGTGTTGGACCTGCAAGAGTCTCCCATTCAGTGATGGCACTGGCGTAACTGGGGTCCTGTATTCCTGCCGAGTCCCTGAGGTTGTCCGAAAGAATTTAATGCTATGGAAGAGGATAGGAAAGCTGGTAGGGCAGTCTGGGAGGATTAGCGTACTCTCAGCCTCCCAAGACTGACTGGAAATGAGGCTTGTAGTGCCAGCTAGGGTATCATCATCCAAGAACTAGATATTGAGCTCACTGGAGAGTGCTTCTGTGGCTTCCTTGATGACCAGACAGAACAGAAAGGGGATGAGAGGGTACCTCTGTTGCACCCTCACACGAGTCAATTTCATCGTCCACAAACAATAGTTTAGAAGTCACACTATAACACGATTCTATGAAGGAATAAAGGAAAGAGAAGTGTCTAGAAGCTGCTTGGAGAGCAGCATTCCTTCTGACTAACTTGAAAGCGTTGGCAAAGTCCAATTTGATCATGGTATTTTCATCTGACATGTTGTTGATGTATGTAAACCCGTACTGCGTGGGCAGCTGCTTCACAACCTTGTTGAACACCAAAACCGAGCTGAGTTGGTTTCAACAATGAGGAAGCCTCTTGACTCATATATATATACATATATATATATATACTATATATATAATATATATATATATATATATATATATATATATATATATATATATATATATATATATATATATATATAATAGAAGAAAAAAAGGATAAATAAGTATATGAAGTATATGTGACCTGTACTTAGCTCAGTGAGGACGTGTCGAGTGTGCTCTCTACGGACTGAACCAAGATGCCCTCCATCGAGCAACTTTACCAACAGCTTAAGGAAGAATTGAGGATGGCAAAGATGAAGATTCGGCGACTGACCGAGGAAAACAAGAAGATTCGTAGTAGCCCTCCTGTTTTGAGTCCTCAGGTCAAGAAGGGAAACTGGTCAGTGGCTGGACAGCATGGAACGAAGTTGACGATCAAGAAGACGAATGGAAAGGTAGAAACGATGAAGAAGAGACTGCTGTGGAAACTGTTGTGGAAACATCTAATGCATTCTCCGTGCTACCCGACGAATGTGAGACGACTACTGGGAAGGTCACGACGAACGACACCAAGGAAGGTAAGAATGTTGTTGTTGGGGATAGCCAAGTTAGGTACATGGATAGGGCGTTCTGCTTGAAGGACAGGAGTAGGAGACAGAGGGTTTGCTTTCCTGGGGCTGGGATGGAGGATATTGTTAGCCGTCTGGATGACATCATGAGAGGTAATGGAAGCAATCCTATTATCTGTCTCAGTGCTGGAGGCAATGATGTTGGCAGACTTAGGAGTGAGGACCTGATTAGCAGGTATAGGTCAGCAATAGAAATAATTAGGAGGAAGGGTGGGAACCCTGTCATATGTGGTATTTTGCCAAGGAGAGGAGTTGGAAATGAATGGTTGTCCAGGGCAATTGGTGTCAATTGCTGGCTGGACAAACACTGTAAGGAAAATGTGGTAACATTCATTGACAACTGGGACCTCTTCTATGGCAAAAATGACATGTATGCCATGGATGGGGTTCACTTATCTAGGTCTGGGGTGGGGGCACTGGCAACTGCAGTGAAGGGAGCTGTTAGGACCCTAAACTAGGAATAGTTAGTGGTATGGGTTTTGGCAGGAAAACAGTGAAGTCCCAGTGTAGTAATATTATGAGTTCTAGAGGAACTAGTAATAAGCAGAACGAGATAGATATTGAAAAGCCAGTGACACTAGGTGATAAGGACAGTAATAGGTTTAGTAGAAAAACAGAAATGAGCAGGAAGGGTAAAGAGAAAGGAGAATCTTTCAATGTATATTATTCTAATAGCTGTAGTGCTAGGAATAAGATGGACGAGTTGAGATTAGTTGCTAGTGCAGGTAACATTGATGTATTTGCCGTAACTGAGACGTGGTTTAATTCAAAAAGTCGGGACATGCCTGCGGAATGTCACATTCAGGGTTTTAAATTGTTCCAAGTAGATAGAAGTATCGGGAAGGGGGGTGGGGTGGCATTGTATGTCCGAGATCGCTTGAACTGTTGCATAAAAACGGGTATTAAGTCTGAAGTAACACATACAGAGTCTGTTTGGATAGAATTTTCAGAGGGGCATGAAAAATTTATTTTAGGTGTGATATACCGTCCCCCAAACTTAGATAGAGACCAAGGGAGACTACTATGGGAGGAAATTGTTAAGGCCACAAGGCACGATAATGTAGTAATTCTATGAGACTTTAACTTCAGTCATATTGATTGGAATTTCTTGACTGGGAATTTAGAATCATACGACTTCTTAGAAGTAGTTCAGGATTGTTTTTTGAAGCAGTTTGTGACAGAACCTACAAGGGGTAATAACCTGCTTGACTTAGTTCTGGCAGACAATGAATCCCTTGTTAATAATTTAGAAATTTCAGAGGAACTCGGTGCTAGTGACCACATATCAATTACATTTAGCATTGGGTGGAAGTATGATAGTAGGGATAACTCAGTAACAGTCCCAGATTTTCGCTTAGCAGATTACGATGGGCTTAGAGAACACTTATCATCTGTTGACTGGGGTAACGAAAAGAGCTATCAATATGACAGTTTTCTGAACACAATACATGCTGCTCAAAGAACGTTTATCCCGTATAGAAAAAATTAGATCAAATAGAAATGACCTAAAATGGATGAATAATAGGCTGAAATATCTACTAGGGCATAAGAAGGGAATTTATAGGCGTATCAAAAGAGGTGAGGGTCATTTTATGAATCAGTATATTGACATTAAGAGGGACATTAAAAAGGAGATAAGAAAAGCTAAAAGGGACTATGAAATTAAAGTTGCTAGGGATTCTAAAACTAACTCAAAAAGTTTTTTCTAGGTCTATAGAACAAAAGTCAGAGATAAGACAGGTCCCCTTAAAAATAACTATGGGCATCTTACTGACAAAGAGAATGAAATGTGCTCGATTTTAAATAATTATTTTCCCTCGGTTTTTACACAGGAAGACACTAACAATATTCCAGTAGTTAATTTTTATAGTGGGCCAGAAGAAGATAAATTATGTAACATCACAGTCACTAGTGAAATGGTTGTGAAGCAGATAGACCGACTGAAGGAAAATAAGTCGCCGGGTCCTGATGAGGTTTTTTCAAGGGTTCTTAAGGAATGCAAAATGGAACTCTGTGAACCATTAACTAATATTTTTAATTTATCTCTTCAAACAGATGTAGTGTCTGATATGTGGAAGATGGCTAATGTAATTCCTATTTTTAAAACAGGGGACAAGTCGTTACCGTCAAATTACCGCCTAATAAACCTGACCTCAATTGTAGGCAAATTACTAGAGTCAGTTATAACTGAGATTAAAAGAAGCCATCTCGATAAGCATAGCTTGATTAATGATACTCAGCATGGATTCACGAGAGGCCGTTTTTGTCTAACTAATTTATTAACTTTCTTCAGTAAAGCTTTTGAGGCTGTTGACCACGATAAAGAATTTGATGTTATTTACTTAGATTTTAGTAAGGCTTTTGATAGAGTTCCGCACCAAAGACTGTTATTTAAAGAAAGTGGCAGCTCATGGCATTGGGGGGGAAAGTGCTCTCGTTGATCGAGTCATGGCTTACAGACAGGAAGCAAAGAGTGTTCATAAATGGGGTTAAATCCGAGTGGGAATCTGTAACAACGGATCAACGGATAAACAATATCGTATTCTTTATCACGATCAACGGCATAGCTCCTTTATACATAGTTCCTTTGTATAAAGGCAAAGAGGACAAAAAAGAATGAAAAAATTATAGGGATTTAGTCTGTTGAGTATACCTGATAAAGTGTATGGTAGAGTTATTGTTGAAAGAATTAAGAGTAAGACGGAGAGTAGGATGGCAGATGAACAAGTAGGCTTTAGGAAAGATAGGGGGTGTGTGGACCAAGTGTTTACAGTGAAACACATAGGTGAACAGTATTTAGATAAGGGTAAAGAGGCTTTTGTGGCATTTATGGATTTGTAAAAGGCATATGATAGGGGGGAATGTGGCAGATGTTGCATATGTATGGAATAGGAGGTAAGTTTTATGCAGGAGTCTGCAGTGCATTGTAATAAGAACAACATAAGAAAGGAGGAACACTGCAGCAGGCCTGTTGGCCCATACTAGGCAGGTCCTTTACAATTCATCCCAATAACAAACATTTGACCAACCCAATTCAATGCCACCCAAGAAACAAGCTCCGATGTGCAAGTCCCTCTCAAATCCAACCCCTCCCACTCATGTACTTATCCAACCTAAATTTGAAACTACCCAAAGTCCTAGCCTCAATAACCCAACTAGGTAGACTGTTCCACTCATCAACTACCCTATTTCCAAACCAATACTTTCCTATGTCCTTTCTAAATCTAAACTTATCTAATTTAAATCCATTACTGCGGGTTCTCTCTTGGAGAGATATCCTCAAGACCTTGTTAATATCCCCTTTATTAATACCTATCTTCCACTTGTACACTTCGATCAGGTCTCCCCTCATTCTTCGTCTAACAAGTGAATGTAATTTAAGAGTCTTCAATCTTTCTTCATAAGGAAGATTTCTAATGCTATGTATTAATTTAGTCATCCTACGCTGAAGTTTTTTCTAAGGAATTTATGTCCATTCTGTAGTATGGAGACCAGAATTGAGCTGCATAATCTAGGTGAGGCCTTACTAATGATGTATAAAGCTGCAGTATGACCTCTGGACTTCTGTTGCTTACACTTCTTGATATAAATCCCAGTAATCTATTTGCCTTATTACGTACGCTTAGGCATTGCTGTCTTGGTTTAAAGGTTGCTGCTTACCATAACCCCCAAGTCCTTTTCGCAATCTGTATGGCTAAGTTCTACATTATTTAACTTATAAGTGCTAGGGTTATGGACACTCCCGAGCTTCAGAACCTTGCATTTATCTACATTGAACTGCATCTGCCACTTTTCTGACCAAGAGTAGAGTTTGTCTAAATCCTCCTGAAGTTCCCTAACATCTACGTTTGAATCAATTATCCTACCTATCTTCGTGTCATCGGCGAATTTGCTCATATCACTAGCAATTCCTTCATCAAGATCATTGATATATATTATAAACAACAACGGGCCCAAGACTGATCCCTGTGGAACGCCACTTGTTACTGATCCCAACTCGGATTTAACCCCATTTATGGACACTCTCTGCTTTCTGTCTGTGAGCCATGACTCGATCCACGAGAGCACCCTTCCCCCAACGCCATGAGCTGCTACTTTCTTCAACAGTCTTTGGTGCGGAACTCTATCAAATGCCTTACTAAAATCTAAGTAAACAATATCAAATTCTTTATCGTGGTCAACAGCCTCAAAAGCTTTACTGAAGAAAGTTAATAAATTAGTTATACAAGAACGGCCTCTTGTGAATCCATGCTGAGTATCATTAATCAAGCTATGCTTTTCGAGATGGCTTCTTATAACCTCAGCTATAATTGACTCTAGCAACTTGCCTACAATTGAGGTCAGGCTTACTGGGCGGTAATTTGACGGTAACGACTTGTCCCCTGTTTTAAAAATAGGAATTACATTAGCCATCTTCAACATATCAGACACTACACCTGTTTGAAGAGATAAATTAAAAATATTAGTTAATGGTTCACAGACTTCCATTTTGCATTCCTTAAGAACCCTTGAAAAAACCTCATCAGGACCCGGTGACTTATTTTGCTTCAGTCGGTCTATCTGCTTCACAACCATTTCACTAGTGACTGTGATGTTACATAATTTATCTTCTTCTGATCCACTATAAAAATTAATTACCGGAATATTATTAGTGTCTTCCTGTGAAAAAAACCGAGAGAAAATATTATTTAAAATCGAGCACATTTCATTCTCTTTGTCAGTAAGATGCCCATAGTTATTTTTAAGGGGACCTATCTTATCTCTGACTTTTGTTCTATATACCTGGAAAAAACTTTTTGGGTTAGTTTTAGAATCCCTAGCAACTTTAATTTCATAGTCCCTTTTAGCTTTTCTTATCCCCTTTTTAATGTCCCTCTTAATGTCAATATACTGATTCATAAGATGACCCTCGCCTCTTTTGATACGCCTATAAATTCCTTTCTTATGCCCTAGTAGATATTTCAGCCTATTATTCATCCATTTTGGGTCATTTCTATTTGATCTAATTTCCTTATAAGGGATAAACGTTCTTTGAGCAGCATGTATTGTGTTCAGAAAACTGTCATATTGATAGCTCTCTTCGTTACCCCAGTCAACAGATGATAAGTGTTCTCTAAGCCCATCGTAATCTGCTAAGCGAAAATCTGGGACTGTTACTGAGTTATCCCTACTATCATACTTCCATTCAATTCTAAATGTAATTGATTTGTGGTCGCTAGCACCGAGTTCCTCTGAAACTTCTAAATTATTAACAAGGGATTCATTGTTTGCCAGAACTAAGTCAAGCAGGTTATTTCCCCTTGTAGGTTCTGTCACAAACTGCTTCAAAAAACAATCCTGAACTACTTCTAAGAAATCGTATGATTCTAAATTCCCAGTCAAGAAATTCCAATCAATATGACTAAAGTTAAAGTCTCCTAGAATTACTACATTATCGTGCCTTGTGGCCCTAACGATTTCCTCCCATAGTAGTCCCCCTTGGTCCCTATCTAAATTTGGGGGACGGTATATCACACCTAAAATTAATTTTTCATGCCCCTCTGAAAATTCTATCCAAACAGACTCTGTATGTGTTATTTCAGACTTAATACCCGTTTTTATGCAACAGTTCAAGCGATCTCGGACATACAATGCCACCCCACCCCCCTTCCCGATACTTCTATCTACTTGGAACAATTTAAAACCCTGAATGTGACATTCTGCAGGCATGTCCCGACTTTTTGAATTAAACCACGTCTCAGTAATGGCAAATACATCTATGTTACCTGCACTAGCAACTAGTCTCAACTCGTCCATCTTATTCCTAGCACTGCGACTATTTGTGTAATAAATTTTTAATGACCCTCCACTCTCTTTACCCTTCCTGCTCCTTTCTGTTATTCCACTAAACTTATTACTGTCCTTGTCAATTAGTGCCACTGGCTTTCCAATATCCACCTCATTTTGCCTATTACTAGTACTCATGTTACTACCCTGCGACTTCACAGTTTTCCCGCCAAAACCCATACCACTAACTATTCCTATTTTAAAGACCTAGCAGCTCCCTCCACTGCGTTGGCCAGTGCTCCCACTCCACACCTAGATAAGTGAACCCCATCCCTGGCATACATGTCATTTCTGCCATAGAAGAGGTCCCAGTTGTCAATGAATGTTACCGCATTTTCCTTACAGTACTTGTCCAGCCAGCAATTGACACCAATTGCTCTGGACAACCATTCATTTCCAACTCCTCTCCTTGGCAAAATGCCACATATGACAGGTTTCCCACCCTTCCTCCTAATTATCTCTATTGCTGACCTATACCTGCTAATCAGGTCCTCACTCCTACGTCTGCCAACATCGTTGCCTCCAGCACTGAGACAGATAATAGGATTGCTCCCATTACCTCTCATGATGTCATCCAGACGGCTAACAATATCCTTCATCCCAGCCCCAGGAAAACACACTCTCTGCCTCCTACTCCTATCCTTCAAACAGAATGCCCTATCCATGTACCTAATCTGGCTATCCCCAACAACAACAATGTTTTTACCTTCCTTGGCGTCGTCCGTCGTGATGCTCCGAGTAGTCGACTCACATTCGCCAGGTAGCATTACACCACTTGTAGAATTCGTCAAGACGTTCTCGATGGTCTTCGTTGGGGTTTCTAGGGATGTCTTACTCACGTCTGCCAATGCTTCTTTGGTGCTCGTTGTGGCATTCCCAGCAGAACACTCACATTCGTCGGGTAGCACCGAGAATGAGTTGGAAGTTTCCACGTTAGTCTTCTGGTTTCTCGTTGTTTCCGCCTCTCCAACCGTTTTCTTGATCTTCAGCTTGGTTCCATGTTGCCCGGCCACTGACCAAGCTCCCCTCTTAACCTGGGGACTCACAACAGAAGGATTACTACGAATCCTCTTGTTCTCCTCCGTTAATCGCCGTATCTCCATCTTAGCAACTCTGAGCTCCTCTCTCAGCTGCTGGTAAAGTTGCTCAAGAGAGGGCATCCTGGTACAGATTCACAGAGAGCACACAAACAGGTCTTCACAGAGCTAAGTACACGTCACCACTGTATGGTATTTCAAACCATTCATCACAATATATTTATAGTGGAGAAGTGTGCCATAATTTTGATGAACTATAACATACTTGTAAATCATAAAGTTTGAACTATGGATAAATGTCACTCATAATTTTAGAAATATGCTATGCATTGGTGGGTACTGTAAAGTACCTTAAACTGTAAAATGTAAGGAAATCCTGCCGGGACTTATTTTCCAAGTTAGCAGGTAAGCGTGAGTGGTTTGGCTTGGGGTAGTCACGTGGAGTAAGCAGGAGGGAGTGGATTAGGACACTTATGCACCATATGGGAATCTTTATTTAGGAAACGTTTCGCCACACAGTGGCTTCATCAGTCCAATACAAAGCAGAAAAGTGCAAGGAGAGGAGATGATTGAGGTAATCAGTTCCTCAGCCTGGAGTCGATGCGTTCAGTCCATCAATCTTGCAGAATGTATAGCATAGGGCCGTACGTATATAAGCCACGTCTACGGCCCTATGCTGTACATTTTGCAAGATTGTTGGACTGAACACATCGACTCCAGGCTGAGGGACTGATTACCTCAATCTCCTCCTCTCCTTGCACCTTTCTGCTTTATATTGGACTGATGAAGCCACTGTGTGGCGAAACGTATCCTAAATAAAGATTCCCATATGGTGAATAAGTGTGTCAATCTTCAACTTGTCGGTTTTCTAAACTATTCATCAAACTTGTCGGTTTTCTAAACTATTCATCACACACAGGAGGGAGTGAAGATATTGTCCAGGCGCTGGGACTCTGAGATAAGTTTGTACTTATAAGAACATAAGAAAGGAGGAACACTTCAGCAGGCCTGTTGGCCCATACTAGGCAGGACCTTTAAGAACATAAGAACATAACAATGGAGGAACACTGCAGAAGGCCTACTGGCCCATGCGAGGCATGGGCCAATTTTCAATGCTACCCAAGAAATAAGTTTTGCTAGGCTTCTCGAGCAATAGGCTCTTTTATGGTTTACCAGTATGCTCACTTAGGCTCTGATATGGTCAGGGTTCTGCGGGATGAATGAGGACATAGGAGGAATGGGGTTAATGGAGTAGGCAAGGCCTGGCGCTCGCTGGGCTAGGTGTTCGTTTTGCTGGACTCTCCAGCCGCCTGCTTCTCGTGTACAGTTATTTGGGCGCTTAGGAGAAGAGATATCTGAAGGTGGTATTCTAGGGTGTGTATATAGTGTTTAGACTAACAAATGCTGGTTTAGAGATTTCGGTTTTGACTGGGATAGCCCTGGGTGACCTGTTTCGGCATGAGATTTGTGTAACTTTTACCTCTGCCCTTAGACGAGGTCTTAGCCTCCAGGCAATCCCACCTTTCTGCGTAACAGTAGGTTATTGAAAGCAGTGAAAAGTTTTTTACGAGGATAGTGAGGCTTAGATTAGAGTATGTAGGAGAAAGGGGGATTTTTTTTCCCAGTAAAAGTAGACCTTAGACAAGAATGTGTGATGTCACCATTGTTATTCAATATATTTATAGATGAGGTTGTAAGAGAAGTGATTGAGAGGGTGCTGGCAAGTGGTTTGGGGTCAAAAGATAAAGAATCTAACACAAAGAGGAATTTGTCACAGTTGCTCTTTGTTGATGACACTGTGCTTTTGGGAGATTCTGAAGAGAAGTTCCGGAGAGAAGAGGGTTGTGGGAGTTAACGCCCCCGCAACCCGGTCGTAAAAGAAGGATACTGAAAGTGAATATAGGAAAGAGTAAGATGATGAAGATAAAAAAAAAATTAGGTGACGAAAGATTGGATTTCAGGTTGGAGGGAGAGAGTATGGAGGAGGTGAATGTATTCGGATATTTAGGAGTGGACGTGTCAGCAGATGGGTCTATGAAAGATAAAGTGAATCATAGAATTGACGAGGGGAAAAAAGGTGAGTGGCGCACTGAGGAGTCTGTCGACACAAAGAACTTTGTCGTGGAAGCAAAGAGGGGAATGTATGAGAGTATAGTTGTACCAACGCTCTTATATGGGTGTGAAACATGGGTGGTGAATGTTGCAACAGGAGGCAGTGGAGATGTGTCCAAGGGCAATGCAGAGAATTCGTAGTTTGGAAATTAGGAGGAGATGCTGGATTACCAAAACCATTATCCAGAGGGCTGAGGAGGGGTTGTTGAGGTGGTTTGGACATGTAGAGAGGATGGAACAAAATAGAATGACTTGGAGAGTGTATAAATCTGCAGTGGAGGGAAGGCGGAGTAGAGGTCGGCCTAGGAAAGGTAGGAGGGAGGGGGTAAAGGAGGTTTTGTGTGCAAGTGGCTTTGACTTCCAGCAAAGTGTGCGTGAGCATGTTAGATAGGAGTAAATGGAGACAAATGTTTTTTTTAGGACTTGAATCCCTATGAAGGGATTCAGGGAAACCAGCAGGCCGGACTTGAGTCCTGGAGATGGGAAGTACGATGTCTGCACTCTGAAGGAGGGGTGTTAATGTTGCAGGTTTATAACTGTAGTGTAAGCGCACCTCTGGCAAGACAGTGATGAAGTGATTGATGGTGATAGCTTTTCTTTTACGAACCACCCTACCTTGGTGGGAAACGGCTGATGTGTTAAAAAAAAAGACTGCGGGCAGTCAGAATCGAATCCCTGAACTTAAAAATTCTTTGTAATGTACAGCCATTCCTAAGAATAATGCGCAGAGAACCTTGTGGATTGAATTCTCTAAATAATTTATTTAACCTGTTTCTAATGTTCTAACACTTACGCCCAATAAATCGCAGGATTACACGCACACTTTTTCCACTGTAGCAACAGGATCTGTGGGCGGTGCTAAAAGTTTTCCCATTTGTTTACAGATGTATGAAAAAATTACGCAGAAAATCATTCTGTCCTCAAACTGATCTAATAAATTCTAATTCAAAGATTATTTGTCTTCATTTTCGGTCAGTGCGCACTCCTGACTCTGAACTCGGTCCATCGCACGGTATGGTTCTGCCTGTCCTATCAACCCTTCTGAGTATCTTGTGAGCTGTTATCCTTTATTCCCTGATTTTTCCTCTTCACTCTAGAACCTGTCTCATTTGTTGTCTTGTATACGTCTCGTGTGTTGTAAGTGCTTCACCACTGTCCTGATTAGCCTCTCCATTGCCTTAAATTATATGCATAGTACATACCGTATGAAGGTCTGTAGTTCAATGTTCCCTGTCTGTTCCTTAACTTGAATATCTGGAGTCTATTTACTACTGTTTTTAAGTGTTGGTTGACTTATTTCCAGTGGTGATGTTTTACAGTGGTTCACAGTGCGTGTGTATGTTCCTTTGTGTGTACGTGATTATCTAGTTACGGAAAAGTAGTAGAGGTATCCTCATGGGTTTTGTCATCAACATTTCGTGGTGTATAAACTTTAAGTGTGTGTATTCCTGTCAATGCACCTAGTTAGACATTGCCATAGCAGTGTATACGTGTCGCGAGGAAACCCCCGAAGAGGAGACAGGAACCACCAGGTGTTTATTTCCATAATTGCTGAAAGTGGGTGTGTGGCGCGTGTTGTCCATTCCCTAAACTCGCCTACCTCGTAGTAAATAATCACAGCTAGTGTTGTGGGTAGGATGTGCGAAAGTGTTGCATGTTGGTCACTGCTCGGAACACAGGCAGGATATGCTAGACGGCCCGGGCAGGGATTCTCAACTATTTCTCCATCATTAAACCCCTCGGCTTGATGTATTTCTCCATTTATACCCTCACTTCCATACAAAAAAAATTATCGCCATCATAAAGGGACAGAAAAACAAGGTCAGAAAAAAAAATTATTCAGGTTTTGTACATCAGGTACATCAAATATTTACCCTTTGCCATATAATTTTTTTACCCTCAAGGGGTAAATTTACCCCTGGTTGAGAATCACTGTGCTAGTGTTTTGTGTTGATCACTGCCCAGAACCCAGGCAGGATGTGCTAGCGTGCTGTGCATTGATCACTACCCGGAACCCAGGCAGGATGTGCTAGCGTGCTGTATTGATCACTACCCGGAACACATGCAGGATGTGCTAGCGTGCTGTGTGTTGATCAATGCCCGGAACCCCAGCAGGATGTGCTAGCGTGCTGTGTGTTGATCACTGCCCGGAACCCCGGCAGGATGTGCTAGCGTGCTGTGTGTTGATCAATGCCCGGAACCCCAGCAGGATGTGCTAGCGTGCTGTGTGTTGATCACTGCCTGGAACCTAGGCAGGATGTGCTAGTGTGCTGTGCATTGATCACTACCCGGAACCCCGGCAGGATGTGCTAGCGTGCTGTATTGATCACTACCCGGAACCCAGGCAGGATGTGCTAGCGTGCTGTGCATTGATCACTACCCGGAACCCCGGCAGGATGTGCTAGCGTGCTGTATTGATCACTACCCGGAACCCCGGCAGGATGTGCTAGCGTGCTGTATTGATCACTACCCGGAACCCAGGCAGGATGTGCTAGCGTGCTGTATTGATCACTACCCGGAACCCCGGCAGGATGTGCTAGCGTGCTGTGTTGATCACTACCCGGAACCAGGCAGGATGGGGCTTGGCGTGCTGTTTGATCACTACCCGGAACCCCGGCAGGATGAGCTAGCGTGCTGTGTGTTGATCACTATCCGGAACCCCGGCAGGATGTGCTAGCGCGCTGTGTGTCGATCACTGCCCGGAACCTAGGCAGGATGTGCTAGCGTGCTGTGTGTTATTCACTGCCCGGAACCCCGGCAGGATGTGCTAGCGCGCTGTGTGTTGATCACTACCCGGAAACCCGGCAGGATGTGCTAGCGTGTGTGATTGATCATACCCGGGAAACCCGGCGGATGTGCTGCGTGCTGGTTTGATCACTGCCCGGGAAAACCCAGGAGGATGTGCTTGCGTGCGTATTGATCACTACCGGACCCAGGAGGATGTGCTAAGTGTGTGGTTTTATCACTCCGGACCTAGGCAGGATGTGTTGGGTGTTGTATTTAAATACCCGGAAAACCCCCGGGAAAGGGTGGCTAGCGGCTGTGTGTTGATCCTTCCGGAACCCGGCAGGATGTGCTAGCGGCTGTGTTCGATCATCCGGAAAACCAGGCAGGATGTGCTAGCGTTGCTGTGTTTATTCACTGCCGGAACCCGGCAGGATGTGCTTTGCGTGCTGTGCATTGATCATAACCGGAACCCGGGAGGATGTGCTAGCGTTGTGTGTTGGTCACTCCCGGAACCAGGGAGGATGTGCTAGCTTTCTGTGTTGATCACTGCCTGGGAACCAGGCAAGATGTGCTAGCTTTCTGTGTTTGATCATTCCCGGAACCCCGGAGGATGTGCTAGCGTGCTGTTTGTTGATCACTCCGGGAACCAGGCAGGATGTGCTAGTTGCTGTGTGTTGATCATTCCGGAACCAGAAGGTTTTGCTAGCGGGGCTGTGATTTATAAATAACCCGGGAACCAGGAGGATGTTAAAGGGGTGTGTGTTGATCACTGCCGGACCCGGCAGGATGTGTAGGTGCTGTATTTTATCACTCCGGAACCCGGGAGGATGTGCTAGGTGCTGTGTGTTTATCATCCCGGAACCCGGCAGGATGTCTAGCGTGCTGTTTGATTACTACCCGGAACCAGGCAGGATGTGCTAGCGTGCTGTATTGATCACTACCGGAACCCGGGAGGATTTGCTAGCGTGTTGTTTAATCACTACCGGAACCCGGGAGGATGTGCTACGTGCTGTTTGATCACTCCGGAACCAGGCAGGATGTGCTAGGTGCTGTGGTTATTTACTGCCCGGAACCCGGAGGATGTGCTAGCGGCTGTGGTTGATCACTACCCGGAACCCGGTAGGATGTGCTAGCCGCTGTGTGTTGATCACTGCCCGGGAACTAGGAGGATTTTGTAGCGTGCTGTGGTTATTTATGCCCCGGGAACCCCGGAAAGGGTGTGCTAGCGCGCTGTGTGTTGATCACTACCGGAACTGGAGGATGTGCTAGCGTGCTGTGTTGATTTATCCCCGGAACCCCGGAAAGGGTGTTTCTAGCGGTGTGTGTTGATACTCCCGGAAAACCGGCAGGATGTGCTAGCGTGCTGTGCATTGATCACTACCCGGAACCCGGCAGGATGTGCTAGCGTGCTGTTTGATCACTCCCGGACAGGCAGGATGTGCTAGGTGGTGTGTTATCATACCCCGGGAAACCGGAGAAGGTGGCTAGCGGCCCTTTGTATCACTCCGGAACCAGGCGAAATGCTAGCGTGCTGATGTTGATCATTCCCGGAACACCGGCAGGAGTGCTAGCGTGCTGTGTATTGAAACATCCGGAACCCGGCAGGATTGCTGCGTGCTGTATTGATCACTCCCGGGAAACCCGGCAGGATGTTTTAAACGTGCTGTGGTTGATCACTGCCGGACCCAAGCAGGATGTGAAAGCGTGCTGTATTGATCACTACCCGGAACCCAGGCAGGATGTGCTAGCGTGCTGTATTGATCACTATCCGGAACCCAGGCAGGATGTGTTAGCGTGCTGTGTCGATCACTACCCGGAACCCAGGCAGGATGGCTAGGTTGATGTTTTTGGGGGGCCCCACCGGGGTCCAGGCGGGGTCCCTGGCTGGGCCCTGGAGCACTGAAGTGTACCAAGGACTCACTGTTGTTGCAGTCAGAGCAGTGAACGTGCTGATGTAGCGTCAGGGTGATATATGTAACCTCTCTCCTATAAGTACTACCAACTGCCTGTTAGACGGATAACTTTGCTTAATTATTTAGTGACTTCGATATTTCAGTAAGAACATAAAATAGTTGTAAAAGACATTAAGGTCATATTTGTGTGTAATGTCACGGGATATTAGTGCTTTTATTCCCCAGTAGGTATTGATTTCTCATTATCCTCCACGGAAATGTATGTATGTGTGTGTGTGTGTGTGTGTGTGTACCCACTTAAGTGTGGCAGAAAGGGGTCGAATCTCTGCTCCTGGCCCCGCCCCTTCGCTAGCCGCTAAATGGATTTACTCTTGTGGTTTTAAGTGTATGTGTATGTGTGTGTATTTTTGTGGGGAGAGGGGGGGGGGCTGGGTAATGAGTGCTCACATAATTACAACCGAGTATTACTTTCAAGAGTTGAGTCTAAGTTCCTGTCCCTCCTCATTACTGATTTTATTAGTTTCATGCCTTGAGTCCCATCGTACCTAACCTTAAAGCTGTGCGGTGCGCTTGCTTCCACCCCCATCTCTCCTAACTCATTGTCTAATCACTCAAAAAAGCAATGTCGAACATCTCCTCTACTTGTTAGCTTTTTTTTTAACTTCCATTTACTCCTCTCTTGTTCTCGACATCCACCTTTCAAACAATTTGTCTCTGCCTTTTATGTGAAGTTCTTTGAATATCTTGAACGATATCATTATAACTTCCTTGGTGTTTATTTTCTCTCGGGTCACTTTAGTTCTTACAGTGAATCTCTGGACTTTTTTCTAATTACTTTACATGTTTGGTTAGCTGTGGGCTCCAGACAGGTGTTGCACACACTATGACGTATTTGGTATATACTGTATACAGCCCTGTCAAGATTCTTAAGACATTCTCAGGTTTGTTAGTGAAACATCTGCGGCCTAAACTGTTGTTGTTCGTTGCGAATCCCTCGGCGGTATGTTTGGCATTATGTTTATTTCAAGGTAATTCGCCTTGTTCGAAATACCACATCTCCGGTGTTTATACTGCTTCCCCCGATTTTCATTACTTTGTACTTGCTGTGGTTGAATTGCAGTTGCCACTTCACTGACCACCCCTGTAGTTTGTCCAAGTCATCTTGTGATCTTCCCCTATCTTCTCCAGGTTCTGTTACCATTAGTTTTACATCGTCTACAAAGGGCATATTAAAATGACTTTTTCTCTTCTGGCAGCATGTCGTTTGTGAATACGAGGAACTGTACTGGTTCCAACACCGATCCTTATGGGACCCCCATTGCCATGTGTCCCTACCCGGTTACGTCTTACCTCACTATCACTCGCCTTTCTTTTGAATATTCTGCGATCAACTGTAGTGCCTCTACTTTTATCCCTGCCTAATAGTATAGTTCATGGATCATTCATTCTCTGGCGTGGTACAGTATTGAATACTTTCCGTACATTCTCTTTCTTACGTTATTTGTTAACTGGTTACGGAACTCCAGGAGGATGGTGAGACGGAACTTATCTTCTCAATACGCGTGTTCAGTTGTACACTTCCCCTCATCTAGTTATGGTTCAATGGGGTTTAGATTTACTGCTGACCGGTCTCTTCTTTGTGGACTGGTTTAAATGTGTATACCGTCTTGGGCACTTTAATACATGTACTTAAAATTACATATTGAATCAGATTCAGTAACTTCTTCATCCATATAATTATGCTTTCTAACCACTAACACTAGTAAAGAATCTTCTATGGCATACTCTTATTGTCTTCTCTCTATGTCCTCTTGTCCTTCGTCTTCACCTTTTAAATATAAGTATTATCAGTGACTGAGTATTCTGTATGCATTAATTATTTCGTCTCAGGTCCTCAGGTTTTACCCATATAATTGAGTTCAGTTTCCGTAGTCTCTCCTCGTATGTCATTTTTCTCAATTTACAGCACATTCTCGCACTGCAAGTGAGAGTCGTGGAGTTCTGAACATTTTCTGGTTACTCTTAACCATCTCGTTGCCATATGTTTTTTTTTTATTTATGGTTATATCACATTTTATTGGCCCCGCCCCTCAAGTTGCTGCTTCCCAGATTCACTGCCTCCTAGCCTCACGGGGCCCCTCTTGTGCCTACTATTGAAACTATCTTTTAAGCCTGCCTCCACCACTTGTTCAGCGAGACTTTTACACTTCCTGAACACTCTGAACCTGAAGAAATATTTCCTGACATCCCTTTGACTCTTACAGCTAAATCCCCGAGTACCTGTTTCTCGCCTCTCAAACAAGTGTGTGTGTGTGTGTGTGTGTGTGGGGGGGGGTAGGTAGGGAGGAAGGGTTTGGCGTGTGGTGACAAGGTGTTGCGGCATGTCATGTTACCTGAAGTGTACTGTAATCCACACATGTACAGTAATTATGTGAATGTCTAGAATAATGTTTATATATACAAAAGTTTAGGGTGTGTGGGTGGGGGGGGAAGAAAGGGGCAACTGAGGTCTGAATTTACTTTTCTTTACGAATAGGTAAGTAGATATTTGTGTGTAGGGAGTGCGCATGCGTGTGATTTTTTTTATCCCCTTCAACTTGAGAAACACTGCATTGCTACTGAGTAATATACGTCAAAGTGGCAGTTTTGGTGCAATAGCTTATATTATTGGTTTGTAATTTTGGCAGCATTACAACAGGCGCCACGCCTCACTAACACTCACTGACGCCGTTCACTCGATAAGCTTCAATACTCATTTTTGAGCCGTAAAAACTCATTCCTCTGGGTTAAGATTCCGGAAAGTCCTTTTTTTTAAGACTAGCTAATAAAAAATAAAGGTGCAAATCAACATAATCGAGTATAGATATCGTCGTTTCAATTCCTTTTCTTTTCACTGGCTTTTCGCTTCATCGTGAATGCCAGTCAACGCTTGTGCTTGCTGGAAGCAACGCAGCACAGCGTCAAGTACAAGGAATGTTTGTGACCGCATATTCTGGCCGTCTCACCAGACGGAAGTCGATGTGAAATTTATTGCTCAAGGGATAAATTATATTTTTCTGTGTTGATATTGACGAACCTGTTGCCCTATGGCTGATAAATTTCATCCTGGCTTTCAGCCACGAGAGAGAGCAGACAGGCGCACAAACACGAGTGACTGGACAAAGACAAGCATCGTGTATTTTTCTTCTTGAATTTATTCTTTTTATGTTTTGTTTATGGTATCGACACATGCACCATTCATTGAGGACTTATATATATATATATATATATATTTATATATATATATATATATATATATATATATATATATATATATATATATATATATATAATATATATATATCTTTCATCACACCGGCCGTATCCCACCGAGGCGGGGTGGCCCAAAAGGAAAAGCGAAAGTTTCTCCTTTTACATTTAGTAATATATACAGGAGAAGGGGTTACTAGCCCCTTACCCCCGGCATTTTAGTTGCCTCTTACAACACGCATGGCTTACGGAGGAAGAATTCTGTTTTACTTCCCCATGGAGGTAAGAGGAAATAAACAAGAACAAGAACTAGAAAGAAAATAGCAGAAAAGACAGAGGGGTGTGTGTATATATGCTTGTACATGTATGTGTAGTGTGATCTAAGTATAAGTAGAAGTAGCAAGGCGTACCTGTAATCTTGCACATTTATGAGACAGACAAAAGACACCAGCAATCCTACCATCATGTAAAACAATTACAGGCTTTCGTTTCACACTCACTTGGCAGGACGGTAGTAACCCGCTAGGTGGTTGCTGTATATATATAAGAACATAAGAACATAAGAATGTAGGAACACTGCAGAAGGCCTACTGGCCCATACGAGGCAGGTCCTTATCTAAACGACATCTACGTGAAGCTACTCAAGAAATAACTCCCGTACCCCTTGACACCAATCAAACCCAGCCCCTCCCACTCATATATATATATATATTATATATATATATATATATATATATAAATATATATCTAATATATAATATATATATATATATATATATATATATGCAATAAGATCACAGTAAACAGGTGATTTTAGAATATCCCAAAACAACCACTCTGAAAGATAGAGAAATTCCAAGCGCTTTCGTGACTACTCACATTATCAAGGAACATTATCAAGTTCCTTGATAATGTGAGTAGTCACGAAAGCGCTTGGAATTTCTCTATTCTTTCAGAGTGGTTGTTTTGCATATATATATATATATATATATATATATATATTATATATATATATATATATATATATATATATTTTATATATATATATATAATATATATATATATATATATAGGAACACTGATAGAGGAAGCTTAGTGTAGAGCAGTTATGAGAAACTTCCTGCTGGGTATGTAAAAGGTGGAATGCAGGAATTATTTTAGTAGCTGGCTGGCGTAACTAACACTGCAACCCTATCCTCCAACACTTAAATAACCTTTTTACATACATACGGTTTGGAGCACATTTCTTGGGTTAGGTTAGGTTAGGTTTAGTTAGGTCAGGTTTAGTTAGGTCAGGTTTGGTTCTGCATCCATAAGAATAATGAATTATACCACAACACAAAAATTATAAAGATAAGAATGAAAGTCTGCGGCGCGGACAGAAAACGGGCAGCCACTGCGCGAGGCTTGGGCAAATCAGTCAAAACTCAACTGTTCATGGAGCTTTTAACAACACTGACATAACGCTGGTTAAGAGGACGGAATGAACATCTACATTTATGGGGATAAAAACACATGGACCATAAACAAATAACCCGCACTTAGGAGAGGGAAAGTAATGATGTTTCGGCCAGACTTGTACCACTGACAAGTCACACTGAAACGAGAAGGGAAGAAGGCCAGCATATATTCGAGAGGGGACGGGGAAAGAGAAGTAATGCTAGTGGAAACAGAGGTATTGGAAGTGTTGGTAGACGTCATATAGGCCCAGATATAGGCTTCTTCTACATTATTGTCCATATTGCAAGGTTATATATCTTTGGAATTTTAGATTGTGAATAGAGGGAAATTGGAAATAATTAAATAAAAGTTCCAAATTAGTAGAAATGTTAAGATATGTATTCAAAGCAATAAAGATTAAATAAAAATAAACAATAAAAATATAATTCAATAAAAGTTGCTTGGAGTCATGTCCAGTATCTTACTGGCTATCTCATCAGCTTATGTTATTGTTATGTTGGTATTTAGCTCGTAATAAAAAATAAAACTAATAAACACTTGGTTGAAAACTGTTTATTAAAGAAAGCTTATTTAAGAAGTGATCTAAACTGAGAAACATTCTTCAACAAAGACGACGAAATTCCCCATGGAGAATATATATATATGTCGTGCCGAATAGGCAGAACTTGCGATCTTGGCTTAAATAACAACGCTCATCTTGCCATATAGGACAAGTGAAAATTTGTGTATGCAATAATTTCGCCAAAATCATTCTGAACCTAACGAAAAAAATATATTTCACTGTGTTGGTTTAGTATTAAATTACTGTAAACAAATCTAAAATATATTTAGTTGGGTTAGGCTAAAATAAATTGCTCTTGTTATAATAAGGTTAGGTAAGTTTTCTAAGATTCTTTATGTGCAAAATTATAAATTTTTACATTAACATTAATGAAAAAAATATATCTTTAAACGTATAAAAGAAAATTTCAGAAAGGACTTAATTTTAAATGAGTTCTTGCTAATTGACCAGTTTTACATATTCGGCACGACATATTATATTTATATATATATATATATAAATATTATATATATATATATATATATATATATTTATAAAATATATATAAAATAATTTTATATATTATATATATATGGTACTGGTCCTCATAAACCAAATTATCTTGAAGCCACATAAGATGAAATATTTGTTATAAGGAAGATTTGTATCGTGCGTCAGAAAATTTGAATGCTTACTGATAAAAAACTGTGAGAAACTGTACAGACAGGCAGAGCTCTCCCACTCGTGAATATAAGCAGTGCAGCCTAAACAACAGATAAATGAGATGTAGAAAAATTCGGGGTCTTCCCCCACAATAACATTCCCGTACTTGCACTGGAAATCACTCTAGACTCTAAACGAAAAAAATCTACAGGTATTTGGGGGGGGTTATTTACGACCCCCTTTCCCCCCCCTTTTTTCAAGAACGTTTCCATGTCTTTCCCCCGGCCTCAAAAAACCCGGGAACAAGGGCGTAATGATTCATCAACTGTCATGTAGCAGAAGTTATCGGCTTCCCCAGAAATGCATGCTGTGGACTTTTTTTTTTTTTTTTGGAGATATACAAATTCTTTCTTAAGTTAAAAAACAAGGGTATCATCCATTGCAATAAATAACTAAAAAATTTTTAAAGTTCGTGAAAAAAGTTATTGCAGTCAGTTTCCCAAAACCGGTGCCCAACAATAATAGGCGTAATAAAGGGAAGGAAATAAACTAGCCCTTTGAAATACCCATGATTTATTTCCTGCAAAACCCGTTATCTTTTGAAATTTCAATGGGGAAAGAAAAAGCACCGTCGCAACCCCGAACTAAATAAATGCTGACCTTAGAAGGAAAACAGTCTGGGAAAAAAAACTACCATTATGTTTTGGGAAGGCGGTAAACCTGCAAAATATCTGGCCCAACTTGCAGTAATTGGATGTCCTGAAAGTCTATACAAAGGGTCATAAAGGGCACAAAGGGGAAACGGGGCATAAAGGTCTTTCATGACTATCCAAAAAACCCCAAAAAAATTTAAAATTAAGAAAAAAATGGGTCGATCTTTTAAACACTCTCGTTACAGGTGCAGTTGTGACAGTTCCACGACAATACTACAAGCAGTTTTCCCCATAGTAAAAATTCTAACAAAAAAGGATTAAAAAATTTGAATTTTTCCCCCCCCTAGTCTGCCGGCAAAAGGGGTTCATCGGGGCTGTGCGATACACATTGTTAAAACAACTTGCAAACCAGTAGATAAAAAAAGGTCGAAAAGAGTCTTTCCCATCAAAGAAATCTCAAAAAAGCCGGGGAAACCCACAGCCCCAAGAAGATTTTGATATTAATAAATTGCAAGAAACTCTGCATCTAAAACGCTCTTAAATTCAGTGGCCGTTTGTGACACAACGTCAGCTCCTCATGACAGAGAGGACAAAAAAATCACTTCTAATCCTGAAGCATTGCTGTTTTCAGAAAATTCACGAGTACAGCAAATAAAAGTACGTTATATTCCTCGGGCATAATAACGTTTTTAAACGAAAAACAAAAAAAGGCTGCAGTTTGGGATGTAAATATAATCAAAGTCTGACCTGTCAAATTTCCCACGACATCTTTTTCCAGCCCCTTTTGTACCCCCAAAGAAACTCGTGGGGAAAAATCTTTTTTGGGAATTTTCCCTCTACCCAGTCGGCTTGGGGAGGGAGAAATATGAACGGGACTTCGGCCAATCCCAAAAGCGAGACCTCCAGATGACAAATTCCCCTGAGCGAGCTGTAACCATCATAAAAAACGGCATTAAATTTTTGTAAAAGTCACATTTGGAAAAAATCCTGTTCATGCTTGTGTAGCCCGTGTCGGGGAGTTCACCGGGGGAAAAACACCCCACCATTTGATGACAATGCTAAAGTACATTCCCCCAAGGGACATTTGTGGGGGGGGTCGAGGAAAATGAAATTTTTTTTCATTAAACATAGAAACCCTTCGGCTTTTTTAAAAATAGAAGTAGAAGGCTACCATAAATGGGGAAACCCCTTTTTCAAATTTTTTTTTTTTTTTTGTTTTTTTTAAAATTGCTGTTTGCTAGTTTCATAAATTTAAAGAAAATTTAAAAACTCAATTTTAATATAAAGGGTAGACGGGTTTTAAATTTTCTTAGCATTTTTCCAGCATGGCGGCAACCCCGGGCCCCCTCTTATATAATGGGAACTTTTGCTTGAAAAGTTCTGGAAAAAAAAAATTTCACATTTTACAAATTTTCCCGACTTTTCATTTTAAATTTTTTTTAAAAAATTTTTAAAAGTTCCATAGTTTTTTAGTAATGACCAGCGGGGCTGTGTAAGTGGGGAGTGAAGCAACAGTGAGCGCCCACCAGGAGACCCCACGAATATTTGAGCATGTCGCAGTCTCAAAAGAACAACAAAAATACATATTCAAATTTTCCTTATCACTATCTTCAACAAAACTTTTCCCCTTGAGGGCCCGAAATTTGGACGCGCGGCCCACCGACGGCCCTCTGACCCTTCCCAAGACGGAGAATTTTTGCGTCCCGCCCAAACAGTGATACCACACTCTGTCCCCTCACTGAAATTTAAACCCCCAAAAATTGTCCCTCCCCACAACGGGGGGTTTGGGGGGTCTTTTCCTATCTTAGTTTAAAGCCCTTTTTTGGGGGTCGCAAACGGGTTCCACCCCCTTTTGGGCTTGAGCCCTCCCATACCTATTCTTAAAAGATATTAGTGTTTTTTGCCTCTACCTTTACGCGTCTGGGCCCGTTCCACTTCCTTCTATTCTAAAGGCTAAAAAAAGTTTTTCCAAACTTTTCCGTGACTCATCTGTGCTTTTAATTTCCACTTCTCATGTACTTGAACCCTCCTCAGGAACGCTTTTCCTCTCTTGTCGACCCCCCCCGGGTTTTGAAAAAAAACTTTGTAGGCGTGATTATGTCACCTTTGGCCCTTTTCCTGTCATCGAATATCGTTACGTTTAGCTTCTCCTCAGATATCATACCCCTCACCGGGACTAATCAGGGGTTAACAACCTTTTTACTTTTGCCCAGTTTATTTATACCTTTATCTGTTGCGGGTTCCAACCGGCGCTCCCAAAATCCGTGTATAAGGTCGTGAATGCCTCCTTTTTGGGGGTTTCCCTAAAAAGATACCCCCTTAAAATTTTAACCTTTTTGGTTTTTGGCTGCAGGGGGGGTTTTTTTTTTTTTTGGGCTCGGGAATCCCTGAATCCCTTAAACTCATTTTTTAACTGTTCCCTCCCTGATCCCGTAACCTCCCACCAGTTACTGCTCCTCCCTGAGAACCATAACCTGCACCAGTTACTGTTACCCCTATTACCAAAACCCTGCCCCAAATTTACTGTTACTCCCCTGAGTACCAAAACCTGCACCAATTATGTTACCCTGAGTACCATAACATGCACCATTTAACTGTTACTCCCTGAGTACCGTAACCTGCACCAGCTACTGCTACTCCGGGAGAAACCATAACCTAAAACCAGTTACTTTTACCCTTTTCCCGATACATTTCCCTTTCACATTTTAGTGTAAATTTAAAAAAAAATAATCAGCTCACGTCTGTTAAGGTTTAGCAGATTCAGAAAAAACCTACTGTTTTTTTTTCCCTATCCACATTATACGTTAGTTGACAATTTTTTTCCTTCATTTCCTCCTTTTTTTTTTTTAAAAAAAACCAATATTCCCAAAACGAAAACCAACCAATCCAAAGACCGAGTCTTTTTATCTCAAACAAAATTTTTTATTGTCACAAAAATAATGATCCCTCCTGTTTTGGTTCTCACCATTAAATTCGGTAAACTTTTTTTTTGTGCCCTTTGATTTGATCGAACGATTCCTTTATATTTTTTTATTCTTTGCAAATAAAAATGTTTTTAAATTTTTTTTTTGCTATGTAAAAAATTTTTAATTTTAGGTTTTTTGTGACCCCTAAATTTTAAAAACCGACGACCGGGATTACTGAGAGTTTACGCAGAAATTTTAAAACTAAAAAAAAAAATTAATTTGGATTTTAGAGGGATCAAAATTACAGGGGGCAGGAGTTTTTGCCATGGACACAACCCCACTGGGGTTTTAAAACCTGTGGTATATATGTTGGATCTCTTCATGGGGGACTGGAAAGGGGAAAAACCCCGGTTTGAGGTCAAGGGGTACCTAAATTTAAAACCCCGGAGAATTCGTAGTTTTTGGAGATAAGGGGGTGGGGGGGGTTACAAAAAAAAATATTATCCAAAGTGCTAAGGGGGGGGTTTTTTGAGGTGGTTTGGACATTGAAAAGATGGGGGAAAAAATGGGAAAATTTTTTAAGGGGTTGAAAAAAATCTGTATAGAAGGAAGCGGGGGTGGGGGGTCCCCCCTGGGAAAAAGGTTTTTTTTAAATTTTGGGAATAAAAGTAAAGGAGGTTTTGCACCGAAAGGGCTTGGACATCCAGCGTGTTAAAAATTGGGGTTAAGTGGGGGCAAGTATTTTTTTAAATATTTTGAAAATCTTTTGGAGTGGGGACCCAAGATAACAGTTAAACATTTTATGAATTTAAATTCGGGGAAAACGGGGTTAGGCAGCCTTGATTTTTGGAGGTGAAAAATACAGTCCCCTGCAGTCTGAAGGAGGAGGGGGGATATTCACATTTGGAAGGGCATCTGCCCCTGCTGTATCATCCCTTCCCTCTAAAAAGGCAGAAAAACATAAGGGCGGGGAGGGGAGGGGGGAAAGAGTTTCTTCTTTTTTTCGGGTCACCCTACTTTTTTTAAAAGAACCCGGAAAAGTAGTTGTGTGGGGTATAATAGATATATTATATAATAATTTTATATATATAAAAATAAAATATAAATATATATATTATATATATATAAAAAATATACTCTTGTTTTTTTTTATTTCTTCTATTGTCCATGGGGAAGGGGAAAAGAATTTTTCCTCCGTAAGCCATGCGGGGCGAATGGGGCGCAAAAAACCCGGGGAGAAATTTGGGCAAGTAACCCCTTCCCTTTAATACATTTTTTTTTTTAAAAAAAAGAGAAGAAAAAAAACTTTATAAAACGGGGATTTTAAAATTTGTGCGTGGATTAGGGGCGGATAAACAAGAAACAGATGATTGCTGATTTTAAGAATGAAAAAAGTTGGATGCCCCCGGCCCTCAAAGGGGGGGGGCGAAACAAACTAAAGGGGGGTAAAAGTTTTTCAGGGGGGGGAAAAAAAAAAGGGGTTTAAATCAAAGTATCTGAGAGATTTTAGAGCAAAGGAAGGGGAAAGCAGAAATTTTAAAATGATCTTTATGGAAGGAGAAAAGAGAATTAATTGAAATTCAAAAATTTATGTGGTTTAAAAGAAAAGGGTTTGGTTGCAGAATGGGTCATAAAACGTGAAAGCACCTGGAAAAAGAGAGGAATGCAGAGGAGAGAGAAAATTTTTGGGGAGATTTTAAAAGTAATGAAATGGGAGCCTTTGAACCAAGTGAAAAAAGAAATTGGGGTAGGGGACCTAATCTAAAGTAGGAGAAACTTTTAGAGAGGGTGGGTAGGAAAGTTTGGGGTGCCAGGTGAAAAATAAAATGGGAGCCCGTTGTTTGAACTTTATAAAAAGGGGGTTTAGTTAAAGAAATAAAAATTTTTTTAAGAAAAAGAGATAAATAATTATACACGATATGATTAGGGCGAAATGACAGTAGTTTGTTGGTTTATGTTTTGGTAGTAAAAGACTGTTGATAGACTTCAGGATGTACATGTTTTTTGAGGGGCCAAAAGAATATCAAAACACTTTCAGTTGTAGCTACACGAGATAAAAGGTAATGGAAACAAGGAAAATTTAGAAACTTTCAGGGAAGAAAAATTTGGGGTTTTAAAAAAAAAAAAGGGGAAAGGCATTTTGGGGTTTAAGATATAAAGCATTGGGGGATAGATGGGCAAAATGAAGCAAAGGAAATGGGGCCCGAAGAGGTATGGGGTAGGTTTAAAAATTTTGATTTTTTAAAGGGTGTTCAGCAAAGTTTTTTGGTTACGGGAAAAGTGGGGGGCAGGGGGGAAGAGGACGTTTGGTGAATGTTATGTAAAGGGGAGTAGAAAAAGGGAGAAAAATTTTACAAATGAAAGTTTTTAAAAAAAGGTAGAAGTGTTTGCAAGGGGGGAAAGAGTAAATGGAAAAAAAGAGAGAGGTTTAAAGAGAGGGGTGAAGCAATGTAAAAAGAAAACAAATGAGAGAGTGGGTGAAAATTTACCCAAAAAATTTTGTTGAAAAAAAAAAAGTTTTGGAGTGAGTTAACAAGTTTAAAAAAGCCTAGAGAACAAATGGATTTTTTCCAGTTAAAAATAAAAGGGGAAAGTTTTTAAAAAGGAGAGTTAAAAGGTTTTTGGGGAAGATGGAGGGAAATTTTGAGGAAATTTTTTAAATGTTGAAAAAGATGGGAAGGTTTGTGTTTTTCGGGTATGGGCAAGGAGGAATAACATCTTGTGGGAAAGTGGGAAGAGCCATTTGGGGAGGGGGGGGGAAGTTCAAAAGGCAGTAGGTAAAATAAAAGGGGGGTAAGGCAGCCGGGATTAGGGGAAAAGGGATAGAAATTTTAAAAAAGCGGGTGGGGATATAGTTTTGGATGGTTAGGAATTTTTTAAATAAATTTTATGGAAAGGGTAAGGAAAAACCCTAGGGTTTGGGCCCAAGCATGCATAGTTCCTTTGTAAAAAGGAAAAAGGGGATAAAAAGAGGTGAAAAAATTTAAAAGGGGGGATAAGTCTGTTTGAGGAAACCGGGTAAAGGTAGGGTTGGGGTTTAAAAATTGAAAAAAATTTAAGAGTAAGACGGATAATGGGATAGCAGATAAAAACAAGGAGGCTTTTAGGAAAGGAAAGGGGGGGGTGTGGACCAGGTTTTTAACAGTGAAAACATAAAATAAAACCAGTTTTTTAGTTTTAAGGTTTAAAGGGGCCTTTTGTGGCATTTAGGGTTTTGGAAAAGGCGTAAAAAACAGGGTGGATAGGGGGGAAATGGGGCAGATTTTTAAAGTGTAGGGTGTGGGAGGTGGGTTACGGGAAAGCAGTGAAGATTTTTTACGGGGAAGTGGGGCTCAATTAGAGTATGTGGGAAAAAGGGGGAAAATTTTTTCCCCATAAAAGTGGGCCCTTAGACAAGGATGTTTTGATGTCACCGTTTTTGGTTTAATATATTAAAGATGGGGTTTGTAAGAGAAGTAAATGCGAGGGTTTTGGCAAGGGGCGTGGATAAAAGAAAAAAAATTCACAAAAAACAAATTTGGGAGTTGCCCACAGCTCCCTTTTTGGCTGAGGGACACGGGCCTTTGGGAGTTTCCCTGAAGAGAAGCTGCAAGTTTGGGTGGATAAATTTTGGTGGGGTTGCAAAAAAAAAAATTAAAGGTGAATACAGAAAGAGTAAGGTTATGGGGGATAACAAAAAGATTAGGTAATGAAAGATTAAAATATCAGATTGGAGGGAGAAATTATGGAGGAGGTGAACGAATTAGATTTTTGGGGAGGGGAACGTGAAAGGGGAGGGGTCATGAAAGAAAAGGTGAATCATAGAATTATGGGGGAAAAAGAGTGAGGGGTTTCCACTTGGGGAGTCTGGGGGAACAAAAAAACTTTGCCCCTTGGAGCAAAGAGGGGAAAAAAGAGAGTATAGTTTTACCAACCCCTTATTTTGGGTTAAAGGGCGGGGGGTGAGGGAATTTTGAAAGGAGAAAAGGGCTGGGGGCAGTGGAGAGGGTCATGTCTGAGGGCAATGTGGGGGGAGGGGGAAAGGCGGGGAAAAATTCCCGAAATTTTTGGGAATTTAGGAGGGGGTGGGGGGATTCCCAAAAATTGGTGTCCAGAGGGCTGAGGAAGGGTTGTTGGGGTTTGGTTCGACATGTAGAGAAATGGAGCGAAACAAAATTTATTTCCCCAAAGTGTATCGGGTTTTGTAGGGGAAAGGGAAGGCGGGGAAAGGGTTTGGGGCCTGGGAAGGGGTTTGGAGGGAGGGGGAAAGGGGAGGTTTTTGGTGCGGGGGGCTTGGCCCTTCCAGCGGGGGAAAGCGGGGAGCGTGTTTAAAAGGGATTAAAAGGGAAAGAAAAAGGGGTTTTTAATACTTGACTTTCTTTGGGAGTGTGAGCAAAGTAACATTTAAAAAAGGGATTCAGGGAAACCGGCGGGCCGGCCTTGAGTCCGGGAGAGGGGAAGTACAGGCCTGCACTCTAAAGGGAAGGGGGTGTTAATTTTGCAGTTTTAAAAAAATGAGTGTAAAAACACCCTTCTGGCCAAAAACAGTGGGTGGGGTGAAGGGTGGTGAAAGTTTTTCTTTTTCGGGCCCCCCCTGCCTTTGGGGGGAAACCGGGCCCGTGTAAATAAATAATAAAAAAATATATAAAAATCATGAACAAGATTAAACCGGATACTTACATAAGCAAGCATTTAAAAAAGACCCCAAAAAGCGGCTCATGACATTGTAATAAAGGAGTTTTTGGGCCACCAGAAAATTTCATCAGTTTCCACAGAGTATGTATAATGTTTTGCCAAACCGTAGTCCCCGGGACGGGTCTCACTCTTTTCGAGACCCGTCTCTGGGGTCCCGAGGGAGAAAGGGTTTCTACCCAAAGATGCGACTTTTGCTGCTCAAAACACTCTTTCTGGTCAGTTCAACCCGGTGCATCTTTATAAGCGAAAAACACCAAGGGATCCTAACTAGGACCTTTGCGATAGGAAGGATTGTCTTATCACGGGTAACACTTTTCTGGTTCGTTGACTCCCTGGTACACTTTTGTGGGCCCCAGTCATCTCCTTTTGGGCCTCTTCGGGAGGGGATACAGTGCTAGTTGCCGCGGGGTGTCTCAGTAACTTCACACTTTCCAAAAAAATAGGGTGTTAGGGGGCCCCGGAAACGTTTTGGGAGTACTGGCACAATTTCCCCCCCTTTTCTTAAACCAAACAAACTTGGCTTTTGGGGGAAACCCCAAAAGAAGGGCCCATTGGGGGGGATTTTTCCCCCCCGAGTGGTTTTTTATAAAAGTTCGCCAAGGGCCGTAGGGCCTGGCAAGGGTCTCAATCTTGCGATGACCCTACCCGGCTTCCGAAAATAGAAAGATTTTTACAATGATGCACGTTTGCGCCAACACTCTTTTTGGTCAGTTCAAATGGGGGCATCCCCATAAGCGACAAAACCATATGGGACTCCTAACTAGACATAAACAAGGAGGTGGATATTCGTTATCACGGTAACAGCTTGTTTGGTTCGTTGACTTTCCCTGGTACCCTATTTTTGGGCCCCAGTCATCCTGGGGCCTCTTTGGGAGGGAAAACCACTTTCCCAGTTGCCTTCGGAGTGTCCCCATTTAAATTCGCACTCCAAAGATAGTTGTTAGGGGCGCTGGACAACGTGCTGACAGTAAAATTTGGGACATTTCCTTCTCACTTTTTCTACCCTCAACTTTTGGGTGGGGGAAAGCCCCAAAAGAACTGATGGATGGCGGGACAAAAAGCGCTCTTTGGAAACCCCTTCTATCATATGGGGGGGGGGGGTTTTTCCCCCGAGTAGCGCCGGTACCACTGTTGAAATTTGGGGGATCACCCCAAGACCCCCCCCCATAAATTTCATGGGTCTTTGGGAGCCACCAGTTTGGTCTGTCGGGAGGCTGATTTGGGGACAGAAAACCCCAAAATGTGGATAGTAAAGGTTTCTTCCTTTTGGGGGCATCATCTGCCGCCCTTCATTTCCCGGGTCCCCCCGGACCCCCCGCATGGCTGGGGAACCCGTTTCAATGTCCCATCGTTTTCCCTGAACTTTTAAGGCTTCATTTTTGCCCGGATCGATGTGATGAGGTGAACCTTGTCCTGTTGGGGGGTTTAGGATGGGAGAGGGCAAATTTATTGCATGGGGGAATCAACAAGTAAAAAGGTAGGTCGGAGTCGATGTCGTAGGTCATGGGGACAAGCCTTTCTGAATCGCCACCAAAATCAGCTTAAAGGGCGTTGCCGTGGTCAGGGGGTCCGCCGCCTTGGTGGTGGGGCCATTGTGGAAAATCCAGGGTGCGCTCTCTTCCTGTCAGGGCGACAGAACCATCCCGTGAAATACACTGCACATGTGCCTCCCCCCTGCCCGTGCCATGGGTTTTCTCAGCATGATTGCTGAGGGTGTCTTTTACTGCCGAGACCTTAGTGATGGGGGACTGCATGATGCAAAACATCGGGTGGATCTGGCGCCGGGAGGGGGTGGGTGGGACCCCCGCAACAGGAAGGTTTACAACTCTTCTCAAGGAGTATTGTATAGGCCCGCCCTTTCCCCCCAGCAGCACAAAACGAACGAATCCCCGGAGTAAATCCGTGAAAAAGTGGGGGGAAACTTGTGTCATGGTTTTCAATATCCGGTGGCAGAATCTGGGGCCCCTTTGCACGTTTATGTATTTAAATCCCGTCAGCCAAGGAAGGAAGCCCGGGGCCCCAGATCTGGACATACTGTGTTGGTCCAGATGGGGGCCCCAAGCAAGTTTTTATCTCCTGGGTTTTGTACGACCTCCCCCTTTGCCCTGCTTTTTCGGGGAAAAGAAAGGGCTAACGCCGGTCACCGTAAATCAATGACGGGGCGTATACTTTTTTTATAGCAAAGCAAGTACAAACTTTGCTTGCCCCCCACGGTGCCTCGCAGGCTCTCATGGCGTTGAACGAGTAAGCACGTGACCTGACATACTCGGCCCCGTTCCGAAAGGTTTAGCTTTTAACAATGGAAATTTCCCCCCTACAGGTAGGAGCCCCTTTTCCCCTCATTCTATATCCTGCATACTAAATTTTATTCACAAGATTCTTTGGGCCCTTGAACATCATTGCAAGAATTTTTCTCGCTGAAATCTTGAGGCCTAGTTCCTTGGGAAGATTGCGTAAATTAAAGTTTCCAAAAATCCTAGCCTGTTGGGCAAATTGCCTTTCCCATTCACTACGAGTGCAAGATCTCACATAGCTAAGGAAACTGGGGTCCACTATGAAAAGGGGAAGGGTCACCAAATTCCTGCATAAGAATGTTAAACAGGGAGGGCTGAGCACACCCCCTTTGTGGCGGACCGGTTTTTCCCGGGTTTTAAAAAGGGAAAATATTTTCCCCGAAAGCTGACACAGGCCCCCTGCCCCTAAGGGAGGAAATCTATCCAGGCCCCGGAAGCGTCCTTTGATTCCCCTTTTGAGCTATTTTTTCCAAAAATTTCTGTTGGGGGGGGCTAGCTCAAATGCCCTTTTTAAGGTCGAGGGAACTAAAGATACTAGGTTTTTTGTTTCTATCCACAATCTGGGGGCCCCCCCCTAAGGTTATGCACTCGCTGTACCCACTCCTTTGGTGAAGCCAAAAAATGTTATGATGAGAGGGGGCCAAGTTTCCATAGGGGGCCCGGGTTTTTTAAAACCATCCCTCAGCATCTTGGCTAAGCAGCTGGTCAGCGATATGGGGCCCCATCCGCCTGGGGCCCTTTGGGTTTGGAATTGGGGCGATGGTAGCCCTTTTTTCCAAGCTGGGTGGGAGTGTCCCGGTCCTCCACACTTTTTTTAATGAAATTTTAGAAGGCCTCCCCCCCCCATCTGCCCGATGCCTGGGGCAGTGTCACCTGTGTTTTTTAAAAGGCACGTCGGAGTTCCAATCCGTGAAAGTCTTCATCAGTCCCCCCCTCTTTCCCACTCACAAGGGGGACTTGTGTCGTTAGCTGGCGCCCGGGGGCCAAAAAAGATCCATCTGTAATTTCCCGGATTCCTGTGGGAGCTGAGGAGGCTTCCCCCGGAAGTGAAAAGCTCCACTAGTTTTCACTTCCTGGGATGGGTTTTGGGTGTGCTGGTGGCCTCTTGCCATTTTCTATGTTGGGGCTTGCCCCATTTCTCAATAAAGGGGGGTGGATGCGCGAATGTTTTTAGCACCACCCAGCCTTTTCTCAGTTTTTTTCTCGAGAGGACTCTGCGGGGATGCTGCCCCAAAAGGCTCTCAGAGTAATTTCCCGGGGTTTTTCTCTGCCCTAAGGGGTTACGCCGTATACTTCCTAAAAGAGGTTGGGGCGGTGGTTTTCTGCTCCCCAAACCCCGAAAGTTGGGGGAAAAACCCCCCAGTCTCTTTTGTGAGTGCGTCCTGCGGACTTATTTGGAATTGGGGGCACTCTGGGTGCCTGGATTAAAAACATGATTGTCTTTTTGAACCCCTATCACAGTCCCTTTAGATAAGAGTAATGTGGGCCCCCATCAGAAGATAATCCTGGAAAAACCTTCCGGGGGGGGGGGGGGGGGGGGGGGGGGGGGGGGGGGGGGGCCGGGGGGGGGGGATGATTTAGGGGGGGGGGGTGGGGGGTTTTTTGGGGGGGGGGGGGGGGGGGGGGGGTGGGGGGGGGGGCCCGGGGGGGGGGGGGGGGTTTTCCTCCCAAAACTTTGGAGCACCAATGTGGAGCCTTTTTTTTGATGGTTTAAAGGGGTTCATTTAAATTCCCCCCTTAAAAACCCAAGGGTTGGAGGGAGGAGTTTCCCCCGTGGGGTGGGTTTGGGTTTTTTGAGAAGTAAAAAGGGGAAGGGCCCCCAAAGGGGTTTTTGGGGTCCCGAGTTTAAAAAAACCCCCCAACCCTTTGGAATAAATCGTTAGGGATTGTATTGGTTCCAAACAGCTTGGTTTGCTGAAAGAGGGCCCGGGGATGTGCCGAAAATTACCCACAAAAAAAACCGGGTGCCCTTTGGGGAAATTTTGGCAAGTCAGGGTTCTTGGTTTCGAGATGTTAAAAACGCCCCAATTTTTGCCCCACAAGGGGGGCCCGTTTGCACCCTCCCCCCTAAGGGGTTCCTATAACCTTTGAGGTTTGTTTGGTACCAAATTAAATTGCTGTTTTTCCTGGAGATTTAACCGCCCCCCCCCCTGGCCGAAAATACCCGCCCTCCTTGGCACATTCGGGGAACCCCGCCCGAAGTTTTTGTGAGGGTTTTTTCAAAAAACCCGGGCACCGAATTCTACGGCCTCCCGGGGGCTTTGGGGGGGTTTTTAAACCCCGGGGTATTTCCTTTTTGGGGAGGGGCCTTTAGGGTGGGTTTTGGGGGGGGGGAATTTTTTTATCCCTGGCTTTTGTTTTCCCGGGTTGGGAGCCGGGGTTCCTTAAGGGCCCCCCCTTTTAAAAACCTGCAAATCCCTTGGGAAAGGACCCTGGGTTTTCCTCACCTGGGGGCGTTTTTTGCCCCCTCGGGGCGCATTTGACCAAATTCCCGGAAAAACCTCCTTTTTTCCCTTTTTTTGTTTCTTTCCGGGGAAATTTAGGGGGTTTTTTTTACCGGGCCCTGGTTGGGTTTGGGAGGGGTTGGGGAATTCCCGGGCTTTTTTTGGTTCTGTAGGGATTCTGAGGGGTTTGGATTTTTTTAAAGTTTAAGGGGGTTTTGTTTGCCCGTTCCAGTTTTTGGGTTCCAAACCCCGGGAAAAACCAGCCCCCGGGAGAGGTGGGGGGAGGGGTTTTTCCCGCCAATCGGGGATTTTGGGGGTGGGCGGCCTTTTTTTTGGGGTGCTTCCCCCGGGGGGGGGGCCCCCGTTTTTTGGCCCCCCCCCCCCGGTGATCGCAATTGAAAAACCCAAAAGGGCCCCTGTTGAAGTTTCCCGTTTTCCCTTTTTTCCAAAAAATTTTTTCCGTTTTTTGGGGTTTGGGGAAGGGGGTTCGGGGGGACCTTGCCGCCGGGAGGGTTTTAGGGTTTTGGGAAACCCGGGGGTTTAGTTGGGTTTGCCCGCTGGGAAATCTCGGGGATCAATTCCTTTTACCCATCTTTTGCCGAAAAGGGGGAATTTCCTCGGGGTGTTTCCCATTTTTCCCCCCAGACTCCTTAATTTTCACCCCCGGGGAGGAAATTCCCCAAAAGGTTTTTCTCCTAAATTGGGCCCCCTTTTTTAATTGGGTGGCGTGATTTTTAGTTTAAACAACCCCTAGGGGTTTTGGGGCCCCCTAAAACTTCAATTTCTCCTTTTTTGGCCCGGTGGACCCGGTTTTTCCCCTGCCCTTGGAAAAAGGGGCCCTTTTTTTCTTGGTCCACATGTTTTCCAAACCCCAGGTTTCCCCCGGGGGGGGGGGTGGTTTTTTCCTATTCCCCGGGGGAAAGGGGAACTGTCGGTTTGGGGGCGTTCCCCCTCTTTCCCTGAAAAATAGCTGAAAAACCCCAAAATTTGAATCCAGTCCTCCCCGGGCATATCACCCGGGTCTTCCTTTTTCCAAAAACCCTTGGTTATTTGGAATCCGTTCCCCCAGGGGTGAATGGCGATCTGTCCTTCCCAAGGAAAAATTCTTGGGTATTTTTAAAATTTTTGGAGAGGAGGGCAAATTTTGGGTTTTCATTCAAATTTCCAAATCTTAATCCCGGTTTTTTCCGTGATTAAGGGGAAAAACAAGGCCCTAAAGGGGGGTTTAAGGTCCCCCTAAAAATTAAAACCCTTTTAATTCCAGGTCGGTTTACCCGGTTTTGGGTTTTCCCCTTTTTCCTTGGGGGAAAAGGGTTTTCCCTTTTTTGGGGCCCCAGGCCCCCCCCTGGGTTTTCCGGGGGTGGGTGGGGGTATTTTTCCCTCCCCTAAAACCCTTTTTCCTTTCGAAAAAAGGGGTTTTTTTGGAATTTCATATCCCCCGGTTTTTCCGGGGTGGAAAGGAAACTTCCTCCCTCGCGGGGAATTTTGTAAATTTTCGGCCCCCATTTAAATGGGGTTTTCCTCGTTTATGGCCCCGTGGGTTTTTTTTTCTTTTTTTGGCAGGGAACCCCTTGCCTTAAATCTTTTGTGGTAGGAAAACCACCGTAGAAAAACCTTAAAAGGGGGTAACTGGGTTGGGGTTTCCCAGGAACCCCAAAAAATTGGGGATTTTTTTGGGAAGTGAGGTCAAGGTTTTGGGCCTAGAAGGTTAGGTTCCCCCCAAAGTCAAATTCCCCGGTTTTACAAGTTTTTGTTTTGGTGGGGTTTGGGAAGTTTTTTTGTAAGGTTTAAATTTTCACAATTCGTTGGGGGAATTAAATTTTTTTATCTTGGGGAATTTAAGTTTTTACCCTTTAAAATTTTTGGGTTTATTCCCCATTCCCTGTTTAATGGAAAAATTTTAGGGGAGTTCCGGGGTTTTTACAAAAAACCCCGGGGGGCCCGGGCTATTCCCGGCCTTTTAATGGGGGATAGGCCTGGGGCAAATGTGCTTCAAAAAATTTTTCCCTAACCCCCCAGGGGGCGGGTTCAGTAAGGCAGGTGGTCAAGGTCAGCTGCTGGGAGAAAAACCTTGCTAATACTTCGGAGATCATGAGTGATCCTGAATTTTGGTTGATCTTTTCCATTGTTTAACTGGAGTTTACCTGGAGAGAGTTCCGGGGTCACAGCCCCGCGGCCTGTCTATGACCGGCCTCATGGTGGATCAGGGCCTGTCACTGCTGGCTTCACACAATCCAACGTACGAACCACAGTCTTTTGCTTTCGTAAGAAGTGATTTTAGTGTGCAAGTTTCGTACTAGTCCCTCTAGGATTTTCCAGGTGTGTATAATCGTGTATCTTCTCGCCTGCGTTTCAGGGAGTACAGGTTTGGAAACTTCAAGCGCTCCCAGTAATTGGGGTGTTTTATCTCAGTTATGCGCGCCGTGAAGGTTCTCTGTACATTTTCTAGGTCAGCAATTTCACCTGCCTTGAAAGGTGCTGTTAGTGTGCAGCAATATTCCAGCCTAGATAGAACAAGCAACCTGAAGAGTGTCATCATGGGCTTGGCATCCCTAGTTTTGAAGGTTCTCATTATCCATCCTGTCATTTTTCTAGCAGATCCGATTGATACAATGTTATGGTCCTTGAAGGTGAGATCCTCCGACATGATCACTCCCAGGTCTTTGACGTTAGTTTTTCGCTCTATCGTGTGGTTGGAATTTGTTTTATACTCTGATAAGTTTTAATTTCCTCACGTTTATCGTATCGGAGTAATTGAAATTTCTCATCGTTGAACTTCATATTGTTTTCTGCAGCCCATTGAAAGATTTGGTTGATGTCCGCCTGGACCTTGCAGTGTCTGCAATGGAAGACACTGTCATGCAGTTCAGGTTTCATCTACAAAGAAAGACGCGGTTCTGTGGCTGACATCCCTGTCTATGTCAAATGTGAGGATGAGGAACAAAATGGGAGCGAGTACTGGGGCCTTGCGGAACAGAGCTTTTCACCGTAGCCGCCTCAGACTTTACTCTGTTGACTACCGCTCTTTGTGTTCTATTTGTCAGGAAATTATAGATCCATCTACCAACTTTTCCTGTTATTCCTTTAGCACGCATTTTGTGTGCTACTACGCCATGGTCACACTTGTCGAAGGCTTTTGCAAAGTCTGTATATTTTACATCTGCATCCCTTTTTGTTTTCTAGTGCATCTAGGACCTTGTCGTAGTGATCCAGTAGTTGGGACAGACAGGAGCGACCAGCTCTAAACCCATGTTGCCCTGGGTTGTGTAATTTGATGGGTATCTAGATGGATGGCGATCTTGCTTCTTAGTACCCTTTCAAAGATTTTTATGATATGGATGTTTGCGCTATTGGTCTATAGTTCTTTGCTATTGCTTTACTGCCCCCTTTGTGGAGTGGGGCTATGTCTGTTGTTTTTAGTAACTGTGAGACGACCCCAGTATCCATGTTCCCTCTCCATAGGATGTTAAAAGCACATGATAGGGGCTTCTTGCAGTTCTTGATGAAACACGGAGTTCCACGAGTCTGGCCCCGGGGCAGAGTGCATGGGCATGTCATTTATCGCCTGTGTCTATAAATACAAATTCAAGAGTTTGGTGCAGCGGTCACTTTCCCAGTACCAGATACTGCGACCACCTAACCTCACTTAACTGGGCTGGCTGCTCACCTCAGGACCTTTCCGCAACCCTATAAATAACCATGTCTTGTTCTGTGTGTGAACTGATAAAGTCCCGGTGGAAGAACCAAGCCTGTCTGCCTCTGCGCGTCTCGTCAGCTAGCATGACGCGTGCACGCGCGCGCGCACCCCACACACACACACACACACACACACACACCACACACACACACACACACACAACACACACAAAACACACACACACACACACAGAAGTGTCCCTGTTTGCAGATGACGTGAAGTTAATGAGGAGAATTAAATCAGACGCGGACCAGACAGGTCTACAAAGAGACCTGGACAGGCTGGATGTGTGGTCCAGAAACTTGCTCCTAGAATTT
>NC_069405.1:65006075-65156829 GCF_026875155.1 Cherax quadricarinatus
ACAGATAAAATAATTCTCACTCCCACGAGTCAAGTATATACCTACCTGATTTTGCCGGGGTTGATCTCTAGTTTCGGGGTTCACCTTTTTTTCATTTCATATTCAATGACGTGTCCTACTAACATATTTAGTTAAAAACCTATGTAGATAACTCGCTCAGAGAACTGACAGGTTGATGAATTAGACACCTGTGCAACACTTGGGTATCTTTACTGTGGAAATATTTCGCCAACAGGTGACTTCATCAATCCAATACAGAGGAGTGAATCCCTCGTTAATGACTTTCAGGTCATGCCACTCATTTGCCACCTCGTGTCCTGGTATCCTGGCTGCTCCTGTCTACCTTGGCTGTTCCCTGGAGCATTTTGTAAATTGCGATATCTTCTCTTGAGCAACTTTCCTCAAGTCATGAATCAAATTTGGTGCAGGCTTTCCGCCCGGCTGTTGCCTAACAGACCTGCTACAGCCTGGGTCCTCAATCTCTCTACTTGATTCAACTCCGTTATGTATTAGGTATTAGGTTACGTGTTGTAATAGGCTACGTGTGGTATTAGGTTAGGTATAGTATTAGGCTACGTGTAGTATTAGGCTACGTGTGGTATTATTCCAGGTGTCGTATTAGGCTAGGTGTCGTATTAGGCTAGGTGTAGTATTAGGCTAGGTGTAGTATTAGGCTAGGTGTAGTATTAGGCTAGGTGTAGTATTAGGCTAGGTGTAGTATTAGGCTAGGTGTAGTATTAGGCTAGGTGTAGTATTAGGCTAGGTGCAGTATTAGGCTAGGTGCAGTATTAGGCTAGGTGTAGTATTAGGCTAGGTGTAGTATTAGGCTAGGTGTGGTATTATTATTTGTGTAGTATTAGGCTAGGTATATTATTAGGCTAAGTGTGGTATTATTCTAGGTGTAGTATAAGGCTAGATGTCATATTAGGCAAGGTTTAGTATTAGATTAGGTGTAGTATTTGGCTAGGTGTAGTATTAGGCTAGGTGTGGTATTAGGCTAGGTGTGGTATTAGGCTGGGTGTGGTATTGGGCTGGGTGTGGTATTAGGCTGAGTGTGGTATTAGGCTGGGTGTGGTATTAGGCTGGGTGTGGTATTAGGCTGGGTGTGGTATTAGGCTGGGTGTGGTATTAGGCTGGGTGTTGGTATTAGGCTGGTGTTTGGTATTAGGCTGGGTGTGGTTACTAGGCTGGGTGTGGTACTAGGCTGGGTGTGGTATTAAGCTAGGTGTTTTATTAGGCTAGGTGTTTTATTAGGCTAGGTGTGGTATTAGGCTGGGTGTGGTATTAGGCTGGGTGTGGTATTAGGCTGGGTGTGGTATTAGGCTGGGTGTGGTATTAGGCTGGGTGTGGTATTAGGCTGGGTGTGGTATTAGGCTGGGTGTGGTATTAAGCTAGGTGTTTTATTAGGCTAGGTGTGGTATTAGGCTGGGTGTGGTATTAGGCTGGGTGTGGTATTAGGCTGGGTGTGGTATTAGGCTGGTGTGGTATTAGGCTAGGTGTGGTATTAGGCTAGGTTTGGTATTAGGCTGGGTGTGGTATTAGGCTGGGTGTGGTATTAAGCTAGGTGTTTTATTAGGCTAGGTGTTTTTATTAGGCTAGGTGTGGTATTAGGCTGGGTGTGGTATTAGGCTGGGTGTGGTATTAGGCTGGTGTGGTATTAGGCTGGGTGTGGTATTAGGCTGGGTGTGGTATTAGGCTAGGTGTGGTATTAGGCTAGGTGTGGTATTAGGCTAGGTGTGTATTAGGCTAGGTGTGGTATTAGGCTAGGTGTGGTATTAGGCTGGTGTGGTATTAGGCTGGGTGTGGTATTAGGCTAGGTGTGGTATTAGGCTGGGTGTGGTATTAGGCTAGATGTTGTATTAGGCTAGATGTTGTATTAGGCTAGATGTTGTATTAGGCTGGGTTTGGTATTAGGCGAGATGTTGTATTAGGCTAGATGTTGTATTAGGCTAGATGTTGTATTAGGCTAGATGTTGCATTAGGCTAGATGTTGTATTAGGCTAGATGTTGTATTAGGCTGGGTTTGGTATTAGGCTAGATGTTGTATTAGGCTAGATGTTGTATTAGGCTAGATGTTGCATTAGGCTAGATGTTGTATTAGGCTGGGTGTGGTATTAGGCTAGAAGTTGTATTAGGCTAGATGTTGTATTAGGCTGGGTTTGGTATTAGGCTAGATGTTGTATTAGGCTAGATGTTGTATTAGGCTAGATGTTGTATTAGGCTAGATGTTGTATTAGGCTAGATGATGTATTAGGCTAGATGTTGTATTAGGCTAGATGTTGTATTAGGCTAGATGTTGTATTAGGCTGGGTTTGGTAATAGGGTAGATGTTGTATTAGGCTAGATGTTGTATTAGGCTAGATGTTGCATTAGGCTAGATGTTGTATTAGGCTAGATGTTGTATTAGGCTGGGTGTGGTATTAGGCTGGGTGTGGTATTAGGCTAGGTGTGGTATTAGGCTAGGTGTGGTATTAGGCTAGGTGTGGTATTAGGCTAGGTGTGGTATTAGGCTAGGTGTGGTATTAGGCTAGGTGTGGTATTAGGCTGGGTGTGGTATTAGGCTAGGTGTGGTATTAGGCTGGGTGTGGTATTAGGCTAGATGTTGTATTAGGCTAGATGTTGTATTAGGCTAGATGTTGTATTAGGCTGGGTTTGGTATTAGGCGAGATGTTGTATTAGGCTAGATGTTGTATTAGGCTAGATGTTGTATTAGGCTAGATGTTGTATTAGGCTAGATGTTGCATTAGGCTAGATGTTGTATTAGGCTAGATGTTGTATTAGGCTAGATGTTGTATTAGGCTAGATGTTGTATTAGGCTGGGTTTAGTATTAGGCTAGATGTTGTAGTAGGCTAGATGTTGTATTAGGCTAGATGTGCATTAGGCTAGATGTTGTATTAGGCTAGATGTTGTATTAGGCTGGGTGTGGTATTAGGCTGGGTGTGGTATTAGGCTAGCAGTTGTATTAGGCTAGATGTTGTATTAGGCTGGGTTTGGTATTAGGCTAGATGTTGTATTAGGCTAGATGTTGTATTAGGCTAGATGTTGTATTAGGCTAGATGATGTATTAGGCTAGATGTTGTATTAGGCTAGATGTTGTATTAGGCTAGATGTTGTATTAGGCTAGATGTTGTATTAGGCTGGGTTTGGTAATAGGGTAGATGTTGTATTAGGCTAGATGTTGTATTAGGCTAGATGTTGCATTAGGCTAGATGTTGTATTAGGCTAGATGTTGTATTAGGCTAGATGTTGTATTAGGCTAGATGTTGTATTAGGCTAGATGTTGTATTAGGCTGGGTTTGGTATTAGGCTAGATGTTGGATTAGGCTAGATGTTGCATTAGGCTAGATGTTGCATTAGGCTAGATGTTGTATTAGGCTAGGTATAATGTTAGGTAATATTAACCTAGGGATGGTAAGGTATCAACAGTGGTGCTGCATATGCAAGGTAGGTCTTGTGTAGGTTTCTCTATAAGTGTTGATCTCCAGCTCCTGGGCCCAGCCTGGTGACAATCAGTCGATTGGCGCAGTGTTCTCCCTAACCCATCTGGAGTGCTGGTTGATGGAAGAAAGCGAGGCAAAATGAGCCACCTTGCTGTCACTTCGACAGGATAATGACTTGGGTCTTTACATGCAGGGCAGAAAAAAGCGCATTTCTACTTTCATGTAAAAAGCAAACAAGTACCAGAAAGAGAGAGAGAGAGAGAGAGAGAGAGAGAGAGAGAGAGAGAGAGAGAGTTGCACATGCGTCTAATTCATCAAGAGGGCGAGAGAAGAGAGAGAGCGCGAGAGAGGGAAGGAGAGAGGGGCGAGAGAAGAGGGAGGATAGAAGAAACGAGGAAAGTGAGAGGGAGTGGAGAACAGATAAAAAAATGAGAGGGAGATAAAAGAGAAAAGGAGGCATAGAAGAAGGATAAGAGGGAGGGAAGGTGGGAAGGGGAGAGAGAAGAAGGAGGGGTAGAAGGAGGGAGGGAGGGAGGGAGGGAGGAGGGTGGGGAAAGAGGGATGAGGAAAGGAAAGGGAGGGAGGAGGTAGAGCGAAGGGGAGAGGAAACGAGGGGAGGTAAAGTGAATGAAGGAAGGGAAAGACAAGAGAGAGGGAGGGGATAAAGGGGAGTAAGGAGGAGAAAAAAGGGAGAGGAAGGAGAGAGAAAAGGAGGAGGGAGGGGTAGAATGAAGGAGGAAAGGGGAGGAGAGAGAGAAGATGAAGGGGAGGGGAGAGAGAGAGGAGGAAAGGGAGGGGGAGAGAGGAGGAAAGGGAGGGGGGAGAGAGAAGGGGAGAAGAGGGGGAAAAAGGAAGCGTCTAAGATTTAATCTCAAAATCTAGTGTCTTACACACTCTTAATTACGCTCTCATGAATCTTAATCCCGTAGATCCCAGAGCTTCCGGGAAGAGGGGAAGGTAGAGGTGATGTGTGTGTGTGTGTGTGTGTGTGTGTGCTCACCTATTTGTGGTTGCAGGGGTCGATCCATAGCTCCCGGCCCCGCCTCTTTACTGGTCGCTACTCTCCCTGTTCCATGAGCTTTATCATACCTCGTCTAAAAACTATGTATGGTTCCTGCCTCCATTATATCACTTGCCATACTATTCCACTTCCTGACAACTCTATGACTAAAGAAATACTTCCTAACATCTCTGACTCATCTGAGCCCTCAACTTTGAATTGTGACCCCTTCTTTCTGTGTCCCATCTCTGGAACATCCTGTCTCTGTCCACCTGTCAATTCCTCGAAGTATTTTTGCATGTCGTTATCATGTCTCTCCTAACCCTCTTGACCTCCAGTGCCGTCAAGCCGATTTCCTTTAACCTTTCTTTGTCGGGCATTACCCTTAGCTCTGGAACTAGTCTTGTTGCAAACCTTTGCACTTTCTCTAATTTCTTGACGTGCTTAACCAGGTGTGGGTTCCAAACCGGCGCTGCATACTCCAATATGGGCCTGATGTACACGGTATACAGAGTCTTGAACGATTCCTTACTGAGGTATCGGAACACTATTCTCAGGTTTGCCAGGCGCTCATATGTTGCAGCAGTTATATGGTTGATCCTTTTCCTTGAGCGAGGTTTGGCGTCTTTGGCCACCTAGCCTGTACTCTCTCTGCGGTCATCCTAGCCCTTCCCCGATCTTCATGAATTTGCATTTAGCAGGGGTTACATTCAAGGAGCCAGTTTCTGGAGCAGGCTTCCAGCCTTGTCCAGGTCTGTGTGTGTGTGTGTGTGTGTGTGTGTGTGTGTGTGTGTGTGTGTGTGTGTGTGTGTGTGTGTGTGTGTGTGTGCGTGCGCGCACGTTGTATATATTTACTGATTTGTGTCTGCAGGGGTTGATTCTCAGCTCTTTGCCCCGCCTCTCTGCTAGCAGCTACTCGGTTTACTATCTCTTGGCTGCGTGAGCCCTGTCATACCTATTGTTAAAACAATTTACAGATCCCGCCTTTACCACTTAGCTGTCAAGGTTTTTCCCTCCAGGTTTAGAGTGATCAAGAAGTATTTCCTAACATCCCTCTGAATCACCTACATTTATTTTCCTTCCATTTTGAGTCTTTGTGTACCAGAGACGTGCCTCTCAAATAAATTTGCTTTGTCCATCCTAACAATTCCCCTCCCAGTATTTTGTACGTCTTAATCATGTCACCTCTAGTTCTTCTGTTCTGTGATGTCTCCTAATAGGTCGAAACCTCTGAGCTCTGGGACTTTTCCCAGCTTCTTTACATGGTTTATCATACGTGGCTTCTATACTCGCCTATTCTGACACCGCCTTCTAGACAATAACTCGCTGTTTCCTTCTCGTTAATTATTCCTTGATCCACTGTAGTGTTTTGTGTGTGTACTCACCTAGTTGTGGTTGCGGGGGTCGATTCACAACTCCTGGACGACCTGGACGAATATGACCCCGCCTCTTCACCTGGCCGGTACCCGGTAACTCTTCCCGCTTCGTGAGCCTTATCATACCTCTTCTTAAAGCTATGTGTGGATCCTGCCTCCACTACATCACTACCCAGGTGTGTGTGTGTGTGTGTGTGTGTGTGTGTGTGTGTGAGAAAGAGAGATAGAAACTGAACAAATAGTCACTATTACTCGTTACAGAAACAGAAATGCACGACACACACAGCAAGCGCCCCCTTCCTTCTTAACCTAACAACAATCTCGCTGTGCATCATTATAGGCTGGTGAGTGCAGTAGAAAGAGGAGGCGAGAGACCCTTGCCAGGGCCAGACGCACACCTCGGGACGCGGGGTCCACGGTAGCTGGCGGCAGCACAGGACAAGACGCGTTAGGACACCGTCTTGTTCTTGAATACTAAGTTCATTTAGCCCAAGATAATGGTTCGTCCCTGGGCACCCTAAGTGGCTGGGGGGACACGAAAAATGTAAAATTGTCGAGACTCTGATGTGATATCCGATTTATTTTTGCGGGAAGCAGGGAAATTTTCACTTACTTTACCGACGTTTAAGAGAGGATTTGTACAAAAATACATCTTATAACGTGATAGATAATTTGTTCACGGGGTGGACCGGCAGGCGAGCTGCAGACCTCAGCAAAGTGACCTGGAGCCTCTCTCAGGTTATGAAGACCTGCTCAAACATGTTCCCTGTTGCCTCTGACAAAAAAAAAGTATTAACTTCCTGGTGAATATGTAGTGTGTGAGTGGGGGAGGGGTTCTTGGCCTCATGGGGTCTATCATACCTACTCTTGAAACTGTGCATTTACTTTCCCCTCTACCTCCTCCACATCTCGCTCATTCCACTTACTTCCTGCGTGAAAATATATATATATATATATATATATATATATATATATATATATATATATATATATATATATATATATATATATATATATATATATATATATATATATATATGTGTGTGTGTGTGTGTGTGTGTGTGTGTGCGCAACCAGGAACGTGTGGTATTTAAGCAGTAAGATACTGCGGCTAGTCGGGTAATCGAGCTTGTGTTGTTTTAGCCCGCCTCGTGGGAAGCAAGTCAAAATTCACGACGCTATAACCACTGGACCAAACAATTCTACGATTGTAGGCAGGCTAAAACATTATATAAATATAAATATATATATATATATATATATATATATTATATATATATATATATATATATAATATTATATATATATATGCGTGGAGAACTAATTAGATTTCAGTAATGAAAAGAGAATAATGTACGTATATAAAGAGTGAGGCTGGAGTGTAGTGTACTGCCTGGCGGGCGGGCGGGCGCACCACTGACCTCCGGGAGTAAGGTACCTTGTAGGTCTTCTTTCTTCTCGACTTTAATTCACAGAAAAACAGTCTAAACAAATCAGGCAACACAGCAAGATTTAAAATTTTATTCCTTGACGTATTTCCACATTTTTTTTCATGTGTTTTATAAGCCAGTTTGCAGGACAGAAATATACGAGAATAATATTTGAATTAACTCGAGGCATTTGAAAAAATACTCAGGCAATGGTTTTGACATGATGAATGAATTTTCAAACCTCGCATTTTATGTTCAAATGCCTCATGCAGGGATTCATTCCTCTTAAGTTAAACTAGATGGAAATATGACTCGTGGTCTTGGCTTTTTTAGTACAATATCTGAGCGACTAATGCAGTTCTCCACAGTAAATCAGTAGGAGCTGGATGTATAACTAATATAATTTTCTAGATGCAGTATGAGCACACTTGCAAACACTAGAACACTGTCATATTCTATTACTGACAGCCCACTTCACTCAACAGTGCCGGGTCACCATTTGGAAAAGACCCCGGGTCGAGACAGTACCGGCGAATCATCCAGGTTTAACTTCACTGAACACTCATACAGCAACTTCAGTGACAGTAACAGTATGTGTAATTTATGTAGGAAAATTTTCTGTATAACTACCACATTTTAACCTTAAATAACAAAAAGGCACAATACCGTGACTGGAACGATATACAGATAACCTGCACATAGGAGAGGGGAGCTTACGACGACGTTTCGGTCCAAGTTGGACCGAAACGTCATCGTAAGCTCCCCTCTCCTATGTGCGGGTTGTGTGTATAATTTATCCTTGTATACCTGGAGAGGGTTTGCCCGCGGCTCGGTCTGTGTCCAGTAAGTAGGTTCTGCCTACCAACACCGCATGCTCAGTATAACAGTGTATTCAAGTTGTGAACATTCACTAGACTGTCCGCACAAAACTCCATTAATTCTTGTGTTTCCCCTAACTCTGTCGTCTAGTCAGTCGATAAGTAAACCTGAGACATACAGCTACGCTATTGTATTTACCTGGGCTGGTCATCACAGCATCACCTTACATGATCTTGTAATTTGCGACCGTATGTTGAGGTGTTCTGGGTCACACACACACTGGTCTGCCAAACAAACCTTATTTATTACGCTTTGATAAAGGCAACTTATCCTTATTGACTCCCAGTTTTCTTTCAGTCACCCTTCCTTTCCCATATAATTATTTTCCCGTTTTTTTTTCTCCATATTCTCCTCTTTTCTTCATCTTCTGCCACGTCTCCTTCCACGACCTTGCGTTTTATCATCATCCCCTTCCTTACCCTTCTCTTCCCGGTTTCCCCTTCTCTCCATCCTCCACTACTCTTCACATCTCTCCCCCGCTCCTCTCCTCCTTCACTTCCCTCGTGACAGTATTGTTGCATGCACTTCTACCAACGTTACGCCGTCAAAGATTATTTCACAAGACTGAGAAAACGGAAGTAACCCTTGTCGAAGACTATGTAAAGTAGCTGCACAGCTTGTCCTCGTGAAGTTCTAATGTCCCGTTGCTCGATCGCTAGCGCACTCAGCTCACACACTGAGGTCCGGGGATCGATTCCCAGGTACGGTTGGAAAACAGGACGTGTTTTCATAAAATACCTGGTGTCTTTGTTCACCCATCAGTAATATGGGTACATGAAGGTCGCATCCTGGGACAAAATTGACCTAATTTGCCCGAAATTTTCTGCATAATAAGGGTCTTTCTATTTAACAGTATATCATTAATGTCACCTAGGCCTGTATACCTTGTACATGTACTTGTAGAAATAAAGATATTATTAATATTGAACGTAAGAAGTATGCGTGCATTGTAGTTCTAAATATGTTAAGTGGAAGTTCAAGCAGCCGAAAACTCTGCGATGGAATGAAAGGTCGAAACAAATGATAATGTCTAAAGCACACGTCACTACGTAACTCTCCAGTGATTATCTGTGTACCCATGTTGCAACCCCTGAATGGGTTGCAATGTATATTATGTATATATATTACATGTATATTACCTTTTCATATAATTTTATATTGCTTATATTTGCGATAATAGCTAAATCGTGAATATATTGCTTTATATTATTATTTGACTTAGTTAAATTTTGTTAGGTAGGATGTAACATATTATTATGTGCTCATAGTTCAAGTCTTGATTGTCTAACTACTGTAATTATCGCTCTTTGCTCGTTACTCTGCCGGCTTCTGTTGCTGGGCAGCAACTGTCCACGGAGCTATCACGTGATCGAGGGGGGGGGTGTTCTCAACTCGCCTGAAGTATTCAGTCTGGTCTAGACTCGCTTGGTGGTTGGATGTATTCCTGACAAGTGCCTAACTCTTCCTTATTGGCCCTTGTTGGAAGATCGTCTGTCTCATTATTCTTGTTAGTTCTCGAGTCTCTGTTCACAGAACATTGTACAGACTTAGTAATTTTCGACGTTGTACTGAGGTTGTGTGTCTCAAAGACACTCTGAGCAACTCAGGTCCTGAGCTGTAGCTTCTGACCTAACTTGTACTGGTGTCTGTGTATTGTCACAGTCGGGGATTTTCTTATGCTGAACTTAGATTCAGTCGTATGGGAGTTTTGTGACTTTTGTGGAGGATCTGCTGATGGTCCCTACTTAGTGTCATTATATTATCTCCTTGATCCTGATTCTGTGTCACAATTGCTTGTTATATTGCTATTGGGCTTAGCATTCTTTTTATTGTTCAAGCAGACTGTTCTGACTGCCAGTTGGTCAAGAAATTAGTTTATGAGAGGACTTTATCAGTCACTTGTTTAAGTCTAGTCGAGTCGTGAGACATAGTGAACTACTTAGAGCACTTACACACATACACACAAACTTACTTGTACATATTTGTAATATCTTATTAAATGCTTATGTACCAGACGGTACTTAAGAATTATAAATGAGATATGTGCTTTCAGCACAATACTACTGTACACGAGAGAAGTGATTATTATTAATTTGTTTGAATTGATTAATTTAATTTAATTTGATATACGCCTAGACAACTTGATTAATAAATTTATTAAATTTTAATTTCTCTAGTTAGTAGCCTACCAGTTGTAATCCTGAAGCACTATTGAATCATACTGAATTTTAATGGATAATTGGACAAGGATACTGACTACTTGTTACGAAAACCCAGTAACAGGCTGGATGCTAGAAGGGCAGTCCTTTCTAGTATTCACTGGAGATCTCTAATCTTTTAGAATCGCGTTTTTTGTAACAACCCATGAAAGATGAAAGGCAAATCCAACTCTTTATAAGAAAATCATTAACACCACAGTGATAAAGACGCCACTAAACTGCATCAAATGTTTACTAAAATATATATACTACTGACAAGATGAAGAATTGCACACATGTGCAACATCTGGGTATCTTTATTTGTAGACTTTCGCCATCCAGTGGCTTTATCAATACAATACACAACTGACCGCAACACATTCAATACTTAAGGTTTTATACAATTATTTACACGTTTTATTTTCATCTTTGGCAAAGAAAAATTAAAAATCTTTTTTTTTTTTTATTAACACATCGGCCGATTCCCACCAAGGCAGGGTGTCCCGAAAAAGAAAAACTTTCATCATTCACTCCATCATTGTCTTGCCAGAGGGGTGCTTACACTACAGTTATAAAACTGCAACATTAACACCCGTCCTTCAGAGTGCAGACACTGTACTTCCCATCTCCAGGACTCAAGTCCGGCCTGCCGGTGTCCCTGACTCTCTTCATAAATGCTACTTTGCTCACACTCCAACAGCACGTCAAGTATTAAAAACCAATTGTCTCCATTCACTCCTATCAAATGCGCTCATGCACGCTTGCTGGTAGTCCAAGCCCCTCTCACACAAAACCTCCTTTACCCCTCCCTCCAACCCTTCCAAGGCCGACCCCTACCCCGCCTTCCCTTCAACAGATTTATACACTCTCGAAGTCATTCTGTTTGGTTCCATTCTCTCTACATGTCCGACCCCTCAAGGAAGGTTCCTTGATGTTGGTGAGGGGCTCTTGATTTAGGGAATTGGATCTGTGCTCCAGTTCCCCGAATTAAGCCTGAATGCCTTCCACATCCCCCCCCAGGCGCTGTATAATCCTCCGGGTTTAGCGCTTCCCCCTTGATTATAATAATAATAATAATAATAATCTACATGTCCGAACCACCTCAACAACCCCTCCTCAGCCCTCTGGATAATAATTTTGGTAATCCCACACCTTCTAATTTTCAAACTACGAATTCTCTGTATTATATTCACACCAAACATTGCCCTCAGACATGACATCTCCACTGCCTCCAGCCTTCTCCTCGGTGCAACATTCATCGCCAATGTTTCACACCCATACAAGAATGTTGGTACAACTATATTCTCATACATTCCCCTCTTTGCTTCCACGGACAAAGTTCTTTGTCTCCACAGACTCCTAAGTGCACCACTCACCCTTTTCCCCTCATCAATTTCGTGATTCACCTCATCCTTCATAGACCCATCTGCTGACACGTCCACTCTTAAATATCTGAATACATTCACCTCCTCCATACCCTCTCTCCCTCCAATTTGATATCCAATCTTTCATCACCTAATCTTTTTGTTATCCTCATAACCTTACCCTTTCCTATATTCACTTTTAATTTTCTTCTTTTACATACCCTACCAAATTCATCCACCAACCTCTGCAACTTCTCTTCAGAATCTCCCAAAAGCACAGTATCGTCAACAAAGAGTAACTATGACAACTCCCACTTTGTGTTTGATTCTTTGTCTTTTAATTCCTCACCTCTTACCAAGACCCTAGCATTCACTTCTCTTACAACCCCATCTATAAATATATTGAACAACCACGGTGACATCACACATCCTTGTCTAAGTCCTACTTTTACTGGGAAATAATCTCACTCTCTCCTACATACTCTAACCTGAGCCTCACTATCCTCGTTAAAACTCTTCACTGCTTTCAGTAACCTACCTCCTATACCATACACCTGCAACATCTGCCACATTGCCCTCCTGTCCACCCTGTCATATGCCTTGTCCAAATCCATAAATGCCACAAAAACCTCTTTACCCTTATCTAAATACTGTTCACCTATATGTTTCACTGTAAACACTTGGTCCACACACCCCCTACCTTTCCTAAAGCCTCCTTGTTCATCTGCTATCTTACTCTGTCTTAATTCTTTCAATAATAACTCTACCATACACTTTACCAGGTATACTCAACAGACTTATTCCCCTATAATTTTTGTACTCTCTTTTATCCCCTTTGCCTTTACACAAAGGAACTATGCATGCTCTCTGCCAATCCCTAGGTACCTTACCCTCTTCCATACATTTATTAAATAATAGCACCAATCACTCCAAAACTATATCCCCACCTGCTTTTAACATTTCTATCTTTATCCCATCAATCTCAGCTGCTTTACCCACTTTCATTCTACCCACTGCCTCATGAACTTCCCCCACACTCGCAACTGGCTCTTCCTCACTCCTACAAGACGTTATTCCTCCTTGCCCTATACACGAAATCACAGCTTCCCTATCTTCATCAACATTTAACAATTCCTCAAAATATTCCCTCCATTTTCTCGATAACTAACTCTCCATTTAATAATTCTCCTCTCCTACTTTTAACTGTCAAATCCATTTGTTCCCTAGGCATCCTCAACTTATTAATTTCACTCCAAAACTTTTTCTTATTTTCAACAAAATTTGTTGATAACATCTCACCCACTCTCTGATTTGCTCTCTTTTTACATTGCTTCACCACTCTCTTAACCTCTCTTTTTCTCTCCATATACTCTTCCCTCCTTGCATCACTTCTACTTTGTAAAAACATCTCATATGCTAACTTTTTCTCCCTTACTACTCTCTTTACATCATCATTCCACCAATCGCTCTTCTTCCCTCCCGCACCCACTTTCCTGTAAACACAAACTTCTACTGAACACTCAAACACTACATTCTTAAACCTACCCCTACATCTTCGACCCCATTGCCTATACTCTCACTAGCCCATCTATCCTCCAATTGTTGTTTATATCTTACCGTAACTGCCTCCTCTTTTAGTTTATACACCTTCACCTCTCTCTCTTACTTGCTGCTTCTATTTTCCTTGTATCTCATCTACCTTTTACTCTCACTGTAGCTACACCTAGAAAGTGATCTGATATATCTGTGGTCCCTCTATAAACATGTACATCCTGAAGTCTTCTCAACAGTCTTTTATCTACCAATACATAGTCCAACTACTGTCATTACGCCCTACATCATATCTTGTATGCTTATTTATCCTCTTTTTCTTAAAATACGTATTACTTATAATTAAACCCCTTTCTATACTAAGTTCAATCAAAGGGCTCCCATTATCATTTACACTTGGCACGCCCAAACTTTCCTACCACACCCTCTCTAAATGTTTCTCCTACTTTAGCATTTAGGTCCCCTGCCACAATTACTCTCTCACTTGGTTCAAAGGTTCTTATACATTCGCTTAACATCTCCCAAAATCTCTCTCTCACCTCTAAATATATAACCGGAAAGGTCATCATGGCCATTAAAGATTGCCACCCTAAATAAAAGAGGGCTCAAGAGGCCCGATAAATTAGTATATTCAGTCGGAGGATTGAAGGTGAAGAGGTGGGACGAGGATCTGCAACTCGCTGAGTACAACTCTGCACACAGGACTCACATTTGCATTAATTTCCCATTAATCAGGTGGACCCAGGTTACCATACAATCACCCTCTGAATACCCCCCTTCCCCCCAACTCTCATTCTCACACGTACAACGAACACAACCTGCCTAACACACAGTAAATTACTCACCACAACACACACACACACACACACACACACACACACACACGTCTCTCTCTCTCACAGACACACACGTCTCACGCAGTTTTCATCACTCTTCTAACATATAATCCCATTCAGTACACTCAAGCTCGCATTTAGTCCCAATCAATACACCGACACACATACACAGTCACAATCAATATACCCATAATCAATACACCCACACTCCCAATCAGTTCACCCACTCTCACATATAGGAAACCAATCAATACACCCATACAAAACATAAATCAATACACCCACACATGCACTCTCACGCAGTTCAAGTTAATACATACCACTCCCGAAACACAAATTCTGATATACAGTCGCTGTTAACTACACCCACACTCCCATATGTCCTCACTACACCCACAATCCCATATATCCTCACTACACCCACACTCCCATATGTCCTCACTACACCCACAATCCCATATGTCCTCACTACACCCACAATCCCATATGTACTCACCACACCCATACTCCCATATGTCCTCACTACACCCCACAATCCCATATGTCCTCACTACACCCCACAATCCCTTATGTCCTCACTACACCCACACTCCCATATGTCCTCACTGCACCCACATTCCCCTGTGTACTCACTACACCCACACTCCCAAATGCATTCACTACACCCACACTCCCATATGTACTCACAACACCCACACTCCCATATGTACTCTCTATAACCACACCCCCAAATGTACTCACCACCCACAACACCCGCTCGTAAGTATCAGTATAACGTAAAGGTTACAGCTGAACCAATGTTATGTATTGACTGAGATATTTATACTGTTGAGTCATTAGTTCGGACTTGACGTTAGTCTGTGCAATAAAATAATATAAAGATAATGATTGACGTGTATACATTTGGATAATAAAATGTGCAGGTTAGCAAACGGTGGATGACTGTAAAGAAAGGTCAAGCGCACTTGTTTCTCCGTGCAGATCTGCGAGTGTCAGCATGTACGCAAATGTTTGTGGACGACCCCGCTTATGTTTTACGCGTAAACATTGTCCACAGGAAATACCAGATCATCGTGAAATAAAATAAAACTGCTGGAGCCTGATCGAGAACGTATTAAATCTCTTGATGAGCTCTTGCGTGCGTGCCTCCTGGCTTCACTGCCATCCTGGCGTGACTTGTCAAGCCAGTACCAAGTACAGCCCTTCCTCGTCGCTGGTCTCGTAACCGCGAATTACTTTAATTCTCGAAACAGGTTGTATCATACAGAGCAGATATCGTCATAGGATCCAAAACGAGTATTTGCCCTTAGCCCGTGGATGCTTGAAGGTCCCAGTGTGGGACAAGATCAATGGTTACAGGATTCACATTGCCATCTCTGAAGTTGGAAAAATATTCCCTCCATGATTCTTCTCCACCACTTCAAGGCGTGTGAAACTAGAGTTTGTACCGATATAAATGTAAAGTGAAATGATACAATGTTACCCTATACTATTACTGGCACTGGCAACCATGTAGGGGAAGGGTGGAAGGGGCATTGTTTTATATATATATACATACATATATAATGTATATATATATATATATATATATATATATATATATATATATATATATATGTGTGTGTGTGTGTGTGTGTGTGTGTGTGTGTGTGTGTGTGAATCAATAAATAGTAATACAATAAGCCAGGGTGGGCACCTCATGTAAGTGTTGCGGTACAAGGTGGGCTGAGAAAGTACATTGTGGGTGAGGAACACACACTTGCTGCGATATTAGGTATTTATGGGACAGTAATATTCCCAGACCGCTCCACTGAACATCACCCTCTATTATTATTTAGGTTCACAACTCAAAAATTGTGAACAGGAATGTGTGTGTGTGTGTGTGTGTAATATATTTTATATATTAGGGCAAGCAGAGATATTTCTGACTAAATTTCGAAACTTTCTGTTTTCCTCCTCATGTCTACAAAAAAAAAACAGCTACATAAATACCCCCCAAAAATTAGATATTTAAAAAATTCAATCTAAAGTTAATAATAACATTATTACCATATAATAAAAACATAAATGCTAGTAGGAGCTCACTTAAGTGCCTACGTTTGGTTTAAGACGCTAAGTTCAGAGAGCTTCTGCGATTATCAGTTCCATGCCTTGAAGGGCGACTGACTAGCACTTGAGACGCCTCGCTCATAGGCTTGTCCTGAGCATGCGCGTGTTCACCACTTGCTGAATATCAAGAATTCCTTAACAGTTGGTACACCATTGACATATGTATATATATATATGTAAAGTTCTAGAGGTGGTACCTCCCTATATAATATATATATATATATATATATATATATATATATATATATATATATATATATATTATATATATATATATATATATATATATATATACGTCCTGCCGAATAGGTAAAATTGGCCAATTAGCAAGAACTCGTTTAAAATTAAGTCCTTTCTATAAATTTCTCTTATACGTTCAAAGACACATTTTTTTTCATTTGTGTCGTTGTAAAAATTCGTAATTTTGTACCAAAAGAACCTTAGAAAACTTACCTAACCTTATTATAACAAGCGCAACTAAATATATTTTAGATAAGTTTACAATAATTTAATAATAAACAAACACAATGAAATATATTTTTTTCGTAAGGTTTAGAATGACTTTTTGCGAAATTTATTGCATACTCAAATTTTGCTTGCCTTGCAAGAACGTTCCTATTTAAGCCAAAATTGCAAGTTTTGGATATTCGGCACCGGCACAACATTATATATATATATATATATATATATATATATATATATATATATATATATATATATATATATATATATATATATAAACACACAAATACACTCATACACACACAAACACACGGAAGCCTCCACACAAGCACAAACACACACACACACGCGCGCGCGCGCACACACGCAAACACAGAAGCGAGCGAGCGCACACACACACACACACACACAAACACATAGATTCACACATATAAAAACACAAACACACACATTCAAACATACAAACACACACACACACACACACACACACACACACACACACACACACACACACACACACACACACACACTTCAAACTTCCCAACACAGCACACAATTTAAAAAGCACTTTTGGCGGTAACTTTTGCCGCCAAATTCGTGCTGGCACTGCTCTCAGCTGGGCGTCTTGGCTCCCCTGCCGCCATCTTTGCTCCACATTTGTCCCTTCTCCTCCTGATTTGAATATTTTTGAAAACCCGAAAAATATCGCGGGTGGACTTACCTTAGCGTTGCGCCGGTCCGTCGTGGAACTCAGGAAAGCTTGCTACGGTCACATGAGACACAAGTACACTGAAAAAACTGACCGGAAATGAGGAAAGCGAGTCATAAAGTAGGATGGAATTTTTATCAGCCCCGCCGGTCTGACATGCTTCCCTAAGACGCTCTTTTATTGACGATTTTTCTCCAGCATTTTTATGGCGTCTCCCAAGGAAAGAAAACGAGACTCAGGCGCAGCCCAGGCGGCCAGAGGTTCCCCTCGTTCCCGGGCGCGGCTCCCCTCATTTGCCTAGTGAACCCCCCCTCCTCCTCCAGCCATCCCCCCCTCCTCTCGTATCCCCCGTCCTTCCTTCCAGCCCTCACTGCTCTCCTCTCCCCTGGCTACATCCCTCCCTCTAGCCTTACCTTATTCCTCACTCCTCTCCCTACATTCCCTCTCCACCATCCCCAGTGACCCCTTCCCCCTCGTTCCCCTCCCCTCCCTTCCCCTCAAGCTCTATGGTATCACCCGCTTGCCCTGGCTGCTCCACCACCACTACCACCACCACCACCACCACTACTACCTCCACCACCACCTCCAGCATCGCTGCTACTCTCATCGCTCCCGTTGCCCTCTCCCACACTCTCTTTCCCCTCTCCTCTCTACGTTTTTCCTTCCTCTAGCAACCTCTCATTATTCCAGCACTGCTCCTCTTGGGGTTTATCTTAGTACTGTCTCACTCAGTACTCGGTATTTCTTCAGTGTGTGAGGCTGTGCTGAAGTTGTCGTCATCTCTGCCTCCAGTCTTCTCAGCACTCCTGCCATCACCGCTGCTACTCTCTCACCCTTATTTACTACCGTCGCCGCCACTGCCGCCGCCACTACTGCCGCCGCCACTGCCGCCGCCGCCGCCATACATTGCTGCCAACGCTCACTTGAAATATTATGTACCAAAGAAAATTCTGTTCATGTGATTCCGTATATTAATTTCCTCGTATTGTTCCACACTTAAATAATCTCTCCCTCATACTTTACGTCTCTCTCTCTCTCTCTCTCTCTCTCTCTCTCTCTCTCTCTCTCTGTGTTTTCTTTGCGAATGCAAGTCTGAAGCAACATTGAAGTCTTTTATTCACAGAGTTGGAAACATCAACAATAACAGAACGAGTGCGCAGCGATGCTCATTTTTAACAACTGTAAATACCATTCATTATCCGGCTCGAATTTCACGTACTGCGCTGACACTTCAAGGTGGTGGGTACCTTGATGTTAGTAAAGGGCTTTTGATCCGAGGAATTAGAGGTCTACTTCCCTTCGATCGAGCCTGACTGCGTCCCACTTTCGAGGCGTCGTATGATTTACGAGTCTAAGCGTTTCCCCATGGAAATATTAATACTAATAAATTTAATAACTGACAAATATATCTTACGAGTTTTAAAAATGCTTATGATAACGCATACCCGTATGGTGGTAACTACCACCGGTATGGTGGTTACTAACACTGGTATGGTAGGTACTACCACCAATACGGTGGTAACTATCATCGGTATTGTGAGCACCATAATCAGTATTGTGAGCACCACACTGGTATTCTGTGGTGATGGTGGTAATGGTGGTGATAATGGTGGTGGTATTAATGGTGGTGGTAATGGTGGTGGCAGTAATGGTGGTGGTAATGGTGGTGGTATTAATGGTGGTAGTAATGGTGGTGGTAATGGTGGTGATAGTAATGGCGGTGGTAATGGTGGTGGTAGTAATAGTGGAGGTGGTTATGGTGGTGGTAGTAATAGTGGAGGTGGTTGTGGTAGTGATGGTGGCAGTGGTGATGATGGTAGTGGTAGTGATGGTGGCAGTAGTGGTGATAGAAGTGGTTGTGGTATTGGTCTGTTAGTGGTGGTAGTGGTGGTGCTGGTGGCAGTGGTATTGGTGGAGGGGGGGTGGTGGCAGAAGTGGTAATAGGGGTGGTGGTAGTGGGGGTGGTGGTGGTAGCAGTGGTGGTAGTGGGGGTGGTGGTGGTAGTAGTGGTGGTAAAAGTGGTGATGATGGTACTGGTGGTAGTAGAAATGGTAGTACTGGTGTTAGTGGTAGTGATCGTGGTGGTAGAGATGGTGGTCGTCGTAGTACTGGTGGTAGTGGTGGTGGTAATGGCGGTAATCGTAGTGGTGGTGGCAGTGGTCATACTGGTGTTAGTGGTGGTGGTAGTAGTGGTGGTGGTAGTACTGGTGGTAGTGGTGGTGGTAATGGTAGTGGCAATGGTGGTAATGGTAATGGCAGTGGTGGTAATAGTGTGGTACTAGTTGAAGTGGTGGTACTGGTTTGAGAGGTGGTGGTATTGGTGGTAATGTAAGTGGTGGTGGTTTTAGTGGTCATGGTGATGCTGATGGAAATGGGTATGGTTGTAGTGGTGGTGGTATTGGTTGTAATGGTGGTGGTGGTGGTGGTGGTGGTATTGGTGGTAATGGTAGGGGTCGTGGTAAAGGTAGTGGTGGTGGTGGTACTGGTGGTGGTAATATTGGTGGTGGTGATGGTAATGATAGTGATGGTGGTGGTAGTAATGGTGGTGGTGGTAGTAGCGGTGGTAGTGGTGGTGGTAGTGATAGTGGTGGTGGTAGTGATAGTGGTGGTGGTAGTGATAGTGGTGGTAGTAGTGGTGTGGTGGTAGTAGTGGTGTGCGGTGGTAGTAGTGATGGTGGTGGTGGTAGTGGTGATGGTGGTGTTGGTAGTGGTGATGGTGGTGGTGGTAGTGGTGATGGTGGTGGTGGTAGTGGTGATGGTGGTGGTAGTGGTGATGGTGGTGGTGACGGTGGTAATGGTAGGGGTCGTAGTAAAGGTAGTGGTGGTGGTGGTACTGGTGGTGGTGGTACTGGTGGTGGTGGTACTGGTGGTAATGGTAGTGATGGTGGTGGTAGTAATGGTGGTGGTAGTAATGGTGGTGGTGGTAGTAGCGGTGGTAGTGGTGGTAGTAGTGATGGTGGTGGTAGTGATAGTGGTGGTGGTAGTGATAGTGGTAGTAGTGGTGTGGTGGTAGTAGTGGTGTGTGGTGGTAGTAGTGGTGTGTGGTGGTAGTAGTGATGGTGGTGGTGGTAGTGGTGATGGTGGTGGTAGTAGTGGTGATGGTGGTGGTAGTAGTGGTGAAGGTGGTGGTAGTGGTGATAGTGGTGGTGACGGTGGTAATGGTGGTACTGGTAGTGGTGGTAGTAGTGGTGGTGGTACTGGTAATGGTGGTAGTAGTGGTGGTACTGGTGGTGATGGTAGTGGTGGTGATGGTAGTGGTGGTAGTAGTAGTGGTGGTGGTGGTAGTGGTGGTACTGGTGGTGGTACTGGTGGTGGTGGTGGTGATGGTGATGGTACTGGTGGTGGTGGTGGTACTGGTGGTGGTGGTGGTACTGGTGGTGGTGGTGGTGATGGTACTGGTGGTGGTGGTGGTGATGGTACTGGTGGTGGTGGTACTGGTGGTAGTGGTGGTGATGGTGGTGGTGGTGGTGATGGTACTGGTGGTAGTGGTGGTACTGGTGGTAGTGGTGGTACTAGTGGTGGTGGTACTAGTGGTGGTGGTATTGGTGGTGGTGGTATTGGTGGTACTGGTGGTGGTATTGATGGTATTAGTGGTGGTGGTACTGATAGTATTGGTGGTGGTGGTATTGATGGTATTGGTGGTGGTGGTATTGATGGTATTGGTGGTATTGATGGTATTGGTGGTATTGGTGGTATTAGTGGTTGTGGTATTGATGGTATTGGTGGTGGTGGAATTGATGGTATTGGTGGTGGTGGTATTGATGGTAGTGGTGGTGGTGGTACTGGTTGTGGTGGTGGTACTGGTGGTTGTGGTGGTGGTACTGGTGGTGGTGGTGGTACTGGTGGTTGTGGAGGTGGTACTGGTGGTTGTGGTGGTGGTACTGGTGGTTGTGGTGGTACTGGTGGTTGTGGTGGTACTGGTGGTTGTGGTGGTGGTACTGGTGGTGGAGGTGGTTAGGAGCAACTTCAGTGTATCAACCTCACCAATGGCTATTGTTCTTATCTACACCCATGTTGAGTAAAGACTTGAAGTGTTGAATAGCCTGGCTCAACATCAGTGCTCCCAAACTGTTCAACACAACCAGAAGATATCAGCAGCACCGTCGGAACAAGTATTAAAGTCTTCAAGAAGAAAACTGAACAAGTGCCTCCACCAAGTACTAAATCAACCAAAGAGTGAAGGATATGTTGGCCAGCGGCCTACCAGCAGCAACAGCCTGGTTGACTAGGCAAGCACCAATCCTGGCCTTGGGCCGGACTGCAGGAGCAGGGTGACTATCGAAATTCCTCAAAGTCAAAGGCAGTATAACAGCTAAAATTGGAACTTTGAGAGTGCAGTTCCCTGAGTCGCCCTACCTCCTTAGTCCCCGCTGGCGGATATTTTCGCACACATTATACGCCAGGAAAGAAAGCTATATTGACACGGTGTTTATGGACCATATTACCTTCTACAAAGGGCCCTGACTCCTATTTACCCAGCTCTCGCTTCTCTTGTGAATTGCTATTTCCCATTTTCTGTAATGGCTCTTCAAGTTTTGTCTGTGAATCAGAGCCAAGATCTCAACACACCTGGACGCAAACTTTACCAGAGAAGTGAAAGGCAAAGTTAATCATTTCTGTTTAACAGGTTACAATAGATTAAAACAAATATTTTACACACACACACACACACACACACACAACACACACACACACACACACACACACACACACACGTATATGTCGTGCCGAATAGATAAAACTGGTGATTTAGCAAGAACTCTGTTTAAAATTTAGTCCTTCCTAAAATTTTCTCATATACGTTTAAAGACATTTTTTTTATTTTAAATGTGAAAATTAATAATTTTGTACCAAAAAAAATAGAAAACTTACCTAACCTTATTATAACAAGCGCAATATAATTGAGTCTGATCCAACAAAATATATTTTATATAAGTTTAAATTTAATAATAAACAAACACAATAAAATACATTTTTCCCGCTAGATTCAGAATGATTTTTGTGAAATTATTGCATACACAAATTTTCGCTTGCCTTATTCGGCAAGAAGAGCGTTGTTATTTAAGCCAAAATTGCAAGTGGGGGAGGTATGTCTTTTCCCTTTTTTTATATTTTCACCCTCTGAGGGGAAAAATGTTGAAGTTATTTTATTAAAACATGTTTATGTTCCTCAATATTTATGTGGACGTTGTTTCTTGGTAGCAAAAAAAGGTTAGGGGCCCAAATGTAAACAGGGTTCAGTGGTTAAGTGAAAAAAATTGGTTCATTTAGCGCAAAAAAGAACGGGTTCAGTAGCGTAAGAAAAAAAAAGGTTCAGTGAAAAGGGAAAAAAAAAAGGTTCAGTGCGAAAGGGAAAAAACATTTTCTTTGGAAAGAAAAAGGTTCAGTAGTTTTAAGGAAAAAAAAAAGGTTCAGCGTGGAAAAAAATAAAGGGAAAAGGGTTTTAAAAAAAAAGGGGGTTTAATACCCAAAAAAAAAATTTATATTACCCGGAATCGAAAAACCCCCTTAGAAGTCAATAGCAGTGTTTTTCACAACGTACTCAGTACAACAGTACTCAGTACAAAAAGTTACCCATAAACAGTGCCTCAGTAACAGTATTCACTACAACAGTACTTCAACCAAAAAGTATCTCCCCACAACATATTCACTACAACGTATCTCAATACAGCAGTGCCCCAGAATAAAAAGTACCCCAGTACAAAAATACATCAAACAGTACTCAGTAAAATGTACCTAAAAACAAAAAATCCAAGAGTACTGAATTTTTGTTGTGTGTACTGTTTATTCGGTACAAGGTACCAAACGTATTCATACAAAGTACCTCAAAAGTTCTAGTACAAAAAAAAAATACTCAAAACGATCTCAGACAAAAATACCCCAAAACTTATTCGCTATCAGTACCCAGCAGTGCTTTTCCCAAAATACCTCAACAGTTTTTCAGTACAAAAAAGCTAGTAAAAGGTACCTCTCAACACTTTCAAACAGTTCCTCAAAACAGTACCCCAGTATACTACTCAGAAATTTTTCATTACAAAAAGTACGTCGGTCAACGTTTCCACGACTCACAGCATAAAATTTCCCATTCATCCTGCCAAGCAGCATCCCCCAACAGCACCCCACCCCAACAGGGATTCACCAACACATTCTTATTCAAGGCGGAAATCACGCGGGACGTATTTCTGTTATCCTAACACTCACGGGTGTTAAACATCACCTTCAGTCTTCAAAACAAGTCCCTGTTTGTCTAGGACCGCTTCTGTATTGTGTATATCTGAGGCTCACAACAGCTATAAAAAAAAAAACGAAGACGTGTGAGAACAGGGCCAGGCTCGAGTCTGACGCTAGCCAGGATAGTGTCAGCTACTAGCCAGGATAGCGTCATATGCTAGCCAGGATAGCGTCAGATACTAGCCAGAATAGCTTCAAATGCTAGCCAGGATAGCCTCAGATGCTAGCCAGGATAGCGTCAGATACTAGCCAGGATAGCTTCAAATGCTAGCCAGGATAGCGTCAGATGCTAGCCAGGATAAGTCAGAGAAACAAGCCTCATGGGGCGTCGCGGAGTGGAGAAACAATTAAACACTTAGCAACAGAACCCAAGAGGCTACAAAATGTACGCTACCACCTCCAGGGACATATCAAATTAAAACTTTACACTAAAGAGAAAAAATAATTAATTTCACCGGTGCTGGTGCTCATAAAAAAAATAACTATCATTGCACATCCTCTTAGCTCCATACATTAGCAGCCGTCAATGTGTACATATGCCGCTTCCTCCTTCCTCTATCTCCACTCAAGTAACTCCAAAATTTCGAAAACAGGCAGATGAGTAATAGTTGCCAGTAGGCTTGGAGGGGCATCAACCAGGACGGCAGGGAGTAAAAGTGTGATGTATGGGCATGCGGGGCACTAATGCCAGCCTGGCTGTGATGAAGGGTCACTCGTTAGTTTAAACTATTCATTACCAGGGGAATTATATATTAAATCCCGGGTGGGAGGCGGGAGTTGTCGTACATCCGTCACGCGCTTCTCCTAACACATGAATATTGATCCCGGCTCTCTCCCGGGGACTGCCGGACGCCGCTTTTTTAACTTATTTACCATACGCTAATTTATCCTGAATATTTACCCAGCATCAAAGCCGCTTGATGGAGCTACGTATCGGCAGAATAAGTCTTGATGTTCGGGCCTAGAAAGTAAAAAAAAAAAATCGAAAAGAAGAGAGGGAACATCTTTCAAAATTTCAAGTTTATCTCCCCTAACCCTCCTTTCTCAACTTCTACATCCCCTCCCCACAACGTCTTCCAGCTCCCCCCCTACTCCCCTTTCTCTCACACCAGACATCTCCCTAGTCACCCATCTATAAATTTTAACCCATCAATTACATTTTATCGTAATTTTTTTTTTAAGCGGAAAGTTCTACAATAGGTTACGAGGTATTCAGATGGTACACATGGTGGTGATAGTGCAGAAACTGTTGCGAATATCATAAAAAGTTGAAGGTAGCTCCAAACATCCACCCTCAGCACCACCGACCACAATATGGACCCACTTCTCGTTAGCCTCACTCAAGACGAATGGCAGATTTGAATACATACTCTTCAATACTGAATTTTGGCCGAATATAATACCTTACGCAGTCTTTCCGCTGGATAGTGTATGAAATTTATATATATATATATATATATATATATATATATATATATATATATATATATATTATATTTATAATAATATATATATTATATATATATATATATAAATATATTATATATTATTATATATATATATATAAATTATATATATATAAATATATATATATATATATATATATATATATATATATAAATATTATATATATATATATATAAATATATATATATATATATATATATATAAATATATATACATATATATATATATATAAATATATATACATATATATAAATATATATTATATATATAAATATATATATAAATATAAATATAAATATATATAAATATAAATATATATAAATATATAAAATATTCTTCCTTGAAGCCTTTTTATCCACTTCTCCGAGGCTATGGGTCCACAATTTACACCAGAGGTGGACCCCATATTATATATATATATTTATATATATATATATATATTATATATATATATATTATATATATATTATATATATTATTTATATAATATAATAATATATATAAATTATATATATATAAATATAAAATATATTATATATATATTATATATATATATATATATATATATATATATATATGTCGTGCCGAATAGGTAAAACTTGCGCTTTTGGCTTAAATAACAACGCTCTTCCTGCCGAATAAGGCAAGAGAAAATTTGTGTATGTAATAATTTCCCAAAAATCATTATGAACCTAATGAAAAAAAATATAGTTCATTGTGTTTGCTTATTATTAAATTATTGTAAAGTTATCTAAAATATATTTAGTTGGATTAGGTTCCTTTGGTACAAAATTATTAATTTTTACATTAACATAAATGAAAAAAAAATCTTCAAACGTATAAAAGACAATTTTAGAAAGGACTTAATTTTAATTGAGTTCATGCTACATATGACCTGGGAGTGATAATGTCAGAGGATCTCGCCTTCAATGACCACAACAATGTTTCTATCGCATCTGCTAGGAAAATAGGAAATAAGAAAATTCAAAACTAGGGATGCCAAGCCCATGATGATTCTCTTCAAATCACTAGTTCTCTCTAGGCTGGAATACTGCTGTACACTAACGGCCCCCTTCAAGGCAGGAGAAATTGCTGGCCTTGAGAGTGTACAAAGAACTTCCACGGCACACATAGGTACGATAAGGCACCTAAATTACCGGGAACGGTTGAAGTCCCTTGATTTGTATTCCCTCGAACGCAGGTCAGAGACATGCATGATAATATACACTTGGAAAATCCTAGAGGGATTAGTGCCAAACTTGCACACGAAAATCACTCCCTCGAAAGCAAAAGACTCGGCAGGAGGTGCAACATTCCCTCAATGAAAAGCAGGGGCGCCACGAGTACACAATAAGTGTCCGGTGCCCAAGACTGTTCAACTGCCTCCCAGCATACCTAAGGGAAATTACCAATAGACCCCTGGCTGTCTTCAAGAAGGCACTGGACAGGCACCTAAAGTCAGTACCTGACCAGTCGAGCTGTGGTTCGTAGGTCAGTTTGCATGCGGCCAGCAGTAACAGCCTGGTTGATCAGACCCTGATCCACCTCGAGGCCTGGTCTCAAACCGAGCTGCGGGAGCGTTGATCCCCAAAACACTCTCCATATATATATATATATATATATATATATATATATATATATATATATATATATATATATATTATATATAATATAATATAAAATCTGGAAGAGAGAGGCAGAGAGGGAAGAGAGAGGTGAAGGTTTATAAACTAAAAGAGGAGGCAGTTAGGGAAAGATATAAACAGCTATTGGAGGATAGATGGGCTAATGAGAGCATAGGCAATGGGGTCGAAGAGGTATGGGGTAGGGTTAAAAATGTAGTGTTAGAGTGTTCAGCAGAAGTTTGTGGTTACAGGAAAGTGGGTGCGGGAGGGAAGAGGAGCGATTGGTGGAATGATGATGTAAAGAGAGTAGTAAGGGAGAAAAAGTTAGCATATGAGAAGTTTTTACAAAGTAGAAGTGATGCAAGGAGGGAAGAGCATATGGAGAAAAAGAGAGAGGTTAAGAGAGTGGTGAAGCAATGTAAAAAGAGAGCAAATGAGAGAGTGGGTGAGATGTTATCAACAAATTTTGTTGAAAATAAGAAAAAGTTTTGGAGTGAGATTAACAAGTTAAGGAAGCCTAGAGAACAAATGGATTTGTCAGTTAAAAATAGGAGAGGAGAGTTATTAAATGGAGAGTTAGAGGTATTGGGAAGATGGAGGGAATATTTTGAGGAATTGTTAAATGTTGATGAAGATAGGGAAGCTGTGATTTCGTGTATAGGGCAAGGAGGAATAACATCTTGTAGGAGTGAGGAAGAGCCAGTTTGTGAGTGTGGGGAAGTTCGTGAGGCAGTAGGTAAAATGAAAGGGGGTAAGGCAGCCGGGATTGATGGGATAAAGATAGAAATGTTAAAAGCAGGTGGGGATATAGTTTTGGAGTGGTTGGTGCAATTATTTAATAAATGTATGGAAGAGGGTAAGGTACCTAGGGATTGGCAGAGAGCATGCATAGTTCCTTTGTATAAAGGCAAAGGGGACAAAAGAGAGTGCAAAAATTATAGGGGGATAAGTCTGTTGAGTATACCTGGTAAAGTGTATGGTAGAGTTATTATTGAAAGAATTAAAAGTAAGACTGAGAATAGGATAGCAGATGAACAAGGAGGCTTTAGGAAAGGTAGGGAGTGTGTGGACCAGGTGTTTACAGTGAAACATATAAGTGAACAGTAGATAAGGCTAAAGAGGTCTTTGTGGCATTTATGGATTTGGACAAGGCATATGACAGGGTGGATAGGGGGGCAATGTGGCAGATGTTGCAGGTGTATGGTGTAGGAGGTAGGTTACTGAAAGCAGTGAAGAGTTTTTACGAGGATAGTGAGGCTCAAGTTAGAGTATGTAGGAATGAGGGAAATTATTTCCCAGTAAAAGTAGGCCTTAGACAGGGATGTGTGATGTCACCGTGGTTGTTTAATATATTTATTGATGGGATTGTAAGAGAAGTAAATGCGAGGGTCTTGACAAGAGGCGTGGAGTTAAAAGATAAAGAATCACACATAAAGTGGGAATTGTCACAGTTGCTCTTTGCTGATGACACTGTGCTCTTGGGAGATTCTGAAGAGAAGTTGCAGAGATTGGTGAATGAATTTGGTAGGGTGTGCAAAAGAAGAAAATTAAAAGTGAATACAGGAAAGAGTAAGGTTATGAGGATAACAAAAATATTAGGTGATGAAAGATTGAATATCAGATTGGAGGGAGAGAGTATGGAGGAGGTGAATGTATTCAGATATTTGGGAGTGGACGTGTCAGCGGATGGGTCTATGAAGGATGAGGTGAATCATAGAATTGATGAGGGGAAAAGGGTGAGTGGTGCACTTAGGAGTCTGTGGAGACAAAGAACTTTGTCCTTGGAGAGTATAGTTTTACCAACACTCTTATATGGGTGTGAAGCATGGGTGATGAATGTTGCAGCGAGGAGAAGGCTGGAGGCAGTGGAGATGTCATGTCTGAGGGCAATGTGTGGTGTGAATATAATGCAGAGAATTCGTAGTTTGGAAGTTAGGAGGAGGTGCGGGATTACCAAAACTGTTGTCCAGAGGGCTGAGGAAGGGTTCTTGAGGTGGTTCGGACATGTAGAGAGAATGGAGCGAAACAGAATGACTTCAAGAGTGTATCAGTCTGTAGTGGAAGGAAGGCGGGGTAGGGGTCGGCCTAGGAAAGGTTGGAGGGAGGGGGTAAAGGAGGTTTTGTGTGCGAGGGGCTTGGACTTCCAGCAGGCGTGCGTGAGCGTGTTTGATAGGAGTGAATGGAGACGAATGGTTTTTAATACTTGACGTGCTGTTGGAGTGTGAGCAAAGTAACATTTATGAAGGGGTTCAGGGAAACCGGTAGGCCGGACTTGAGTCCTGGAGATGGGAAGTACAGTGCCTGCACTCTGAAGGAGGGGTGTTAATGTTGCAGTTTAAAAACTGTAGTGTAAAGCACCCTTCTGTCAAGACAGTGATGGAGTGAATGATGGTGAAAGTTTTTCTTTTTCGGGCCACCCTGCCTTGGTGGGAATCGGCCAGTGTGATAATAAAAAAAAATACATATACATATATATATATATATATATATATATATATATATATATATATATATATATATATATATATATATATATATATAATATATATATATATAATCCTTTATGCCTCAATGGATCAAGTTCTTTGCCTCCTCAGATGCCTTAATGCACCACCCACCTTATTTCTCCTCGTCAGTTTTATGGTTCACCTAATTTCTCATAGACCTCTCCATCGACAAGTCCACTCCTGAATACCTGAGCACATTTACTTTTCCATACTTCCTTCCTCCAATCCGATATCCCGTCTTTCATTACCTAGATTTTTGTTGATTCTTATTACTTTGCTCTCTTCTATGTTCAGTTTTAATTTCCTTCTTTTGCATACCTTTCCAAGATCATTCACCAACCTCTGCAACTCTTCGAAGTCTCCCAAAAGAATCGTCTCATTGTCAAAAATTTAACTCCCATTCTGCATCAAATTCGTTATCTTTGAATGTCACACCTCTTTCAACACCTTCACTGTAAAAATGTTAAACAACTATGGTGGCACTAAATATCCCTGCCTGAGACCTACATACCTTTGTTGGAAAAATAATCTCCCTCTCTCCTACATATCTTAATCTGAGCCTCACTATCCGCATAAAACCTCTTTATTGTTTTTATTAATCTACCACATTTTTCTATTTATTTGTAACATCTGCCACATTGCTTCCCTATCCAACTCATCATAAATATTTTCTAGATCCATAAATGAAACAAAGGGTTCCTTGCTTTTATAAAAACATTGTTCACTTATATGCTTCAATGTAAACACTTCAACACACTCCCTGCCCTTCTTGCTCCTCTGCAAGTCTACTGTCTTACCCTGAATTCTTTCAATATAACAGCCCCACCACCCTTTACTCAGTATACTTAACAGACTTATTTCCCTATAATTCTTACAATCTTTTTTATCTCCCTATTCCCTTATACGAAAGAAGTATACATGTTCTCTGCCAATCCTCTAGGACCCTCTCCCGTTCGTGCACATACTGGACAAATGCACCAACTATAGTATAACCACTGGTCAATGGCACAAACGAACCCACTTGGGTATAATTTAGCAGAAGACATTAAGAGCACTGTGGACTTCCGGCTGCCACTTAGCCTTATACAATAGACTAAATGGTGCACAAGAGAGACAGATTGTAAACAAAAACAGGTCACTTGATGTCAGCAACATGACAGAAGTCACGTCATTCCCAGGAAGTAGGTCAGCTGCAGCTGCTGTTTCTTGGTTCAGTATGTGTTCGCGATATATGTATTCCGTAACTGTGAATGTATCTACGTTTTAATTGTACCTTGGAAGATGCAAATAGCACGTAATGATCAGTGGATTCCTTCCCTGAAGTTTTCCATTCATAGTTGTAATGATTAACTCCCTAACATGACAACGCCATCTAAAACTGAAAATCACTGCTAACATATGTGGCATTTTAGACGGCCATTTGAGGTGGTCTGGTGGTTACACTACCTGTTCGCGTGAGAGAGAGCAGGGGGTTCGATTCCTCTCCGGGTCGCATGAGGGAGAGAATCGGGATTCAGTTCTTCTCCGGCACGCATGAGAGAGAGAGAGAGAGAGCGGGGATTCAGTCCCACTCCGGCTTGCATGAGAGAGAGAATCGAGGTTCAATTCCTCTTCGGCTCGCCTAAGGGAGAGCGGGGGGTTCAATACCTATCCAGCTCGCTTGAGGGAGAGCGGAGGGTTCAATTATTCTCCGGCTTTCTTGAGATCGAGGGGTTCGATTCCTCTCCAGCCTGCATAAGGCGTAGCGGCGTATTCAGTTCCTCTATTGCTCGCATGAGAGAGAGAGCAGGGGGGAGGGGAATTCAATTCCTCCGACGGAAGACCAAGCCTCCAATGTTTCATACTATAGCAATACTCACAATATACATATAATGTCGTTCCGAATAAGTAAAACATGGGATTTTGGCTTAAATAGCAACGCTATTCTTGCCGTATAAGGCAAGCTAAAATTTGTGTATGCAATAATTTCGCAAAAAATCATTCTAAACCTAACGAGAAAAATATATTTCATTGTGTTTGCTTATTATTAAATTATTTTAAACTTATCTAAAATATATTTAGTTGGATCAGGCTAAATTAAATTGCGCTTGTTATAATAAGATTATGTAAGTTTTCTAACGTTCTTTTGGTACAAAATTATTAATTTTTACATTAACATAAATGGAAAAAATATCTTTAAACGTATAAGAGAAAGTGTTAGAAAGAATTTAATTTTAAACGAGTTCTTGCTAATTGACCAGTTTTACCTATTCGGCACGATATATATATATATATATATATATATATATATATATATATATATATATATATATCCTAGTATTATGTCTAACATAAAATATTCTCATCATGAGAAGCTATTATTTGAGTAATATAAAAATATTATCTCGATATTTTAAAAAACCTTCTCCTAACATGACAAACTACTCTAGCTAAACATAGTTTTCATTTCTAGCGTGTCAGTGCACGGTGAACTAAAGCTGCGTCATTCCTAGTTCATGGTTACATTATACTAGCAAGACCACTAGTGCTACCATGTTAAGATATCCGCCCCTAACGTGATGAAATACTCTCAATAGCAGGAAGATTTCCGTCTGTTTTAGGAGGCTAAACATGAAGCTTAGGTTCCATGAAGAATTAATATTAATGTGATTAATTTGTCTATCTTGTTGAAATACAGGATATTATGTAATGTTAATATGGATATGAAATGCTATCGCTACTAAAAAAAAAGAACTAGCGTTGATGTATGCTCCTATCGTTATGGTATGCTCCTATCGTTATGGTATGCTCCTATCGTTAAGATATGTTCCGATCATTAAATATGATCCTGTGGTTAAGAAATGCTTCTAACGTTAAATATGCTCCTATCATTATATATGCTCATATCGTTAAGAAATGCTGAAATTTGTGATTTATTGTTTTAATGAACATCAAGAGACACTGGGAGGTGTGTGGATACCATGCACTTTGTTGCAACACTTCCAGAAGGTTGTTTACATACCCAGCACTTTGATGCAACACTTCCAGAAGGTTGTTTACATACCCAGCACTTTGATGCAACACTTCCAGAAGGTTGTTTACATACCAAGTACTTGAAGACAGCACTTCCAGAAGGTTGTTTACATACCCAGCACTTTAATGCAACACTTCCAGAAGGTTGTTTACATACCCAGCACTTTGATGCAACACTTCCAGAAGGTTGTTTACATACCCAGCACTTGAAGACAGAACTCCCAGAAGAACGACACTCAGTGACATTCTGCCACTTACACGACCTCTGGCAGAGCTGAAATTTCTAACACATTTTTACAGCCCTTTAAATTCTGGATGTTACCCAGGCTAGCACATAGGTAGTTTTTTTTTGGGGGGGGGAGGCTGCTGGGTGGGTAGGAGTGTGGGGGAAAAATGTGAAGATACGTCAGACCGACCTGGGGTTCGACCCTAAGCTTGTTGATTGTGAACCTTGCCGTCTCGCTGCTAAATAACTCGTTAAATCCCTTTATAGTGACGACGATCACCCAGAGTGACGACTGCTTACCAACATCTGAACACAGACATCACAGTGTTCATGTATTTTTCTACCCCTCGCCTCTTGTATTTTTGCCTCTCAGTCAATTATTACTCTCTCTTTCTCTCTCTCTCCCTCCCTTGGCGCTCTCCCCAACCAGTCTCCCCTCTTAATGTTCACCCCAGGCAGTTTCCCCTCACTCCTGGTGTTTACTCCAACTAGTCTCCCCTCTTAATGTTCACCCCAACCAGTCTCCCCTCACCATGTTCACCCCAACCAGTCTCCTCTCACTTCTGGTGCTCACCCCAACCAATCTCCCCTCACTCCCTCCCTCTCATCTCCTCAAGATCCTTCACAACTCTTCACCAAAACATCTCTCTTCCGTCTCTCCAGATTCATCCCTACCGAGTCTCTTGTTTTCAACTCCTGTGTCTCAGTCTCCCACCGTCGTCCGGGGAACCTCCCTGCACATTCTTCATGGAGAAGGAGAGGGAGAGAGAGAGAGAGAGAGAGAGAGAGAGAGAGGAGAGAGAGAGAGAGAGAGAGAGAGAGAGAGAGCGATGAGAGAGGAGAGAGGAGAGAGAGAGAACGTGTGGTGTGGTGTTATAATATATATATATAATTATATATTATATATATTATATATATTATATATATATATATATATATATATATATGCAATAAGATCACATGTAAACAGGTGATTTCGGAATATGCAAAACAACCACTCTGAAAAAATAGAGAAATTCCAAGCGCTTTCGTGACTATTCACATTATCAAGGAACTATCAAGGAACATTATCCTTGATAATGTGAGTAGTCACGAAAGCACTTGGAATTTCTCTATTTTTTCAGAGTGGTTGTTTTGCATATATATATATACATGCGTCCTGAAGGAGACACTATGCTACCCTGGAAGGATGGAAAGCAGATTGCCTGGGACTACACCTGTGCTGCCACATTGGCAGACACCTACTTGCCATACTCCGTAGTGGAAGGGGGTGGAGCTGCCAGCCACAGGGAGACCCAGAAGATCCGAAAATATGAAGACCTTCCCCCTTGCTGTAACTTCATTCCAATAGGGTCGGAGACCCTTGGAGCATGGGGCAAATGTGCTCTAAAGTTCCTCAAAGAGCTGGGTGAAAAGCTCATCATAGAAACCAAGGACCACAGAGCGACCAGCTTTCTCTTTCAGAGACTCAGTGTTGCGATCCAGAGAGGAAATGCCTGCAGCATTCTGGGCACGCGGCCCACCGCAGGGGAGCTGGACGAAGTATTCGAGATGTAGCTCTGAGTTACCTATGTTGTTTTACTTTCTGTTGTATTTTTGTGAATGTTTGGCCAATGTATTTTTGTCTTTAAATAAAACATACTTGAAATATAGGGGGTGGTAGGAGAAAATTCTCAAACAGCTTCAGGGAAAACCTTGAGTTTTTCCTGAAGCAAGTTTATTCTTTTCTCTGAGGATGAGGGTCCCTATAAATATATATATATATATAATATATATATATATATATATATATATAATATATATTTATATATATATATATATATATATATATATATATATATATATATAATATATATATATATATATATATTTCTTCCCTTTCAGCATATATTCCGCTGTACTAACTTTGTAGTTCTTCCTCGTTGTGACCTTCCTAGATTTTTTTACTCCCCTCAGCTTCAACTGCCTCCCTCTTAATACTCATTCATCGTACTTCCATCTTAATCTTCCTACCGCCTTCCTCTTAACCTTCTTCTTACTTCACCTCAGGTGTAATCTCTTACTCCATTTGCACACCACTTCTTGACTCACTCTGCCTGCTCTACAAGCCACTCTGCTACTCTACAAGCCAATCTGCCTACTCTACAACCCACTCTGCCTACTCTACAACCCACTCTGCCTACTCTACAACCACTCTGCCTACTCTACAACCCACTCTGCCTACTCTACAACCCACTCTGCCTACTCTACAACCCACTCTGCCTACTCTACAACCCACTCTGCCTACTCTACAACCCACTCTGCCTACTCTACAACCCACTCTGCCTACTCTAACAACCCACCCTGCCTACTCTACAACCACCCTGCCTACTCTACAACCCACCCTGCCTACTCTACAACCCACTCTGCCTACTCTACAACCCACTCTGCCTACTCTACAACCCACTCTGCCTACTCTACAACCCACTCTGCCTACTCTACAACCCACTCTGCCTACTCTACAACCCACTCTGCCTCTCTTACAACCCACTCTGCCTACTCTACAACCCACTCTGCCTACTCTACAAGCTACTGTCTTTTTTCTTGTACTTCGTTATACATTCACCTATCCTCTGCCTTCCCCTAAACCCTTTTCTTTCTTCCTCGAATTTTGTTACCTCGTCTCCCATTCCCTCTTTCTCTCCCCAACCCTCTCACTTTCTCTTCCCAACCCTCTCCCTCTTTCTCTCCCCAACCTTCTCTCTCTTACTTTCCTACTCACCCCTCTCCCTTCCTGCTCCGAATATTCCTCCCTCATCCCACCATCTATCTCACTATCACTCTCTCCAACCAACTTTCCACTGCCTGCCATCAACCCCCCTCTCCTCTTCTGCTTCCCCTGTCAATCTTCCACTCTCTTCTTTCACTCAAGTTTCTCCCTTTTTCCTCCGTCACCCACACTTTTCGCCTTCCATCACGCTATCCTTTCCACCTCTCCATCCTACCCTCTAACACCCTATCTCCTCTACTCTCCACTACCTCATATCCTTCACCATCCCATCCACTTCACTCTCTACCACCCATATATACTTTACTCCATCTTACCCCTTTTTATCTCCCCATTCAACCCTTTCTCCCCCCCCCCACCTCTATTTTTTCCAGGCGCTCCGCGCAGTTTACTGGAAAGAACAATCGACTCACGATGACAGCCCCCTGGTTTGATACCCTGGCATGAAGGAATATACAAGTTTCCTTACATCCATCCCCCCATATAACCCCCATCCCCCCCCTGCTACCCGTACCCACATAGCAGGCCCGTACCTCAGTTGGTATCGCACTCCGCTCACACACCGAGGTCTGTGGCTCGATCTCCGGTACGGATGGAAACATTGGGCGTGCTTCATTTAAGACACCTGCTGTCCATGTTCACCTACCGGTAAGTAGGTACCTGGGTGTTAGCCGACTGGTGTGGGTTGCATCCTGGGGACAAGATTAACCTAAGTTGCCGAAATATTCTGCATAACAAGAGGGCTTTCTATATAATATGCCACTGATGTCAGCTAGGTCTGTATAAGTCGTATCAGGTACTTGTAGAATATTATTACTATTATTAATTATTATTATTATTATTATTATTATTATTATAAGCACCCGTGTGTTAGTCGACTGTTGTGGGTCGCATACATTGAAAAATGTATTGGCAAACGCCAGTCCTGTTGGAATGTTACATCCTAAGAGAACACTCCAGTCTTGTGTAAGAAACTCCAGTACCTACTGAATTATTAAAGTGTTAGGTTAAAACTGCAAGTTTACCTATGATGTTAGGGGATATCTTATTTCCCCTCTCTGTTAACCTTCATCCTTTCATTTCCCTTTTTTTCTGAAATCCAGGCTCCTTGTAGCTCGCTATTACTCTCTTCTCTCTCTCTCTCTCTCTCTCTCTCTCTCTCTCTCTCTCTCTCTCTGCTATACAGTATGTCCGACAAATCTTCGACACAAAAGAAAAAACCTGAGTCGTTCTAGAGGTTAAATTATTTAACTTTCAAAAGCAATGTTTTATGGTATGGTGAGTTATGCTCACTCAAGAATGATCCCCGTCCACCTTCCAGGTGACAAACAGCACATCTGTGCAGCACTGCCAGCCCAGGCACCCAGCACTGCCAGCCCAGGCACCCAGCACTGCCAGCCCAGGCACCCAGCACTGCCAGCCCAGGCACCCAGCTCTTCTCCTGCAGAGACTCGACTCTTGATGTCTGCTGGGTAGAGGTAATGCTGGGTAGCGGTAATGCTGGGTAGAGGTAATGCTGGGCAGATGTAACGCTGGGTAGAGGTAATTCTGGGTAGCGGTGATTCTGGGTAGAGGTAATTCTGGGTAGCGGTAATGCTGGGTAGAGGTAATGCTGGGCAGAGGTAATGCTGGGTAGAGGTAATGCTGGGTAGCGGTAATGCTGGGTAGAGGTAATGCTGGGCAGATGTAACGCTGGGTAGAGGTAATTCTGGTAGCGGTGATTCTGGGTAGAGGTAATTCTGGGTAGCGGTAATGCTGGGTAGAGGTAATGCTGGGCAGAGGTAATGCTGGGTCGAGGTAATTCTGGGTAGCGGTAATGCTGGGTAGAGGTAATGCTGGGTAGAGGTAATTCTGGGTAGCGGTAATGCTGGGTAGAGGTAATGCTGGGTAGAGGTAATGCTGGGTAGCGGTAATGCTGGGTAGAGGTAATGCTGGTCAGAGGTAATGCTGGGTAGAGGTAATTCTGGGTAGCGGTAATGCTGGGCAGAGGTAATGCTGGGTAGAGGTAATGCAGGGTAGAGGTAATGCTGGGCAGAGGTAATGCTGGGTAGAGGTAATTCTGGGTAGCGGTAATGCTGGTAGCGGTAATGCTGGTAGAGTAATGCTGGTCAGAGGTAATGCTGGGTAGAGGTAATGCTGGGTAGAGGTAATGCTGGGTAGAGGTAATGCTGGGTAGAGGTAATGCCGGGTAGAGGTAATGCCGGGTAGAGGTAATGCTGGGTAGAGGTAATGCTGGGTAGAGGTAATGCTGGGTAGAGGTAATGCTGGGTAGAGGTAATGCTGGGTAGAGGTAATGCTGGGTAGAGGTAATTCTGGGTAGCGGTAATGCTGGGTAGAGGTAATGCTGGGTAGAGGTAATTCTGGGTAGCGGTAATGCTGGGTAGAGGTAATGCTGGGTAGAGGTAATGCTGGGTAGAGGTAATGCTGAGCAGCTGTAATGCTGGGTAGAGGTAATGCTGGGTAGAGGTAATTCTGGGTACCGGTAATGCTGGGTAGAGGTAATGCTGGGCAGATGTAACGCTGGGTAGAGGTAATTCTGGGTAGCGGTGATTCTGGGTAGAGGTAATTCTGGGTAGCGGTAATGCTGGGTAGAGGTAATGCTGGGCAGAGGTAATGCTGGTCAGAGGTAATGCTGGGTAGAGGTAATTCTGGGTAGCGGTAATGCTGGGTAGCGGTAATGCTGGGTAGAGGTAATGCTGGTCAGAGGTAATGCTGGGTAGAGGTAATTCTGGGTAGCGGTAATGCTGGGCAGAGGTAATGCTGGGTAGAGGTAATGCAGGGTAGAGGTAATGCTGGGTAGAGGTAATTCTGGGTAGCGGTAATGCTGGGTAGCGGTAATGCTGGGTAGAGGTAATGCTGGTCAGAGGTAATGCTGGGTAGAGGTAATTCTGGGTAGCGGTAATGCTGGGCAGAGGTAATGCTGGGTAGAGGTAATACAGAGTAGAGGTAATGCTGGGCAGAGGTAATGCTGGGTAGAGGTAATGCAGGGTAGAGGTAATGCAGGGTAGAGGTAATGCTGGGTAGAGGTAATGCTGGGTAGAGGTAATTCTGGGTAGAGGTAATGCTGGGTAGAGGTAATGCTGGGCAGAGGTAATGCTGGGCAGAGGTAATGCTGGGTAGAGGTAATTCTGGGTAGAGGTAATGCAGGGTAGAGGTAATGCTGGGTAGAGGTAATGCTGGGTAGAGGTAATTCTGGGTAGAGGTATGCTGGGCAGAGTAATGCTGGGTAGAGGTAATTCTGGGTAGAGGTAATGCTGGTAGAGGTAATGCTGGGTAGAGGTAATGCTGGGTAGAGGTAATGCTGGGTAGAGGTAATGCAGGGTAGAGGTAATGCTGGGCAGAGGTAATGCTGGGTAGAGGTAATGCAGGGTAGAGGTAATGCTGGGTAGAGGTAATGCAGGGTAGAGGTAATACTGGGTAGAAGTAATGCTGGGTAGAGGTAATGCTGGGTAGAGGTAATGCTGGGTAGAGGTAATGCTGGGTAGAGTAATGCTGGGTAGAGTAATGCAGGTAGAGGTAATGCTGGGTAGAAGGTAATGCTGGGTAGAGGTAATGCTGGGTAGAGGTAATGCTGGTAGAGGTAATGCTGGTAGAGGTAATGCAGGGTAGAGGAAATGCTGGGTAGAGGTAATGCTGGGTAGAGGTAATGCTGGGTAGAGGTAATGCTGGGTAGAGGTAATGCTGGGTAGAGGTAATGCAGGGTAGAGGTAATGCAGGGTAGAGGTAATGCTGGGTAGAGGTAATGCTGGGTAGAAGTAATGCTGGGTAGAGGTAATGCTGGGTAGAGGTAATGCTGGGTAGAGGTAATGCTGGGTAGAGGTAATGCTGGGTAGAAGTAATGCTGGGTGGAGGTAAGTGCTGGGCAGAGGTAATGCTGGGTAGAGGTAATGCAGGGTAGAGGTAATGCTGGGCAGAGGTAATGCTGGGTAGAGGTAATACAGAGTAGAGGTAATGCTGGGCAGAGGTAATGCTGGGTAGAGGTAATGCTGGGTAGAGGTAATGCAGGGTAGAGGTAATGCTGGGTAGAGGTAATGCAGGGTAGAGGTAATGCTGGGTAGAGGTAATTCTGGGTAGAGGTAATGCTGGGTAGAGGTAATGCTGGGTAGAGGTAATGCTGGGTAGAGGTAATGCTGGGTAGAGGTAATGCTGGGTAGAGGTAATGCTGGGTAGAAGTAATGCTGGGTAGAGGTAATGCTGGGTAGAGGTAATGCTGGGTAGAGGTAATGCTGTGGCAGAGGTAATGCTGGGTAGAGTAATGCTGGGCAGAGGTAATGCTGGGTAGAGGTAATGCTGGTAGAGGTAATGCTGGGTAGAGGTAATGCTGGGTAGAGGTAATGCTGGGTAGAGGTAATGCTGGGTAGAGGTAATGCTGGGCAGAGGTAATGCTGGGTAGAGGTAATGCTGGGTAGAGGTAATGCTGGGTAGAGGTAATGCTTGGCAGAGGTAATGCTGGGTAGAGGTAATGCTGGGTAGAGGTAATGCCGGGTAGAGGTAATGCTGGGTAGAGGTAACGCAGGGTAGAGGTAATGCTGGGTAGAGGTAATGCTGGGTAGAGGTAATGCTTGGCAGAGGTAATGCTGGGTAAGGTAATGCTGGGTAGAGGTAATGCCGGGTAGAGGTAATGCTGGGTAGAGGTAATGCTGGGTAGAGGTAATGCTGGGTAGAGGTAATGCTGGGTAGAGGTAATGCAGGGCAGAGGTAATGCTGGGTAGAGGTAATGGTGGGTAGAGGTAATGCTGGGTAGAAGTAATGCTGGGTAGAGGTAATGCTGGGTAGAGGTAATGCTGGGTAGAGGTAATGCTGGGTAGAAGTAATGCTGGGTAGAGGTAATGCAGGGTAGAGGTAATGCTGGGAGTACACAACAAGCTTGTGGATGTGACGCTTACATGACGATTCTGTCTTCCACGAACTTTTTTAAGATATCAACGATGATAAATGAAAGATTCAAGTAAGGAGCATGAATATGATTAATCTTCACTTGTGGAATGAATGTGGCAATAATATTTTACCAAGACTACAAGATCATTTTGATGATTAATTAGCGTCTCTGTTCCATTTCAATTCAGTCTTCTGGTTTTCCGGGATACTGTGCCTTGTGTGCTCAGACTTGTGCAAGAAGACAATGATGATGTCATGGGCAGCAATGGTGATGTCATGAGCAGCAATGATGATGTCATGAGCAGCAATGATATCATGGGTAGCAGTGATGTCTTGAGCAGCAATGATGATGTCTTGGGCAGCAATGATGGTGTCATAGGCAGCACTGATGGTGTCATGGGCACCCATGATGTGGGCAGCAATGATGTCGTGGGCAGCAATGATGATGTCATGGACAGCAATGATGATGTCATGACCAGCAATGATGATGTCATGACCAGCAATGATGATGTCATGACCAGCAATGATGGTGTCATGGACAGCAATGATGGTGTCATGGACAGCAATGATGATGTCATGGACAGCAATGATGGTGTCATGGACAGCAATGATGATGTCATGACCAGCAATGATGTCATGGGCAGCAATGATGATGTCATGGGCAGCAATGATGATGTCATGGGCAGCAATGATGATGTCATGGGCAGCAATGATGATGTCATGACCAGCAATGATGATGTCATGACCAGCAATGATGACGTCATGGGCAGCAATGATGATGTCATGGTCAGGAATTATGATGCCATGAGCAGGAATGATGCTGTCATGGTCAAGAATAAAGTTGTCGTAGTCAAGAGTGAAGATGTCATAGTCAGGAGTGAAGATGTCATAGTCAGGAGTGAAGATGTCATAGTCAGGAGTGAAGATGTCATAGTCAGGAGTGAAGATGTCATAGTCAGGAGTGAAGATGTCATGGTCAAGAATGAAGATGTTATGGGCGGGAATAAAGATATCATGGTAAAGAATGCAAGTAAAAAAATCGGTGAGAATTTATCGATTTTGTTCTCAGTAAACATCAAAATGTTATTCCTTTCGATACTTAGTTCCGTGTTAGTGATGGCAGTTTTACTTTCATGTTTAATTAGGAAAAATCATCATAAATAAAGCCAGAAATTGCCTTAAACCATTGGAAATTGGACCTGGTGCTGTTCTTAAAAGAAAAAAAATCTTGAACAGTTTCACGACCTTGGAAACTGCTGCTCCAGTGATCAAATATTGTGGTGTAAAAATCAGTAACTCTGGCTGTATCTAGAGAAACAAACTGAATGGTGTGCGTTCGTCAGATACAAGTCTAGTGCAAACCATACCAGATAATTTCAATGTAAGTATTTCTTCACCCAGGGAAGGTGGAGTACAAATCAGTCCAGTCTTTGGCCTTTTTAATAACGCAAACTTCCTCACAAGCTGATAACAGTCAGACATTGTAGATGAATGGTCCAGAGAAACAAGTTAATAAATTAGAGACATGTGCAACACTTGGATATCTTTATTGAGTAAACGTTTCGCCACACAGTGGCTTCATCAGTCCATACAAAGGAGAACGGGGAAGAACAGGAGGAGATTGAGGTAATCAGTCCCTCAGCCTTGAGTCGATGTGGTCAGTCCATCAGTCTTGAAAAAAATACAGAATATATGCGAAGAAGTAGCTTATAAACAGTAGGCAGGAGAGGTGCAGCAGTCATAGGTGGTATCACATTTGTCTAATGTTCAAAATCCTGTTCTTCCCCGTTCTCCTTTGTATGGACTGATGAAGCCACTGTGTGGCGAAACGTTTCCTCGGTAAAGATACCCAAGTGTTGCACATGTGTCTAATTCATCAGTCAGACAATGCAATTAAAGAGACTCAAGAAGGGACTTGCTGAGGAGTCTGCACCACCTTGTAAGCCGGAATCATTCTATCAAGGTCCAAACACTCACGAAATAAGCAAAAACCTGTGTGAAAAAATAGGTGCTGCTTCTCTCAACGTTTGATCACAACAACAAATCCTCGTGAAGAACAAAATCTAACTTTTTTGTCTACATGAAGAGTGCCGCAACAAAGATGATCTACAACAAAGTTTGGTGGTTTTAATTCAATAATTGCTCGCATAAGAGCACGGGACTAAAGTCATGCACAAAAGTAGTATACATGCACACCTCTGACATGACTCCTTCTGGCCAAGTAACAATTGTATTTATAGCGGATCTACAACTGTATCGCAGTAGACGTAATATCTTCAGGAAATTTTAACCGTGTAGGTCACTCAGCACTCGCAGCAATGTAACATATATGCAACACAAACACACACACACACACACACACACACACACACACACACACACACACACACACACACACACACACACACACACACACACATTCACACACAGAAACAAAAATAAAAATTAAACAATAAAAGCCATAAACAAAAGCTTAACAAATTAAAACAATTAAACCAAGTTAAAATAACAAGCATCAATTAAAACCCCCATTAAATTATTCATGTGAAAAAATAGACTACTAGAAGTTCCCCGAGGTCTCTTCAGGTATCGCGGTAATTATAAAAGAACATGAAGGTGGAAAGGCCCAAGCCATTTACAAACTAAATAAACTGTTAAAATGTAAAAAAAAAAAAAAAATACCACGGGCGGGGTCATTACGATTTCGTGAGTCATTTTAAAATGTGCTCCACAGTCAACAGCATGTTACAGACCACACAGTGAGGGGAGCAGGAGCACCTGCAAACAGGTGACAACTATATCATGTGGGTCTTAGTGGGCTTACCTAGAATTTTTCCTCATGGACTTCAACCTTTATCTTGGAGGAATACATTGCCTCATAACCTAGGTTGGTATTGAGGGAGCTAATGACTTGCAGTGGACTGAAGGAAGTATTGGAAGCTGCCTTTACTGATGGGAAGATTTTTTCTCTACAACACAAGCTAACTGAGCATTGTAGTGGGGGAGACTCTGCGTGAGATTCTGAGGGAAGTCAATACTTTTGATAAACTTATTCAGGAGCTAAAAGGCAGATCACTAAGAAGGAAAACCAAACACTGGATAGAGGGCCTTTAAAACCAGTATTATAGACGGTGATAGTCACTAGAGATGAACGGGAGGGAGAGTGACACTACACTTGGAGCAGTCAGCAACATCATGACCTGTTCCGCAGCATATCACATTTATTATGATAAATTAGACACACGTGCAACACTTGGGTATTTTTACTGAGGACGCGTTTCACCACACAGCAGCTTCATCAGTCCAGTACAAGGAAGAACAGTGAAGATCAGAAGGAGATTGAGGTAATCAATCCCTCGGCCTGGAGTCCATCAGTCTGTGTGGCGAAACGTTTCCTCAGTAAAGGCACCCAAGTGTTGCACATGTGTCTAATTGATCAACTTGTCGGTTCTCTGAACCATTTATTTACACATTCATTATGCCAGGTATGGTATCATTTATCTCATATAAATGCATATTATACATGGAAACACCTTGGTAATATTTCTAATGAGACAGCAAGAACCGTGGAATTGTATATGGACGGTCACGATTATCGCAAAAGACACTTATGTACAGTTAAGAAAATTTATTAGAGAAAACATTTCGCCACGACTGAAGAAGCCACTCGTGGCGAAACGTCTTTTATAATAAATGTCTCGAACTGTACATCAGTGTCTTTTTCCACACAGTGTAGGTATCACTATACCATTTTTTCATGTTCATCGAGTCCCTAAAAGTGCACTGCGGACATGGTCCGGACGCTGTCACTGGAGTATCACTGAACGAGACAACTGTTCGTCGGTGGGCCTTAAGCCTCTGTAGCAGATTGATGAGGGACATGCAAGATTTGAAGGACGCATCCTTTGAGAATGAAGCTACCCACAGCACGGCATCACGAATCAAATATAATGACACTGGCAGAGAGACCATCATGAAAAGACTATCACTACGTATTGGTCAAATAAATTAACATCACCCACCTCCCCATGTGAATATAGTTTTCTGGATGTATGTGTCCAGAAGAGGTAAAGGGGGAGGATGGTGTAGGTGTTGAGAGAAAAGTATATCTATGAATATGATGTAATCTGGCCTGGGTGATTCTATTACCTCACGAGGCGTATTCTTAGGAAGCAACAGCGCAAGGACAGGTCCGTCTCAATCGTTTAAGTTTGGACTGACAGTCTTATGGTGTTAAATGTAACGAACATAGCGAGCGATGAGCTAAGTTCAGACTTCAGTGTTTAACGAGAAACACAGATGTGCAAATTTTTAAGTTAACATGAAGGAAAAAAAAACTTCAGGTGTAGCAGCCAGGCCATGTAACTGGACAACCTGAAGACATCGTCACGGATGTACCAATCTTTTGGCAGTTCATTAGCCAAGTAAGGGCAGTGTAAAAGACCTAGTTACGAATTCTGTGAAATAAGTTGTCAGCAAAATTAAAAGAGAGGATCATTCTTAATGTTCTCTTTGACCGCTACCATGAGTACCGGTATTAAAAGTGGTACTAGATGTGACCATACAACTCCGGTTCAACAAGCAGCAGCTGCATTTAATCTTTCGTCCTCCACCTCAACAGAGACAAGCACTAACAAGAACTAAGACAAGTGTGTCAAGGTAACTGCTGTCTCTCAGAGACAAAGTTGTCCTGGTATCTTCTGGCTCAACTAAATCTTTCTCTTAACTCAGACCTCTTCCTGGGATATGAACTCTTCTTCCATGTTAAAATTCCCATCTCTGGTATAATTCACCACCTCAGGCTAGACCTTACCATTATTACCCCTCCTCCCTCCTGGCTTTAAAGTTTCATAGGCCTATTTTCTTCAGTTTAATTTAATTCTCAGCCTATATGTACCATCATTTATTTTTCACCACTCTTAACTTTCAATTTCAGAGTGGTCATAATAATTTAGTCATCCATTATGTTACCTCTGTCTGGTATTCTCTGATCCATTGCAGTGCCTTTCCTGTCATGCGTGCCTGATCCTATAGCTTTTGCACTAATTTCTTGTGTGAAACTGTGCCGAAAACCTTTTCGAAGTCCAAGAAAATCCAATCTACCCACCTCTCTCTCTCTCTCTCTCTCTCTCTCTCTCTCTCTCTCTCTCTCTCATTCTATTACCTTGTCATAAAACTCCAGTAGGTTTGTGACACAGAATTTCCCTTCCCTGAAAGCGTGCTGATTGTTCCTTTCTAGGTGCTTCACCACTCTCCTCCTGACAATCTTCTCCATGACTTTGCATTCTATACATGTCAGTGACACTGGTCTGTAGTTGAATGCCATTTGTATATCTCCTTTCTTAAAAATTGGTACTACATTTGCCATCTTCCACACGCCCAGTTTCAATGGATGTGCTAAAGATTTTTATTAGTGCTCATAACGTCTCTGCTCCCTCTCTAACGACCAACGAAGAGATGTTATCCGGTCCCACCCCCTTTGAGGTATCTAGTTCACTTACAAGTACTTAGCAGCAGCAGCAGCAGCAGTAGCAGCCTCGTGTGTGTGTATACTCACCTAGTTGTGGTTGCGGGGGTCGATTCACAGCTCCTGGCCCCCGCCTCTTCACTTGGCCGCTACCCAGTCACTCTTCCCGCTCCATGAGTTTCATCATACCTCTTCTTAAAGCTATGTGTAGATCCTGCCTCCATTACATCACTACCCAGGATATTCCACTTCCTGACAACTCTGTGACTGAAGAAATACTTCCTAACATCCCTGTGATTCGTCTGAGTTTTCAGCTTCCAACTGTGACCCCTCGTTGCTGTGTCCCATCTCTGGAACATCCTGTCTCTGTCCACTTTGTCTATACCTCTCAATATTTTGTATGTCGTTATCATATCCCCCCTAACACTCTCCTGCCTTCCAGTGTCGTCAGGTCGATTTCTCTTAACCTCTCCTCGTAAGACATACCCCTTAGCTCCGGGACTAGTCTTGTTGCAAACCTCTGCACTTTCTCTAGTTTCCTTACATGCTTGGCTAGGCGAGGGTTCCAAACTGGCGCTGCATATTCTAATATGAGCCTAACGTACACAATGTACAGAGTCCTGAATGATTCCTTATTTAGTTGTCGGAATGCTGTTCCTAGGTTTGCTAGGCACCCGTATGCTGCAGCAGTTATTTTTTTTTTATGTGCGCCTCAGGAGATGTTCTCGGTGTTATACTCACCCCAAGATCCTTTTCCTTGAGTGAGGTTTGTAGGCTCTGGCTCCCGTAGACTGTACTCCGTCTGTGGCCTTCTTTGCCCTTCCTCAATCTTCATGACTTTGCACTTGTTGGGGTTGAACTCTAGGAGCCAGTTTCTGGACCAGGCCTGCAGTCTGTCCAGATCCCTCTGTAGTTCTGCCTGGTCTTCATCCGATTGAATTCTCATCAAATTCACATCATCTGCAAACAGGGACACTTCGGAGTCTATTCCTTCCGTCATGTCGTTCACAAATACCAGAAACAGCACCGGTCCTGGGACTGATCCCTGTGGCACTCCGCTCGTTACCGGCGCCCACGTGTGTGTGTGACTTAAATAATATTTGCATTAATAATTCATTACAGTTGTGACCAGATCTGAACACGTAAATAGTTCATTACCTTTTAAACTTGTTCAGCTATCAAAACTTTGGGGTCCAGTCCTTGGACCATTATGTACCTCTGTAGTCTTTTGACTACCGTCCACAGGATGGGTATGGGGTGCATAATAAAGATATTTAACTGACTAACTAGTCATCCACAGCTAAGACGTTGAGCTTTTGTTAAATATAGATTTGTAATAATAAATCCACATATTAATTTCTTGTCAACTAAAAGCCAAAATTAATTTATTAAAATTAATTTAATATTCTGTCTAATAAATCAACTTAACATTCACGAAAGGTAAAATATTTTAAGTTTCTCTTCTGGTACGACATTTCGGCTTTCTCATAAAAAAGGTACATAAAACAGTTACGTAAAAAGGCTCTTTTGTTGGAGGAGTTTTGGAGGGAGCATAAGAAAAGAAAATTAAAAGTGAGCATAGAGCAATGAAAGGATGGACATTATATTGGAGGGAGTGAATATGTTCAGATATTTGGAAGTGAGCTTGTCGGCAGACATGTCTGTGAAAGACGAAGTGAACAACAGAATTGATGAGGATGGGGGGAGGGGGTAGGTGGAGTGTTGCGGGGAGGGGGGTAGGTGGAGTGTTGCGGTGTCTGGAAAAACAGAAGTTTATCTATGGAAGCAAAAAGCAGAGTGTACCAGAGTACAGTGGTTCCAACACCTCTGTATGGGTGTGAGGCTTTGAACGTTGTAGCGAGGAGGCTGCTTGAGGCTCTGGAAATATCATGTTTAAGAACAATGTGCGGTGTGAATATGATGCAGAGAATGCGAATCATGGAAATTAGAAGACAGGGTTAGCTACCAGAGGTGTAAGACACAGGACTGAAGAGAGGGTTAGTGAGGTTGTTTGGGCATTTAGGGAAGATGTTGCAGAATAGAATGACTAAGAGGGTGTATACATCCAGGGTGGAACGAAGGACAGGTTAGAGTCGTCTTAGGAATGGTTAGAAGAAGGTTATGATAGTTATTTTAAGTAGCAGGAGCCTGAGTATCCAGCAAGTGTGTGTGAGCATGATAGAGCGGAGTGGAGACAAACAGTTTTACAGAATTTAACGTGCTATTGTAGTGTGAGCAAGGTAGCATTTATGAAGGAATTCAGGGTAAACCAGCTAACTGGACTTGAGTCCTGCAGGTTGGAAGCACAGTGCAGGCACTTTAAAGCAGGGCTGGGGACACTGCTGTTTGGAGGGTCAGTTGAATCGGGACGTCTGCTCACTTATGGGAAGATAACTACTGAATGAATGATGGTGAGTGTTTTCTTTTCTCGGAGTCACTACCACGTCGGGAGACTGCCTGTGTAGTAAAAAAAAAGTAAAAATACAAATAGTTGGATAGGAAGGTGTTCATGGCTGAGTGGGAAGACAGTTCACAACCACACGAGCCGGCTGAATGAACGTATTTCCTCATCACCTCCTGTCCCCGTTCACCTAGCAGCAAATAGGTATTTGGGTGTTAGCAGATTGTTGTGAATGGCATCTGGGAAAAGGAGGGTAGCAAACACCGCTAATCAAGTGTATACGACAGTGTAAGAAAATAAAAATCACAGCAAATATTGCTTCATGATAACGCAGGCAATAACGCTGTGAGTAACGTGTGAATTTTCTAATATATTATTTTTCCCTTATAATCTACCTTGTCCATAATTATTATAGCATTTGCTTTGTCTGTTTCATGGTATAACTTAACAGATCTTTGAGGACAATTGTGTTGCAGTGGTCTGAGCTTTGCTCAGTGTTGTGTTTGTTTTGCAGAGGTCTGAACACAGCTCAGGCCTCTGCAACACAAGTGTCATCAAAGATCTGTTGACTAAACAGTCAAAGCAAATACGATAGTAACTATGGACAAGGTAGATTATAGGGAAAAAATAAACATGATATTAGGAGACAGGGAAACTGACGCGCCTAACTTCCTCCTCCTCTAGCGTGAAGATAAGTTTGTATTACGTTAAAACCCGCCGTTGTAGACGCCGCTCTGGCGCACCTACACGAAGAGGAATAAATTAAAGTGGGAAGAAATTACACATTCAAGAAGGAAATCGATAGTTAATTCCTGTGTTCTGATTAGGAAAGTTCGTGTGTGTGTGTGTGTGTGTGTGTGTGTGTGTGTGTGTGTGTGTGTGTGTGTGTGTGTGTGTGTGTGTGTGTGTGTGTGTGTGTATCCTGAAGCATGTATATATGTAACTTAGTCTCTGTCATGTTGGGGTAAGATGGTGGTCCCTAGCTTGCTTGCTCTTTCTTTCTCTCTCTCTCTCCCACGAACTCCTATATTATTAAAACACGACCCACCAATCCTTGCTAATTTACACCCACCCCAGCCCTCCTTCACAGTTCCCTCTCTCATCAAGATTTTCGCGCTCCTTGGTGCTCACAGACTTCCCCCTCGCCCTCCTTTCACCCTCCCCTCACCCTCCCCTCACCCTCCACCTCTCCCTCCACCTCTCACTCCTCCCATAAGAACTTTTACCGCTCGCTCTCACCAATTAGCACGTGTGGGGACCTCCCCTGCTTAGTAGGCGCGCTAAAAATTGCCCGAAGGTAAGACGGAGAGACAGAAAGGGAGGGGAAGAGGGTAGGAGATGGAAATATGGGAGAAGGGGAGAGAGGGTGAAAGGGAAAGGGGAGGGAGAGGGTGTAAGTGGAAAAGAAAGGGAGGGAAACGGATTAAGTGAATAAGTGGGAGTGAGAAGGAGTAAGTGGGAGGGAAAGAGTAAGTGGGAGGGAGAAGGAGTAAGTGGGAGGGAGGAAGAGAAAATGGGAAGGTGGGAGGGAGAGAGAGTAAGTGGGAATAAGGAAGAGGGAGTAAGTGGGGGGAAAGGGAGTAAGTGGGAGGGAGGGAGGGCGAGGGAAGACGCCAGGAGACGCAGCGCGGAAGCCTAGACTGCTCTGATTTTCTTCAGGGTTAGAGGCGAAGTGGCTCAGCTGGAGAGTGACCTGGCTAAGTGGTGCTTGGTTAAGCATGCTTGGTTAAGTGGTACTTGGTTAAGGGGCGCTTTGTTAAGTGGTACTTTGTTAAGCAGTGCTTGGTTAAGTGGTTCTTGGTCAGTTGGCGCTCGGAAGTCACGTAGGTGGAGCATCGATACACACAGCTGGAACACTCGACACACACACACAGCTGGAACACTCGACACACACACACATACACATCTGGAACACTCGACACACACACACACACACACACACACACGCAGCTGGAACACTAACACACACAGCTGGAACACTAGACACGCACACACACAGCTGGAATACTAGACACACACCGTACAATTCTTGAAAACCGAACTTGGTTAAGCTGGAGCACCAAACTTTAGAATAACTTAGCACTAAAACGCTAAATCGTATTTACAAACATTGAGAACTTAAGATGGAACTCTAAGAGAACACTGCAACTTAGAACACGAACTTGAAAATGAGCTACACAACTCAAATGACTTAAGCTTGCCCAAGCAGGAGGCAAATTTAATCAGAAACAGGAAAACTAAGAAATATTAGGCTGAGGGCCTTGAATCTGCACTCTCTCGAAAGGCGTAGAATTAGAGGGGATATGATCGAGGTGTATAAATGGAAAACAGGAATAAATAAAGGGGATGTAAATAGTGTGCTGAAAATTTCCAGCCAAGACAGGACTCGCAGCAATAAGAACATAAGAACATAAGAACGAAGGAACACTGCAGAAGGCCTACTGGCCCATGCGAGGCAGGTCCAAGTCTCCTACCGGCTTAAGCCAATGCACCCAACCCAGCCAGGCCAGGTCACACCGACTCAAGGGAGGAACACGGCAACCGACCCGGCAGCACAAGCTATCAGGTCCAACCCACACCCACCCACACCCACTCATGCACCTATCCAACCTATTTCCAAAGCTACACAACGTTCCGGCCTCCACAACGGCACTTGGGAGTTTGTTCCACTCATCCACAACTCTATTACCAAACCAGTACTTTCCTATATCCTTCCTGAATCTGAATTTTTCCAACTTGACAGGACAGGACTCGCAGCAATGGTTTTAAGTTGGAAAAATTCAGATTCAGGAAGGATATAGGAAAGTACTGGTTTGGTAATAGAGTTGTGGATGAGTGAAACAAACTCCCGAGTACAGTTATTGAGGCTAAAACGTTGTGTAGTTTTAAAAATAAGTTAGATAAATACATGAGTGGGTGTGGGTGGGTGTGAGTTGGACCTGACTAGCTTGTGCTGCTGGATCTGCTACAGTGCTCCATCCTTGAGTGGTGATGACCAGACTGGGTGCGTCATTGGGATAATCCGGGGGACAACATGGACCAGCTCCGCGTGGGTCAGTAGGCCTGTTGCAGTGTTCCTTCTTTCTTATGTTCTTATGTTCTTATTAACTGGAGCAGAGAGCCTGACAGAGCCTACAAGATCACCGATGGAGCACGATGCTAGAGGCACTTAATCTAGACCACTGAAGATACGAGAATGAAACTTATGACGACGTTTCAGTCCGACTTGGACCATTAACTAGCTAATGGTCCAACTCGAACCGAAACATGTCTGTCATCCACGTGCGGGTTATTTGCATATTGTTCCGGTCACGGTATTGTGACATTTTATTTCTTTCAGACCATTGAAGCTTGGAAGCTGAATCCTGATCATGGGAAAAAATAAGGAAGCTTAAGCTGTTAGAAATGTGAAAACTTGATCAACGGCAGAAACAAACAAAAAAACAACAGTTTTTTTCCGAAGAAGTATTGATCATTGGAGCACATGCGGGTCCAGGATCTGGAGCTCAACCCCGCAAATGTCTCTTAAAATGAGAACAGGAAGGTGGAAAAGGGGACATAGGAATAATAAGGAGAAGAGAATGCAAAGCACCAGGAAGGAACAGTAAGCAGCAGCAGGGAACACTAAGAAGCAGCAGGGAACACTAAGAAGCAGCAGGGAGCAGTAAGAAGCAGCAGGGAACACTAAGAAGCAGCAGGGAGCAGTAAGAAGCAGCAGGGAACACTAAGAAGCAGCAGGGAGCAGTAAGAAGCAGCAGGGAACACTAAGAAGCAGCAGGAAACACTAAGAAGCAGCAAGGAGCAGTAAGAAGCAGCAGGGAACACTAAGAAGCAGCAGGGAGCAGTAAGAAGCAGCAGGGAACACTAAGAAGCAGCAGGAAACACTAAGAAGCAGCAGGGAGCAGTAAGAAGCAGCAGGGAACACTAACAAGCAACAGGGAACACTAAGAAACAACAGGGAACACTAAGAAACATCAGGAAACACTAAGAAGCAACAGGGAACACTAAGAAGCAGCAGGGAACACTAAGAAACAACAGGGAACACTAAGAAGCAACAGGGAGCACTAAGAAGCAACAGGGAACACTAAGCAGCAACAGGGAACACTAAGAAACAACAGGGAACACTAAGAAGCAGCAGGGAACACTAAGAAGCAGCAGGGAACACTAAGAAGCCGCAGGGAGCACTAAGAATTAGCACCAAACACTATGACGAAGCAGGCAACACTCAGACGTAGTGGGGAATACAAAGACTTAGCAAGGAATACTAAGCAGGGAACACCAAGACGTAGCAGGGAACACTACAAGGGAACACCAAGACGTAGCAGGGAACGCTACCAGGGAACACCAAGGCGTAGCAGGGAACACTTCAAGGGAACACCAAGACGTAGCAGGGAACGCTACCAGGGAACACCAAGGCGTAGCAGGGAACGCTACCAGGAAACACCAAGGCGTAGCAGGGAACGCTACCAGGAAACTCCAAGACGTAGCAGGGAACACTACAAGGGAACACCAAGACGTAGCAGGGAACGCTACCAGGGAACACCAAGACGTAGCAGAGGACACTAGAAGGGAACACCAAGACGTAGCAGAGAACACTAGCAGGGAAAGCTGAGGGCGGAGGCTGTGGAGTGTAGGGTGAGCTTCCTGCTACTTTATTTAGCAGTTAACGAGGAAACGTGTTGATGGCAGAGCGTAAAACCTTCAGAGAGAATTGTTATTAATGGAATCTCTCTCTCTCTCTCTCTCTCTCTCTCTCTCTCTCTCTCTCTCTCTCTCTCTCTCTCTCTCTCTACTTCATTTCTTATCTCCTCATCCCCATCTTTACTTATATCTCCTCATCTTCTCTTTTCTTCCACTTATTCTTTTGTCGCCGTGTCTTGTCTTCCCTTATCCACCAATCTGGCTGTCTCTGCCTTGCTCATCACTAACAGCAGAAACAGCAACAGCAAGAGGAAAGGGAGCAACACTTAGCAACAGGAAGAGCAGTGAGAGCAACAGAGGCAACAGACGGCACTGTTGTCACCAGTACAAGATCATCACACCGTCGGCGTCACTTTACACAACGGTGAAAAACCACAGTAATTAACCTGTTTATAAATTAAAGACAAGAGGTACGCAACTTAAACTACGTTATCGTCAGACTGTTTTCCTTTCCCTTTAAAAATCTCTGTCCATTAAAAAAAGTGAATGACGTAAATGGTTTTGAAAACCGATAAGTTGAAGTACTGGACACTTTATTTTCTTCAATAAAAAAACAATGGACTGATCACATCGACTGAGGGACTGATTACCCCAAGCTCCCTCTCATTTTCCGCCATTCATCTCTGTACCGGACTGAGGAAGCCACTTGTTGGCGAAACGTTTCCACAGTAAAGATTCCCAAATGTTGCAAGAGTATCTAATTCTTTACTATCGTAGTTATCAACATGGACAATACAACAGCAAGAGTTTATACTTCAACGTCCTAACGTAATTCCTACCATCCTCAGGCCTTAAAAAAAAAAGTAATCGCACAGCAGCCCCTGAACTGACCCACAATATTGACAAGAAAAAAAAACGCCCCAGTTATAAACATTGCCACAAAAAAAACTAAAAAATCTCCCCTCTATTATCTCGCGCCTTTGCAACATGTGATCTGGCAATTTGCAACATCCCTCCCCTCACTGTCCCCTCACCACACGCGTCAAATGACGAATCACTTAATCAGATCACTGGTTGCAAGGTTATTTAGCTCCCAACATCCGCTCAATCGTTTGCAACATTGAATACACACACGTACGCACGCGTCCTAGCGTACACACACACACACACATACGCACACACGTCCTCCCCTTCCATAATCACTTTTTTTAGGGTGTGCAAACTGAGGGTGGCAGTTGTTGCATGGTGAGCACTTTATTCTGCAACAATAGAGGGAGCGAGTCCGTGGACAACACTGAGATTGAATGTTATGTATTGAGTTTTTCACTCAGCGCATTTGTTGATGGGAAAAGTGTTGAGCATCCAGCAGGTGGACGAGGTGTTGATAAGGAAGGTGTTGAACATCCAGCAGGTGGACGAGGTGTTGATAAGGAAGGTGTTGAACATCCAGCAGGTGGACGAGGTGTTGATAAGGAAGGTGTTGAATATCCAGCAGGTGGACGAGGTGCTGATAAGGAAGGTGTTGAACATCCAGTAGGTGGACGAGGTGTTGATAAGGAAGGTGTTGAACATCCAGCAGGTGGACGAGGTGTTGATAAGGAAGGTGTTGAACATCCAGCAGGTGGACGAGGTGTTGATAAGGAAGGTGTTGAACATCCAGCAGGTGGACGAGGTGTTGATAAGGAAGGTGTTGAACATCCAGCAGGTGGACGAGGTGTTGATAAGGAAGGTGTTGAACATCCAGCAGGTGGACGAGGTGTTGATAAGGAAGGTGTTGAACATCCAGCAGGTGGACGAGGTGTTGATAAGGAAGGTGTTGAACATCCAGCAGGTGGACGAGGTGTTGATAAGGAAGGTGTTGAACATCCAGCAGGTGGACGAGGTGTTGATAAGGAAGGTGTTGAACATCCAGCAGGTGGACGAGGTGTTGATAAGGAAGGTGTTGAACATCCAGCAGGTGGACGAGGTGTTGATAAGGAAGGTGTTGAACATCCAGCAGGTGGACGAGGTGTTGATAAGGAAGGTGTTGAACATCCAGCAGGTGGACGAGGTGCTGATAAGGAAGGTGTTGAACATCCAGCAGGTGGACGAGGTGCTGATAAGGAAGGTGTTTAACATCCAGCAGGTGGACGAGGTGTTAAGGAAGGTGTTGAACATCCAGCAGGTGGACGAGGTGTTGATAAGGAAGGTGTTGAACATCCAGCAGGTGGACGAGGTGTTGATAAGGAAGGTGTTGAACATCCAGCAGGTGGACGAGGTGTTGATAAGGAAGGTGTTGAACATCCAGCAGGTGGACGAGGTGCTGATAAGGAAGGTGTTGAACATCCAGCAGGTGGACGAGGTGTTGATAAGGAAGGTGTTGAACATCCAGCAGGTGGACGAGGTGTTGATAAGGAAGGTGTTGAACATCCAGCAGGTGGACGAGGTGTTGATAAGGAAGGTGTTGAACATCCAGCAGGTGGACGAGGTGTTAAAGAAGATCTTGAACATCCAGCAAGTGGACGAGGTGTTGATAAGGAAGGTGTTGAACATCCAGCAGGTGGACGAGATGTTGATAAGGAAGGTGTTGAACATCCAGCAGGTGGACGAGATGTTGATAAGGAAGGTGTTGAACATCCAGCAGGTGGACGAGGTGCTGATAAGGAAGGTGTTGAACATTCAACAGGTGGACGAGGTGTGTGATGTACAGCTTTTGTAGTAGTAAGGTAAAGTCTGCACAATTATTCCTTAGTTGATATGTCAAGGTGTGAACAGCCACCCTTAATGTTTATACTTTCAAAACACACACACACACACGCACACACACACACACACACACACACACACACACACACACACAAAAACAATATTCCATACACCGTAATCCATCAACATAAGCTACAGCATTGTATTGCACTTCCACTAATGCTCTACAATCCCTTCGTTGCAATTCCTTCGTTTAAGAGTTCGCAGTCTCCGTACCAGGGACGATACTGTGTGTCGACCACCCTCTCTCTCCCTCTTTCTTTCCCTCTCTCTCCCTCTTTCTTTCCCTCTCTCTCTCCCTCTCATCTGCCCTAAGGGGTGACACTCACCTCCCTTATACCCCAGGCCCGGCATCCCTTTAAGCCAATTTGTCTCTACTTAACTCTCGTGCAAAAACCACGGGTGTCGTTGCCAAAACACTTTGCAAAGCCGCCCTTTTTTTGCAACGCTCGGGCAACAAAGAGGCTAAATCACCTTCCCCTTTTTGCAACAAGCCATTACACCAGCAATTGACCACGTATTGATACCCCTAGTGTGTAAGGGGGATTTTTTCTTCAATGGCTCGTTTTTGCAACAGGGCTCTTTTATTGGATGGAGGGGTGGTGCACGTGGCTGGTGCACCGTGTGTGGCCCCTTCACCCGGTGCTGTGGTGGTGCATGTGGCTGGTGCACTGTGCGTCGTCCCTCTACCTGGTGCTGGAGTGGTGCACGGGGCTGGTGCACCGTGTGTGGCCTATCCACCTGGTGCTGAAGTGGTGCACAGGCCTGATGCACTATGTTTAGCCCCTGTACACTGTGTTGGAGTAGTGCACGTGGCTGGTGCACAATGTGTGGCCCCCCCACCTGGTGCTGGAGTAACGCATGTGGCTGGTGCACCGTGTGAAGCAGCGAAGTAATCGTATGCGGTGTCACCGTGGACAAAGTCACAGGTGACAGTAGGTCATGCCTATAGATTAGGCAAGATGTTGCTGGTGATGTTGAGGTATCCTCCCTTTCAAAGAAAGGGATACCTCTAATTACTTGGATTAAGAACCCTTCGCCCACACCTTGGAAGCAACATACGCGAATTAATGGTCATAGTCTAAACAGTTAAATATTCATATGATATTGAGAAATGACTCCAAATGGCCAGAAACGTTTCGCCACTAGTGTCTTCATCAGCCATCATCCCCTGAAACATCATCCCCTCCTGGAGAGACGTTTCCTTCATTGTCCTGAAATGCAGAAAATGTGCCATTTTTCCACACAGTGTTGAGAAAGTTCATTTTTAAATTTGTAGCAAAAGTATGAAAAAATTATATAAACCTAAATAAAAAAACTAGAAACCATTACAAAAAATTCCTCAACCCATAAAACTTACGCGAGATTTAGACAAGAGAGAAATAAATATACAATACCTATATAAAAAGAAAAAAAAGAGAACTTTGAAAAAAAAATAGCAGGTAATAGCAAGTCAGAACCAAATATCGTAATCAAGCTCATAAAATATCAACTGAACGTTGAAAAAAATACAAAGAATAATAAATTCTGCAGCAAACTCGGCGAATCAGAGAAGGAATTATGAAGCTACAAAATTTAAGAAAATAAAAAAATCTTTGTGGGATGTTCAAGTCAACTTCCCTTGACTATTAAGATGATGTCCACTGCAGTACACAAGACGGAAGGAAATTACACGGATTAAGGATTTAGCTCTGCTGTGTTTTGCTGTGTCCCTACACTGTGTCCCTACACTGTGTCCCTACACTGCCTGAGTGTTTGATGACTTGGTTACGAGCAGGTGAAATAGGCCCACTGGAAATCGCCTGTGCCTGTGTCCGTAATATAAATACCTACCTTCCAGTAGGACCAAACGAGATGTCACCCTGACTGTTGCAGGAATGTACTCAACGACAACACTATCTTCTTCGATGCTTTATGAATTTCATTGAAACAAGAAAACTAGGAAGCAAATGAAATGACAAATCATTGTCACAATCATTTGTCATTTTATTTTTACTGGGAAATTTATTTAACTACAGGTCTTGTCTGATTATTAAATACTGTAAAAAAAAAATCACTGGGAAAGCCAACAGGGGTTACTGGTTAAAAAAAAAATAAGGAAAGCCAAACGAAAAAAAAAATGTTCCACTATAGTTGGGGTTTCAAAATGAAAATTTCTATAAATTCTGTCTCCTAAGTTGCTGTGACGAGTCACTTAAATCATGTAGTAGTTGTGAAACAAGTGAACCAAGTGTATTTACTTGTATTTTGAAAAAAGCTTTTAATAATGATCAAGAAAAACTAACCTGGAAACTACAAAATATTGGAATAAATAGCCAACTATTACCAATTACAAAAGATTCTCGTTTGAATAAGAAGAGCAAATAATAATGAGGAAAAAATGCCCTTCCGGGAAAATGTCACTGATATATGACCTCAAGACTTTAATTTACATGAAGAACTTTCCAAAAGGAGACAAATAAATAAATGAATATATTTGCAGACAAAAATCTTATGACTTTTTTGAAGCTTCTGATGCGACTCCTGTGGAATTTTCTTTGAAAATAATGTCAACGAGCAGATTTTTTTTTAAAGTTGCTTAATCTGTGGTATGTCACCTGTGGTATTCTCATTCAAGTAAGTCATTTGCTGTTTCTAAGATTGCAGTAAGTCCTGATATTTTCAGCAGCTCCTGTGAGAGTCTTCCCAGGAGTCGATGCTCTTTTCGTAATGCCAAGTCTCAGTCTTGATCCGGAGGCGAATAATGAATATAATCCTCGCGTGCATTCTTCAGCTATACTCTACTATGTCCTGAGTTACGGGATTCACCTACATTTAGATGGTAGTAACCCAAACATACATATACAGAATCATTTTATAGAAATTACGATAGTACGGTTATTGTTTAATGTTATATGAACAGTAAAGTCTTACTATAATTCATTCACTTGATATTGCAAAGTAGGTATTCGTGTTGTGTTTACACCAGCTGTGCTGGCACCAGGTGTACTGGCACCAGCTGTGTTGGCATCACATGCATGATGTGCTTTTTATGCTTCTCTGTAACTTTCAACTGATTTTGTTACTAACTTACCTTAAACCAAAATGTTTTACGGAAATGTGAAAGGCTCATGCTTCAATAGGTCATAAAACGTAAATAACTATTTAAAAATCAGGGAAAAGTCTTTTTCCCCTCTAAAATATTAACGTATAAGCTCAATAATACACAACATCATTGTCGATGAAGCCTTTTAGACCACCAGCATTTCATAATAGAGGCAGGAAAAATCACATGTTATACGCCTAGATTCAAATAGCCATTTATACCCCTGCAAAGGTAACTTGAATAATTATGAAGCATCATGTAATGAGGTTAAGCTGCTCCTTAGGGAAACTTATCATACTTCAATATATATATATTATATATATATATATTATATATATATATATATATATATAATATATATATATATATATATATATATATATATATATATATATATATATATATATATATATATATATATATATATGTCGTGCCGAATAGGCAGAATTTGCGATCTTAGCTTAAATAGCAACGCTCATCTTGCCATATAAGACAAGTGAAAATTTGTGTATGCAATAATTTCGCAAAAATCATTCTGAACCTAACGAAAAAAATATATTTGATTGTGTTTGTTTAGTATTAAATTACTGTAGACGTATTTAAAATATATTTAGTTGGGTTAGGCTAAAATAAATTGTTCTCGTTATAATAAGGTTAGGTAAGTTTTCTAAGATTCTTTTGGTGCAAAATTAATTTTTTTACATTAACATTAATGAAAGAAACATATCTTTAAACGTATAAGAGAAAATTTCAGAAAGAACTTAATTTTAAATGAGTTCTTGCTAATTGACCAGTTTTACATATTCGGCACGACGTATATATATATATATATATATATATATATATATATATATATATATATATATATATATATATATGCAATAAGTAAACAGGTGATTTTAAAATATGCAAAACAACCACTGTGAAAGAGTAGTGAAATTCCAAGCGCTTTCGTGACTACTCACATTGTCAAGGAACTATAAAGAATGTAGATATACACCATTTCCTTGGCAAATTAAATAGCTTAGCCCATCATATAAACTTTACTGTTGAGTTTGAGGAAAATAACTCATTGCCTTTTCTAGATGTTTTAATTATTAAGAGTAATAATGAATTCAAATTTAAAATTTACAGAAAACCTACAAATAACTGTTCCTCTGTACACTATTATTCTTCCCATCAAGATAAAGTTAAACTGTCTGTTTTCTCATCAATGTTTTTGAGAGTTTTACGTATTTGTAGTCCAGAGTTCATAGATGAAGAAATACCCAAAATTTATGAAATAGCTATTGATCTGAAATACCCGAGAAATGTAATTGATAAATCATTTAAAATTGCTAAAAATACTTTTTACAACCTAAAAAGGGACAACCAACCTTATTCAACTAAAAATATGTTGGTTCTCCCTTACCATGAAAACTTGGTTGATATGCCTTCTCTTCTTAAGACTTTTAATATTAAAGTTGTATTTAAAAATCTTGATACAGTAAAAAAACTTTTGATAAAGAATTCCCCCCAAAATGCTGACGGATGTGTCTATAAGATTCCTTGTAAAATTTGCGATAAAGTTTATTACGGTCAAACTGGTAAAAATCTCGAACTTAGATCAAAACAACATAAATATAGCATTAGAACTGGACAAGATTCCAATGATCTATTTATTCATGTGAGAGATTTTAACCATCCAATTGATTTTCAAAAAGTTGAGAAAGTTGTGTCAAGCAAGTCCATGGTTGACAGAAATATAATTGAATCTTGTTTCATAAAAAGCAGTTTTGAAAATAATATGAATATTTCCTTAGGTTTATATAAATTAGACTCATTTATAATTAATAAAATTTGGTTAGAGTTTAATAATACATTGGACAAATAATAAACCTTATTTCTTGAGTAGAATATTTTGTTAGTGGGATGTCGTGAGGACCTGTCTAGTTGGACCAGAGGACCTACTGCAGTTTTCCTCTTTTCTTATGAGTCCGGTATTGTCGCGCGTCAGGTGTTTCTTTGTTGTGGGGGTTGACTGTGAGGTGTAGTCTAAGCCCTTTAATTGCCTTCCTTTGATGTATTACTTTCATAGTTCCTTGACAATGTGAGTAGTCACGAAAGCGCTTGGAATTTTTCTACTCTTTCACAGTGGTTGTTTTGCATATGCATATATATATATATATATATATATATATATATATAATATATATATATATATATATATATATATATATATATATATATATATATATATATATGCAATAATTAAACGATACCTGGAACTAAATGTAACGAAAGTACTGGGACCAGGCAGGATATCAAAGAGCAGAGGAATTTTGCGACCCATACCAAGAATATACAAGTCGACAAAAATTAGGTAGATGCTAGACAGCTGGAAAGCTGCATATGTAATCACAATGTACAAAGAGGAAAATAGATAAAAAAAACACTAATAACTTATAGATTAGTTTTGCAAGTTATATACCAAGATATTAGGAAAAATAATAAGAAATAGACTAGTATGGCTCATCTAAGAAATAATCACACGTAAGAATCAATAAGAGTTCAGATATGGTAAACTGTCTTGTGAATCTCCTAAAAATTTTTGACAAATAATGTAAGTAAAACAGCCAAGAGGAATGAGCAGAGGGGAATCTTCGGAGACTGTAAGAAAGCATTTAATATAGAACCACACAGGAGGGTGATACACAAATTGGGGGAACAGGTGAGAGTCTCAAGGAAAATGAAGTGGATACATGAATATGTGGAGAAGAGAAAGAAAAAAAAAAATAGGCCTGGGAGTGCAAATGAGTGATCCCTCAAGGAGCAGTATTACGACCCTTGTTCCAGATATATATAAATGACCTACAGTACCAAATTTACTCACACGTCTCACCATTTTCAAAATATAATACATTAATGAGGAAGATAATCAAAGGAGAAGACAGAAGGAAAATTAACTTGAGTAGACTGCAAACGTTATGAGAAATATGGCAAATAAACTTAAATCTATGGACTATGAATGCAACCTAGAAGGTAAAGTGTTGCAGGCAACGTGTAAGGATAAAGATCTGGGAGCAATCATCACACCGAGCATATTATCAGAAGTACATAAGCATGAACTGTATAACTTCAGCCACATATGCAAAACTAGATAAAATAACTAGTTTCCGGAACATTTACAACAGATTAATTTAAGTAATTATATACTTTATGTTAGGCCCATCCTGGAATATGCGGCGCCAGCGTGCAGCCTATACTTGATCAAGCATGTAAAGAAACATTAATATGAAGCGCTGAACCCATGTGGGTCATTCAAGGATTCGCATCAAGACTATTGAACTCAGTTATGTACTACGAGGATAGGCATGAACCAGCCTTAAAGGCAAAAAACTAGTATTAAAAAAAAGAGGCCAGGATTTTACACTAAACCCCCCTGAAAACCAAACCTCGTGTGCCCCACCACCACAAATTTTAAGAAAAGGGTCATTATACCCTACAATCAGGGGGTAAAAAAAATAAAAATTAGCAAGCAGGGCAGGCACAGGTTTTCACTGCTGGGGGGATAGGGGCCCCTATTCACGTTCTTTTTGGGTTTTAGGGACCCCAGCAAACTACTGGCCCCATACGCCATCCCTCGGGGCCCCCCCCGTAAAACCATTGGGGCCCATTCTTCCCAGCTGATACCAGCCAACGCCAGGGCATTTAAGTGCGAATTGAAGAATTTTATGAGACGGGTCTAGGCGGGGGTGATGGTGGGAGGGGTGAATGGGGGATGGGTTTATGGTAGGTGAGATGGTATATGGCAGTGGATGGGAGGGGGTGGGGGGTGGTAGTGGATGGTGGATTGGGGGGGTGGATGATGGTAGTGGGGATGGGGGTGGGTATGGGTGATGGGGGGTGGGGATGGATGAGGTGGTGGGTATGGGGGTTGGGGGGGGGTAGTGGATGGGGGGTGGTGGGGAGTGGGGGGTGAGTATGAGGTGGATGGGGATTGTGGGGGGGGGATGAGGGGTGGTGTGGATGATGGGTGGTGAGTAGGGGGGATGGGTGGGGGGTAGTGGATGAGGGGGTGGGTATGAGAGGGTGATGGGTATGGATGACGGGGGGGGGAAATGGTTGGTGGGGATGGGGGAGGGTGGGGTTGTGGATATAATAGTGGGATGGGTGGGGGATGGATAGGGGGAGGGTAGTGGTATGGGGGGTGGGTATGGGGGGGGGTGGTGGTATGGGTGGGGTTGGGGGTGGTAGTGGATGGTGGAGGGGGTAGTGGTGAGGGGGGTGGGAAAAAGGATATCGTTGGGGGAAGTGGATGAGGGTGGTGGGAGTGTATATGGGTGGGTTTGGACTGGGGATGGGTGGTTTTGGGATGATGATGGTGGGGGGTTGGGGGGGGGGGGTGATGGGGGTGGGGAGCGGATGATGGGTGTTGGTAGTGAGGTGGTATGGATGGTGGTGGTGGGTGGTGAGTATGGATGATGGGTATAGAAGTGGATGATGGGTGAGGATATGGATGAGGGGGGGGGGGAGTGGGGATGGTGATGGGTGGGGGGGATGAGGTGGGGTGGGGGGTAGGGGTTGGGGGGTGGGTAGTGGGGTGGTGGGTGGGGGTGGGATGGGGGTGGTGGGGAGGGGATGATGGGGTGGGGTATGGGAGGGGGGTGGGGGTATGGATGAGGGTGGGGGGTAGTGGATGATGGTAGTGGGGAGTGGGTGATGGTAGTGGATGATGGGGAGTGGATGATGGGTATGGATATGGGGGAGTGGGTATGGATGGGGGTGGGGGATGGTGGTTTTAGGGATAATTTTTTTATATATGGTTTAGTGAATGGGGTGGGGATGGTGATGTTGGGGATGTGGGTATGGGTTTATGGATATTATATATGGGGGGTTTGGGGTTATATGGGGGGTTGGTTTAAAATGGGGGGTTTTTTAATTTTTTGTAAGGGGTTTTAGTGGGGAATTTTCTGGGGGGGGTTTTTTATTTTTTTTAAAAAATTTTTTAATTATTGTTTTATTTTTATATTTTAAATTGGGGGGGGGGTTTTTTCATAGTTTTTTTTAATAATTTAATTTTTAAAAACTATTTAAATTCAGGAAAATTTTTTGGGGGAAAAATTTTTTTATAAATTTAAACACCCCCCGAAACACAATTTTTATTTTTAGAAATTTTAGTTTAAATTTGGGAAAAGGGGGGGGTTTGTAAATTTTTAAAATATTTTTGGGATTCTGTTTAAAATTTTATTATCAATTTTTTTTTTTCTCAAAATTAAGGGGTTTTTTAATTTGGGAGGAGATATTTTTTTATATTTTTAAAAATTATTTTGGGGGTTTGGGGAAAGGGGTATTTTGGGGAAAATGAAAAAGGGGGGTTGGGGAATGGGTGGGGGGTTTTTTAGTTGGGGTTGGGGTTTTTATAAGGGGAGAAATTTTTTCCAAAAATCCCTGGAGTTTTCTGGGGCCTAAGTTTAATTAAAAAAATTCGGGGTTTATTGGATTTGGGGGTTTTTTTTTTAAAATTTTTTTGGGTTTTGGGGGGTGGCTTAAAATTAGGGGGGCCCGGGGGAGGGAAGGATTAAATTCATGAGGGAAAAAAGGGGGAATTTTTTTATAAAATTTTTTTTTTTGGGGGATTTGGGTTTGGGGGGAAAAAATTTTTGGTTTTTAAAAAAAGGGGGGGGGGGGTTTTTTTGGGGGGGGGAAAAGGGGGGGGTTTTTTGGGGGGGGGAAAAAAAAGGTGGGGTTTTTTTTTGGGGGGGGAAAAATTGGGGTTGGGGGGGTTTTGGGGTTGGGGGGGGTTTTTTTTGGGGGGGGGGGGGGGTTTTTTTTTGGGGGGGGGGGGGGGGGGTTTTTTGGGGGGGGGGGGGGGGTTTTTTTGGGGGGGAAGGGGGGGGGGGGGGGGGGGGAAAATTTTTTAAAAAATTTTTTTGGGGGGGGGGTTTTTTTTAAATTTTTTTGGGGGGGGGAAAAAAGGGGGGGTTTTTTTTGGGGGGGGGGAACCCCGGGGTGGGGGGGGGGGGGGGGGGGGGGGGGGTTTTTTTTGGGGGGGGGGGAAAATTTTTTTTGGGGGGGTTTGGGGGTTTAGGGGGGTTTTTTAAAAAAGGGGGTTTGGGGGGTTTTTGGGTTTTTTTTAAAGGGGAAAGGGGGGTTGGGTTTTTTGGGGGGAAAGGTTTTTTTGGGGAAAAAATTTTTTTTAAAAAGGGGGGTTTTTTAATGAAAAAAATTTTTGGGGTTTTTGGATTTTTTTTTTTTTAAAGGGGGGGGGGGTTTTTTTTGGGGGGGGGGGGTTTTTTTTTTTGGGGGGGAAGGGGGGTTTTTTTTTTTTTTTTAAAATTTTTTTTTTTTTTTGGGGTAAAGGGGGGGTTAAATTTTTTTTTTTTTTTTTTGGGGGGGGGGGGGGGGGGGGGGGGGGGGGGGGGGAATGGGGGGGGGGGGGGGAAAGGGGGGGGGGGGAAAATTTTTGGGGGGTTTCCGGGGGGGTTTTTTGGGGGGGAAAGGGGGGGGGGTATTTGGGGGTTTAATTTTTTATTTTTTTATTTTTTGGGGGGGGGAAAAAGGGGGGGTTTTTTGGGTTTTTTTGGGGGGGGGTTTGGGGGGTTTGGGGGTGGGAATGGGGGGGGGGGGTTTTTTTTTTTGGGGGGGGTTTTTGGGGGGGGTTTTAATTTTTTTTTTTTTTTTTTAAAATTTTTGGGGGGGGGGGTTTTTTTTTGGGGGGGGGGGTTTTTTTTTAATTTTTGGTGTTTTTGGGGGGAGGTTTTTTAAGGGGTTGGGGGGGGTTTGGGTTTTTTTTGGGGGGGGGGGGTTTTTTGGGGGGTTTGGTTTGGGGGGGGGGGGGTTCCCTTTTTTTTTTTTTGGGGGGGGGGGGGTTTGGGGGGGAAAAAAAGGGGGGGTTTTTGCGAGGGGGGGGGGAATTTGGGGGGGGGGGGAAAATTTTTTTGGGGGGGGGGGGGGGGTTTTTTTGGGGGGGGGTTTTTTTTTTTTGGAGATGGGGGGGTTTTTGGGGGGGAAAAATTTTTTTTTTTTTTAAGGGGGGGGGTTTTATTTTTTTTTGGGGGGGAAAGGGGTTTTTGGGTTGTTTGGGGGGTTTTTTTTTTAAAAGGGGGGGAGGGTTTATTTGGGGGGGGGTTTTTTTTTTAAAAAATTTTTTTTAAAAGGGGGGTTTTGGGGGGAAAGGGGGGGGGGGGGTTTTTTGGGGGGGGGTTTTTTTTTGGGGGGGGTTTTTTTTGGGGGGGGGGTTTAATTGTTTTTAATTTTTTTTGGGGGGAAGTTTTTTCGGGGGGGTTTCCTTTTTGGGGGTTTCACCTTTAAAAAAAGGGGGGGGGAAATGTTTTTTGGGGGGGGGTTTTTTTTCTTTTTTTTTTAATTTAATTTTTTTTTTTTTGAATTTTTTTTTTTTGGGGGTTTTTTTGGGGGTTTTTTTTTAAAATTTTTTTTGAAAAAGGGGGGGTGGGGGTTTTTTTAAAAAACCCCCCAAAAAAAATTTTTTGGGGGGGGGGGGGAATGGGGGGGCCAAAAAGGGGGGGGGGGGTTTTTTTGGGGGGTTTTAATAAAAAAAAATTTTTTAAATTTTTTTTGGGGGGGGTTTTTAAAAGGGGTTTTTGGGGGGGTTTTAATTTTGGGGGGTTTTTATTTTTTTTAAAAAAAACCCCGGATTTAAAAAATTTTTTAAATTTTTTTTAAAAGGGGGGGGGGGCAAAATGGGGGGGGGGGGGGGGGTTGGGGATTGGAGTTTAAAAATTTGGTTTAACCCCAAATTTGGGGGGGGGGAAAAGGGGGGGAAAATTTAAAAAAGGGGGGAATTTTAATTTTTTTTAAAAAAATTTTTATTTTTGGTTTTTTTGGGGGGGGTTTTTTATTTTTTTTTGGGGTAAGGGGAATTTTTTTTTTTAATAAACCAAAAGGCCCGGGGTTTTTTAAAGGTTTTTTTTTAAAAAAAAATTTTTTTAAAAAATTTTTTGGGGGTTTTTAAATTTTTTTAAATTTGGGGGGGGGGGGGTTTTTTTTAAAAAGGGGGTTTTTTTTTAGGGGGGGGGGGTTTTTGGTTTTTGGGCTTTTTTTGGGGGGGGGGAATTAAAAAAAGGGGGGGGGGTGGGGGGTTTTTTAAAAAAAATTTTTTTTTTTTGGGGGGGGGGGGTTTTTTTGGGGGAATTTTTTTTTGGGGGGGGGGGGGAAAACCCCCGGGGGTTTGGGTTTTTTTGGGGGGGGTTTTTTAAAATTTTGGGGGGGGGGTTTTTTTGGGGGGGGGGGGGTTTTTTTGGGAAGGGGCTAAAAGGGGGGGAAATTTAGGTTGGGGCTTTTTTTTGGGGGGGGGAAAAAGGGGGAAAGGGGGTTTTGGGGTTTAAAAAAAAAAGTTTTTTAATTTTTTAAAAGGGGGGGGGGTTTTTTAAGGGGGGGGGGGGGGTTTTTTTTTTTAAAAAAAAGGGGGGGGGGAAATTTACGTTTTTGGGGGGAAAAAAAATTTTTTTTTTTTTCTTTTTAAATTAAAAAATTCCCTTTTTTTAAAAAAAAAATTTTTTAAAAAGGGGGAGGGGGGTTTTTTTTTTGGGCCCCTTTTTTTGCCCTAAAATTTTTTTTAATTGGGTTTTTTTGGAATTTTTTTGGGGTTTTTTTTAAAATTTTTTAATTTCCTTTTTTTGGCCCCTTTTTTAAGGGGGGTTTTTTTAAAAAGGGGGGGGGGGAAAAAATTTTTTGGAAAAAAATTTTTATTTTTTTTTTTTTTAAAAAAGGGGGGGTTTTTAAAATTTTTTAAAAATTTTTTTTTTGGGGAAAAAACCCCCCTTTTTTGAAATTAAAAAAACAAATTTTTTTTTTAAAACCGGGTTTTTTAAAACCATTTTTTGGGTTCCCGGGGGAAAAAAAATTTTTTAAAAAAATTTTAAAAATTTTTTGGGATTTTTTTTTAATTTTTACTTTTTATAATTTTTTGGGGGGGCCCTTTTTTTTAAAAATTTTTTATTTTTTTTTTTTCCTTTTTTTTTTTTTTTTTCCCTTTTTTTTTTAAATTTTTTTAAATTTTTTTTTGGGGGCCCCAAAATTTTAAAAAAAATTTTTTTTTTTTAAAAACCCGGGGGTTTATTTTTTTTAAATTTTTTTCTTTTTTTCTTTTTTTTTTTTTATTTTTTTTTTTATTTTTTTTAAATTTTTTTTTTTAATTTTTTTTTAAGGAATTATTTTTTTTTTTTAAATTATTTTTTTTTTTTAAATTTTTTTTTCCCCCTTTTTTTTTTTAAAAATTATCTTTTAAAAAAAAACCCTTTTAAAAAAAATTTTTTATTTTTTTTTTTTTTTTTTTTTTTTCATTTTTATTTTTAAAATTTTTTTTTATTTTTTAATTTTTTTTATTTACTATTCATTTTTTTTTAAATTTTAATTTTTTTTTCCCCTTTTTTGGGCCTTTAAATTGGGGGGGACTTTTTTTTTTTAAAAAATTTTTTATTTTTTTTTTTTTTTTTGTTTAAAATTTTTTTGGCATAGGTTTTACAAGGGTTTTTATTTCTTTTGGGGGGGGGTTTTTTTTTTTAAAAATTTTTTTTTTTTTTTTTTTAAAGGGGGTTTTTTTTGGGACTTTTTTTTTTCCCGGGTTTAAAAATTTAATTTTTTTTTAAAAGTAGGGGTTTTTTTAAAAAAAAAATTTTTTTTTCCCCCAAAAAAAAACCCCCCCCCCCCAAAAAAACCCCCCCCCCCCCAAAAAAAAAAACCAAAAAAAAAAACCCCCCCCCCCAAAAAAAGGCCCCCCAAACCCCCCAAAAAACCCCAAAAAACCCAAAACAAAAAAACCCAAAAAAAAAAGAAAAAAAAAAAAAAAACCCCCAAAACCCCCAAACCCCCCAAAAGAAACCCCCCCCCCGGGGCCCCCCCCAAAAACCCCCCGGGGGCCCCCCCCCCCCCCCCCTTTTTCCCCCCCAAAAAGGGGGGGTTTAAAATTTTTTTTCCGGTTTTTTCCCCCAAAAAAAACCAAAATTTTTGGGGGGGGGGAAAATTTTTTCCCAAACCCCAAAAAAAAAAAACCCCCCCCTTTTGCCTTTTTGGTTTTTTTCCCCAAAAAAAATTTTTTAAAAATTTTTTTTAAAAAAATTTTTTTTTTTTGGGGGGGTTTTTTCCCCCCTTTTTTTTTTTTTTTTTTTTTGGGGAAAGTCCCCTTTTAATTTTTTTTTGGGGGTTTTTCTTTTTTTTTTAAAAACCCTTTTTTGGGCCATTTGGGTTAAAAAGTTAGTTTTTTTTTAAAATTTTTTTTTTTTTTTTGGGGGGGGGCCCAACCCCCAAAAAAAAAACAAAAAAAAAATTTTTTTTTTTTAAATTTTTTTTTTTTTTTTAAAAAAAATTAAAATTTAAATTTTTGAAAAAATTAAAAAAAAATTTTTTAAATTTTTTTTTTAATTTAATTTAAAATTTTAAAAAAAAACCCCTTAAAAAAAAAAATTTTTAAATTTTTTTTTTTTTTTAAAAAAACCAAAAAAAAAACCCCTTTTTTCCCCCCCTTTAAATTTAAAAAAAACTTTTTTAAAAACCCAAAAGGGAAAAAAGGGGCCCCTTTTTTTACTGAGTTTAAGCTTTTAGAATCGCTTTTTTTTGTAACAAATGGGCGCCTGTCCCGGGGTGCTCTTGATCCAAGGTTTTTGGAAAAAATTTGTCCTTTGGGCATACTAAAATAACTATGTTCAAACACTTTGAGTAAATTTCCCAATCTGAAGGGCTTTGAGTTTTGCCTTGTACAATACACCAGGGGGGATGTATTACCTGACTAACGCCCCTTTTATCCAAGGAGATGGGAAAAAACTATTTTTAAAACTCCCAAACTCCCTTTGATAACCAACAATAAAAAATTTCCCATTGGTTTTTGTTTACCAAAAAAAAACACTCTCTCGTAAATTTCTTTATTTTCGTGATGTAAAGCCCAAAATGAAACAATTAATTGATACTCTGACTTTTTTCTGGGGGTAAAATAATTAAAACTTCAGACGTGTTGGGGAAATAAACCAAAAAATCTTGGTGTGACGTATAACAGGAAATTTCACCGCAGAAAAATTTTGAGCCGGGGGTTTAAATTTAAAAATATATTGTTTTTCCTGCCATACAAGATGTCGATTATATTCCCGATACGAAAGCCTAGTGTCACAATTAGGGAAGTAAAACTATTTGAAATTTCTTAGAAGAAAAAGCAACAAAAGGGAGAAGTGACCTAGTGTCTGAGCCTATGTAGCTCAGTTTTTTCGCTTCCCCCCCTTCCCTCACTGACACAAAAGTAGAGAGTGTAGCTGGTAGGGGTGATGCAGCCACCCTAAATAGTACAGTGTATGGGTACCCTGATATTCTTTTCCTAGAAACCAAAATCTAGATTTTCTTTGGGAAGGTTGAACGAGGTGCCCCACCTAAGGAAACCCTCCCCGACCATGTTTTAAATTTTCCCCACTCCCCATTTCCCCCCTGGTCCTATCTCCAGGGAACCCTTTTGGGGGGTTTTAAACGCCCCCATTAGTTTGGAAAACTGCACAAATAGAGACACAGAGGAAATTGAAAGAAGATTTCCGGAGAAAATGTTCGTCTGGGGAAAAACAACAGACTGATAGATCACAGGACACATTTAATAGCAGAAAAACTGCAAACTACATTTTTCCCAAAATTTTTTTGAGAGTGACTTAGACACCTATTTTGATGTTTTTTGAGAACCAGGGACGGGGCTATGAACCCGGCCACGAAAACACTTTGGGGTACCTTTTTGCACACAGCTTTGACAGGAAGAGCCAAACTTGTACGCTTCTTTAAACCCTTTTTCCAATACATTAGGGTTAAAATCTGTCAAGCAAACTATTCTAGAACCCTATAAATTGTTTTTCCTGAAGTTTTTTCAACGTGCATTTGTACGTTACAACAAAAGGCAAAAATCAAAATTGTGTAGATTTTTCTTGTGAGAAAAAATTTTCATTTGAGAGGTGGTGCAGGTCCCGCCCAAATGTAACAACTACACAAACCTTGTTCCCTTTGTTACTATATGAAGAGTTTAAAAAAATGTAAAGTCTGTTAGGTAAGACACATATCAACAGTTAGGTATCTTTATTTTTAAAAGTTTCGCCTACACAGTAGCTTCTTCCCTTTGAGTACGAAAAGTTTATAGAACAGAAGAGACTTGAAGATGATGTAATCATTTCCAAACCCCCCCTAAAGTTTTAGGGGCATTTTCCCCCATCTGGGGGAAAAAACATTTTTTCCATAGCGTTGCCCCCTGTGTCTACCTAACAATCTTTCCGGGAATTTTTTACCCTTTTTGTTCAATCTGCAGACACTGCAAAACAAGGGGATCCGGGAAAAAAGCTTTTCTCCAACAGGGACGACCACCTCAAATCTTTAAGGGGGATTTGGGCTGTTACATCGTCTTTAAGTCCTTTCTGGGTTCTATCAACTTTTTTTACTCGACTGAATAACCTAAATGTTTTTGGGGAAACGTTTTTCCAAAAAAAAGATACCTTAAATGCTGCATATGTGTTTTTACCTAACAACCTGTCGGTATTTTTTACCATTTTAAAAGTTCTTTCTAGTATTTTACGGGGTCTCAAAACTTAAATTTTGAAAACGCGTTTTTGTAACAAATTGGGCCCAAAACCGACCTAGTTAAAGAGCCCCAAAAGTTTCCGTACTCAACTCGCTTCCCCCAAACACTTAACAAAAATTGTTTTAGTCTTAATTTCCCAAATAAAAAATTCGACTTTTAAACCCCTTAAAAAACTTTCACTCTTCACCTTTCCAAAAATCCCACAAGGAACTGGCCCAGGCAAAACCCCATTGATTTTGTAAGACAAGAGTGGGAAATTAGGGAAATAAATTCTTTAAACCTTTAGGGGGTAAATTTTTTTTAAAAATTTTGGATGATAAAAAGGGGAAAAAAAATGCCGTATATAGTTTCCCGGGGGAGATATGATAAAACCCCCAAAAGAAAGAGAAACCATTAATACCCGATTAAAAAAAAGTGAAAAAAGTGTAAAAAAGTTTTAACCAAAGGGTAGTCTCAGAGTGAGGGGTATGACCTGGGGGGAGACAAAAAAACTACGCTAATGAACAGAGAAAAGAAAATAAGAGTGACCGGGGTTTTGAAAGTACAAAATACTTTAAGGAATTGAAAGGGATGGAAAAGGAACAAATGTTTGAAGTTGAGGAACAGAAACACAGGGCTCCCGTCCCCAATGGGTTTTAAAAATTTTAAAAATTTTAAAACCCAAAATTTTTTTTAAACGAGTGAACCGGTAAGCCAGCTGAAGGTCTTGGTCAGATGACCAAAAGTTCCATCTGCGGGTCATCATATAAATATGACCTGCGTCAGGAAACACTTGTCCTGTTTCTTGACAAACTTTACCTAACCTAACGAGGGCTCAGCTGGAAGATAAAAAACAAACGAGTAATAGGGAAATTAAGAGATATTTCTTTAGCCTCAGAGTGGTCAGGCAGTGGAACCACCTCGACACCAAAGGGATAAAGGCAGGATCTATACATAGCACAAAGAAGAAATAGGACAAGGTTCACGAAAGCAGGAGAGAGCGAGCCGAGTAGTGGTCAGTTGAGAGCCAGAGCTACGAGCTCAGACTCGACCCCTGTAATCACAAATAGGCAAGTGCGCGCACACACACACACACACACACACACACACACCACACACACACACACACACACACACACACACTTCCTACAGCATAAAAAAAAGAATAAACACAAGACATTTTATCCTAAAATAGCGAGTAACAACTTTCAGAGGGAAATCAGGTGGGCAGTGGTGTGTACGGGAACTAGTGTACGAGAGCAAATGGAGTACACCTGTGATGGTGTGCAGCACGCACACCTGCCCACCACATACACCTACTGGCTGACGTTTCATTAAGTGCCAGAGACAGCCAGACCTGCACTTACACCCTCAGAGAATTCATGCTAGATGAAAACTAACAAAAACACGTTACAAAACACAATAGTAAGTTACTATTGGTATTTTTTACAGTTAAGGATCCCATTGGAGCCTCTCTGTGCTCAAATGTAGTGTAGCAGTTGCACCACTTTACTGCTTGTAATTGCAATATTAGATATGCAGGGAGCACTCATAACAGGAACTCATCATAAGACTTAGTTCCTCGGCTGAATCATCTCAGCGATCACAACTGATTCTGAATCTGATAATCTTACACTGAACCAAGATGACTTAAATATTATACGTAAGATTTAAGAATTTTAGAGAGTTTACAATGCGTATTGAACATATACCTGGTCTCACTGAGTGCCATTCTGCAAGTGAATTATTACTCTGTAATAATTATAGTTTCTCCTCTTCTGGTGAGTTTATTGTATGGTTATATGGTAATGTTTATATGGCAATGTTTATATGGTAATGTTTATATGGTAATGTTTATATGATGTTTATGTGGTAATGTTTATACGGTAATGTTTACATGGTAATGTTTATATGGTAATGTTTAGGTTAGTTTGGGAGAGTGTTTGATTCATGGGTATAAACGGTTTAGAAAGCAGACAAGTTGATAAATGTGCAACACTTGGGAATCTTCAGTCTGGAAACGTTTCACCACACAGTGGCTTCTTCAGTCCAGTGTAGAGAAAGGTGGAAAATGAGGAGGAGTTTGAGGTAATCAGTCCATCAATGTGTGTGTGTGTGTGTGTGTACTCACCTAGTTGTACTCACCTAGTTGAGGTTGCAGGGGTCGAGTCCAAGCTCCTGGCCCCGCCTCTTCACTGGTCGCTACTAGGTCACTCTCCCTGAACCATGAGCTTTATCGTACCTCTGCTTAAAGCTGTGTATGGATCCTGCCTCCACTACATCGCTTCCCAAACTATTCCACTTCCTGACTACTCTGTGGCTGAAGAAATACTTCCTAACATCCCTTTGATTCATCTGTGTCTTCAGCATCCAACTGTGTCCCCGTGTTGCTGTGTCCAGTCTCTGGAACATCCTGTCTTTGTCCACCTTGTCAATTCCTCTCAGTATTTTGTAAGTCGTTATCATGTCCCCCCTATCTCTCCTGTCCTCCAGTGTCGTCAGGTTGATTTCCCTTAACCTCTCCTCATAGGACATACCTCTTAACTCTGGGACTAGTCTTGTTGCAAACCTTTTCACTTTCTCTAGTTTCTTTACATGCTTGGCTAGGTGTGGGTTCCAAACTGGTGCCGCATACTCTAATATGGGCCTAACGTACACGGTGTACAGGGTCCTGAACGATTCCTTATTAAGATGTCGGAATGCTGTTCTGAGGTTTGCCAGGCGCCCATATGCTGCAGCAGTTATTTGGTTGATGTGCGCTTCAGGAGATGTGCCTGGTGTTATACTCACCCCAAGATCTTTTTCTTTAAGTGATGTTTGTAGTCTCTGGCCCCCCTAGACTGTACTCCGTCTGCGGTCTTCTTTGCCCTTCCCCAATCCTCATGACTTTGCACTTGGTGGGATTGAACTCTAGGAGCCAGTTGCTGGACCAGGTCTGCAGCCTGTCCAGATCCCTTTGTAGTTCTGCCTGGTCTTCGATCGAAAGAACTCTTCTCATCAACTTCACGTCATCTGCAAACAGGGACACCTCGGAGTTTATTCCTTCCGTCATGTCGTTCACAAATACCAGAAACAGCACTGGTCCTAGGACTGACCCCTGTGGGACCCCGCTGGTCACAGGTGCCCACTCTGACACCTCGCCACGTACCATGACTCGCTGTTGTCTTCCTGACAAGTATTCCCTGATCCATTGCAGTGCCTTCCCTGTTATCCCTGCTTGGTCCTCCAGTTTTTGCACCAATCTCTTGTGTGGAACTGTGTCAAACGCCTTCTTGCAGTCCAAGAAAATGCAATCCACCCACCCCTCTCTCTCTTGTCTTACTGCTGTCACCATGTCATAGAACTCCAGTGGGTTTGTGACACAGGATTTCCCGTCCCTGAAACCATGTTGGCTGCTGTTGATGAGATCGTTCCTTTCTAGGTGTTCCACCACTCTTCTCCTGATAATCTTCTCCATGATTTTGCATACTATACATGTCAGTGACACTGGTCTGTAGTTTAATGCTTCATGTCTGTCTCCTTTTTTAAAGATTGGGACTACATTTGCTGTCTTCCATGCCTCAGGCAATCTCCATGTTTCGATAGATGTATTGAATATTGTTGTTAGGGGTACACATAGCGCCTCTGCTCCTTCTCTCAGGACCCATGGAGAGATGTTATCTGGCCCCATTGCCTTTGAGGTATCTAGCTCACTCAGAAGCCTCTTCACTTCTTCCTCGGTTGTGTGTACTGTGTCCATCACATGGTGGTGTACCCCACCTCTCCGTCTTTCTGGAGCCCCTTCTGTCTCCTCTGTGAACACTTCTTTGAATCTCTTGTTGAGTTCCTCACATACTTCACGGTCATTTCTTGTTGTCTCTCCTCCTTCCTTCCTTAGCCTGATTATCTGGTCCTTGACTGTTGTTTTCCTCCTGATGTGGCTGTACAACAGTTTCGGGTCAGATTTGGCTTTCGCTGCTATGTCGTTTTCATATTGTCTTTGGGCCTCCCTTCTTATCTGTCCATATTCGTTTCTGGCTCTACGACTGCTCTCCTTATTCTCCTGGGTCCTTTGCCTTCTATATTTCTTCCATTCCCTTGCACACTTGGTTTTTGCCTCCCTGCACCTTTGGGTAAACCATGAGCTCATCCTGGCTTTTTCATTATTCCTGTTACCCTTGGGTACAAACCTCTCCTCAGCCTCCTTGCATTTTGTTGCTACATATTCCATCATCTCATTAACTGGCTTCCCTGCCAGTTCTCTGTCCCACTGAACCCCGTTCAGGAAGTTCCTCATTCCTGTGTAGTCCCCTTTCTTGTAGTTTGGCTTCATTCGTCCTGGCCTTCCTGCTTCTCCCTCCACTTGTAGCTCTACTGTGTATTCGAAGCTTAAAACCACATGGTCACTGGCCCCAAGGGGTCTTTCATATGTGATGTCCTCGATATCTGCACTACTCAAGGTGAATACTAAGTCCAGCCTTGCTGGTTCATCCTCTCCTCTCTCTCTTGTAGTGTCCCTTACGTGTTGGCACATGAAGTTTTCCAGTACCACCTCCATCATCTTAGCCCTCCATGTATCTTGGCCCCCATGTGGGTCCAAGTTCTCCCAATCGATCTCCTTGTGGTTAAAGTCACCCATGATCAGGAGCTTTGCCCTGCATGCATGAGCTCTTCTGGCCACTCTAGCCAGTGTGTCAACCATCGCTCTATTGCTCTCGTCGTACTCTTGCCTTGGCCTCCTGCTGTTCTGTGGTGGGTTATACATCACTGCTATTACCACCTTGGGACCTCCAGAGTGAAGCGTTCCCGCTATGTAATCACTTTCTTCTCCGCTGTCTCCTCTCTCCAGCTCATCAAAATTCCAGCGATTTTTGATCAGCAATGCCACTCCTCCACCCCCCCGCTGTTCCCTCTGTCTTTCCTCAGGATTTGGTATCCCGTTGGAAAGATGGCATCTGTTATCATACCTGTAAGCTTGGTTTCTGTGAGAGCTATGATGTCCGGTGATGCTTCTTTGACTGTGTGTGTGTGTGTGTGTGTGTGTGTGTGTGTGTGTGTGTGTCGTAAATAAGCTGAATAGGCCGAATTCCCTTAAAAATTAAAGTTTTCCAAATAATTTTTTACAGACTGATAACTAATTTTTATTCATTAACAATGATAACAAGATTTTTATTGTTGGATCAAAACTAACATAGAAACCTCACCTAACATCCCTAAAACTAACGTAATTGTCTTTTAGCAAGATTCTGCTATATATATCATAGGTTAATATAAATTTATTTGCTATTACTTAAAATCAATGATATATATATTTTTTTTTCGTAATGATAAGATCGATTTCCGCTATTTTGTGGCACAAGCAAATTTTCATTCAGCTTATTCGGCAAAATTCTTTCATGAATAAGCAGAACTGATGGGGACTCGAACCATGGTCCTGTCTGTGGTACACCGCTGGGCTACAAAAACATTGTTTTATAGACAGTACTGCTGTGCCTCGTGTGTGTTAGTAGCCACAGCTCCAGGAGGTTTCATACTGTAGCTGTTCTCATGTCCCTCAAAGCTTAGGAACTCAAACTACATTCTCATTGCCATTCTTCAGAACCGAAGATGGACATTTCACTGACGACACCGCCTTGCTATATCTGAGAATTTTCCACTCTTCCTATTGTAGCCCCCTCTCAACATTGCATACCCTCTGATGAAGCGATGGCGACAGTGCGAAAGGCCTAGAGCTAGTTCTTTTAGTTCCATAGTGGTTTGTTTTGCATATATAAACATTTAAAAATACTGTACATACATATGTGTACGTACATCCATATATATATACATACGTGTATATCAAAGCACTCTCATAAAATGGGAAAATATTGGCAAAACGTTATGTGATCTTTCATCAAGTTAGAGCAGGTGTGAACATTATGACTATGACCAAGACACTTTACTGTATACACCTCACATAGCCCATTACCAGTGGTTAAGTCTGCAACACTTACAAATACAACACGCACTCGTGTAGCCTTTAATATTGCCATTAAATACAAGAGGCAAGTGGTGTATGAGAGAGAGAGAGAGAGAGAGAGAGAGAGAGAGAGAGAGAGAGAGAGAGAGAGAGAGAGAGAGAAAGAAATGAGAAGGATTATGGGAGAGAGTAGAGGAAAGCAAAAAGAAAAAAAATTGAATGGAGAAGGCAAAGAGAAGCATGAAGGGAAGAGAAGAAAGGGAAGGTAGTAGAGGAGCAAGGAGAGGGAAGACAAATTGGTGACGAGGTAAACAAGTGAGAGGCTGCTGGAGTGTCTCCAGGCATTATAATTATCGCTGGAGGATATAATAAAGCTGAAACACTAACCCTGGAGGCTCCACGGGAGTGATGAGCAAGCCAGGAGGGAAATTTACGGTTACATTAGAAGTCCCGTGGCCTGGTAGGCAACGCTTTCGCCTCACACACTAAGTGTCTGTGTTTCGACCCCGGTCGGGTGAAAAAAATGGATGTTTCCTTACACACCTGTTGTCCCGTTCACCCAGAAATAAAATAGGTACCCGTGTCTTAGCTGACTGGTGTGGATCGCATCCTGGGGACAAAAGTGAAAGTCCCCAGTAGAAATGAGACAGACAGTCCTCTATGACGCACAGACTTTCTTGGGTTATCCTGGGTGGAAAACCCACAGGGTTTAAAAATCCGAACAAAATCTTATCTAGCGTAACAGAGACCAGCAAGGCGGCGGTGACAAGAATGCGATGTATGTTCACAAGCAATGCTTATCCACTGGCTGATGAACAAAGTGGGAAGGAGGGAGGGAATGGAGGACAGGGGGACAAGAAGGAAAGATGGTAGAGACACGCACCAGATAGAATGAGAAAGAGAATAAGGGGAGACGGAAGAGGAGACATGACCATCAGAGAGAACTGGGAGGAAAGGGTAAACAGAAAACGGACAAAGAAAACTGTTTGGATGAGAAAACAAAGATGAATTGTGTAGTGAGGGAATTAAAAAAAAAACTACTCCTAGAGACAGCTAAGTAAGTTTATTCAGGTATACACAAATACAGTTACATAGATTATCATACATAGCAGCATATGTGTAGAGAACCTGGGATAACCCAAAAAAGTCAGACAGAGTGACTTATTTCCATTGAGGGGAAGAAGGAACCTTGTGATATAAGAGACTAGCAAGAGTGAAAAAAAGAGATACGAAGCCTAAGATTAAAGAAGTGGAGTAAATAGATCTAGCAGGGAGGGGAGAGAGTTGAGGGGAGAAAGCAAATGTGCTGATGTATGGGGAAGACAGAGAGAACAGAAAATTTAATTGTGTCAGGCGATGAGAGGGGAAAGAGAGGCACAAAGAGGGAGATGAAGGTAAGGGGAAACAGCGGTATTACAGGAACACACCGAGGAAGATACAGAACACGAGTAGTGGTGGTGAGAGGATTGACGCGAGAGGAAATGAGTTTAGAAGGTAGATGACCAAGTTTAGGGATGGAAATGATCTCTACCCTCCCTACCTCACTTCACTCACCTCTACCCTCCCTACCTCACTTCACTCACCTCTACCCTCCCCGCCTCACTTCACTCACCTCTACCCTCCCCGCCTCACTTCACTCACCTCTACCCTCCCCGCCTCACTTCACTCACCTCTACCCTCCCCGCCTCACTTCACTCACCTCTACCCTCCCCGCCTCACTTCACTCACCTCTACTCTTCCTGCCTCACTTCATTCAGAGGTAAACTCATTCACAGTGTCTCAGGTTCTGGCAGAACGGATCAACTCTCCTCTTGACTTTTTCCTATAAAAATATTTTCAGATGGTTCTCGACTTAACATACTTTCCCGTATTTTTTTTTCCGATATGCTTTTTTCAATTTTTTTTATTGTATTTTTTTCAATGTAATTTTCATTTCAATTTTGCCAAAATGCATTTTTCATAGCTGTTCCATTTACGTATTTTTATATATTCATCTCAGTACATTTCTTTTCAAATTTTCTGTCACTGCATCAAAAGTTTCCTATCCTCGTTAATCACTGGTCAACAAAATCCTCGTTAATCACTGGTCAACAAAATCCTCGTTAATCACTGGTCAACAAAATCCTCCTTAATCACTGGTCAACAAAATCCTCCTTAATCACTGGTCAACAATATCTTCTTTAATCACAACAAAAGTTTCAGGTCACGTTTAAGAACTTGTCTTTCCAACTAACACGTATTGAGACTCCGAATTCAAATCGGAATTTAGTTTTGCTCCAACACGTTCAGTTTCAGTGAAACAGAGCTCCCACCCTCACCCCAATTACTTTACAACTAAGTTATTGTCTACTGGATTTTGTCTACTCGTATTTTGTCTTATTTTGTGGATTTATAAGCATTTATTGCTGATGTATTATACGTCTTTTCTTCTTCTTCAAAGTGGTATTTTCAACTTTGAAGATACAAGCCTACGATCCTCCGTGCTTACTACAACAACAGTATTTTTTTTTGTTGCATATGTGGCAGCTTTACTCCGACAAAGCAGAGATGAACCATCATGCCTAGTGAGAACACAGCCTATTTTCACTAATTTGGTGTAAATGTTGGAGATCAGGACAAGCTGTATCTCAACGTTTGTGTGTGACATTATATATATATATATATATATATATATATATATATATATATATATATATATATATATATATATATATATATTATAGATAGGGAAGTACCACCTCTATAGCTGGAATGGGGACCCTCATCCTCAGAGAAGACAATAAACGTACCTCAGGGAAAACTCAAGGTTCTCCCCGGAGCTGTTTGAATATTTTCTTCTCCTACCACCCCCTGTATATTTTATATTCTATGTGAACATTTATTAATAAACAGAATACGTTTACAGAAAAAAAAACGTGAATACAATGGCACAATGTATCAAAGATCATGAATTTCCTCCAGCTCCTCCGAGGCTGGACGCGAGCCAAGTATGCAGCAAGCATTTCCCCTCTGGATGGCGACGCTGAGGCGCTGGAACATGAAAGTGGCTGCCATTGGGTCCCTGGTGGTGTCGATGAGTCTGGAGCCCAATTCTTTAAGGAAACGTGTGGCATTTTTTCCCCATGATCCCAAGGTCTCTGATCCCACTGGGATAAATTGATACTGTTGGCTAATGTCCCTGTATTTGCTGATCTTGTACTCCTCCCTGTGATCAGCAGCTCCTCCCTGTCGCCCCACACTGTGATGGATATAAGTGTCAGCCAGTGTGGACACAGGTATAGTCCCATGCTAAGAGCTTGCCATTCTTCCAAGGATAGATGGTGATCCCGTCAGGGCGGTTTGCTGGGTTGTGGGTATTGTTGGCTGCTAGTGATCGGGGCTCCCTCTCGGCAGGGCATCCAGCTGTAGCAAGGGTTCTCTTAATGTCGTTGACCTCATTGTGTCTTGCATGCCAGCCCTTGGTTTTGGAACAGTTAAGACCATGTAGACCGTATTGGTCTGCTTGCACTTCGCCGAAAATACACGTATATTCTATGTGAATTGGGGCAGCGAGGCGCAGAGCCACTGCAATACGGAGGGTCTTAGGGTCGAGTCGAGTTCCCATTGCCGATATGGGAACTGTTTGGAGGAAGTCCCCGGAGACGGGCAATCTCCCTATCTGATGTTGCAGCCCTGAGCATGTTGGCAAGCACCTTTTCAGCAATCGGGCCATCCCAGCTTGACTGTTTGTGAGCCAGTGCTGCACTAGGGTTTGGTGCTGGAGCAGCAAGTCTCCCATTCGGTGATGGCATTGGCATAGCTAGGGTCTTCTATTCCTGCCGAGTCACTGAGGGTATCAGGAAGAATTTGTCTTATCAACTCGTTTGATGCTATGGAAGAGGATAGGAAAGCTGGTAGAACAATCTGGTAGGATCTGCGTACTCCTAGCCCTCCAAGCCTGACCGGAAGCGAGGCTTGCAACCACTGTCCATCGTCAAGGGAAAGATTCAATACACTCTCTAGCATGGTCTTCAGGAGAGAGTCATATTCCTTGAGCTTTGGACTGCTGAAGGCTGGGGAGCATCTCAGAAAGTAGGTAAGTTTTGGGATTGACAGGCACCTGGTGAGTAGGTAGAAGGCATCGTGTGTGTCAATGCCTTTCATCCTGCTTTCCATCGTCCGGAGGTCTGAGACTTTTTTTTCTAGGATCAGATCGATGGCATTGGACCCAAGAGGAGCACCAAGGAGAGTGCTATTGGCTGGATCAATGGCTCGTGCTCCTGGTAAAACGGCGCTAATATTCTGGATCATCTGTTGATTGGTAGAAACTATTTCACATTTGGTGGAGTTTAAAGAAAGGCCAGGCTTTCTCTCATGTCTTTAATTTTACTGATGTCCTCTAGGAGAGATTCTGTTGTGCCAGCTAGGGTACCGTCGTCCAGGAACCAGATATTGAGCTCGCTGGAGAGTGCTTCCGTGACTTCCTTGATGACCAAACAAAATAGAAAGGGGGCGAGAGGGTCGCCCTGTTGCACGCCCTCACACGAGTCAATTTCATGGTCCCCAAACAATAGTTTGGAAGTCACACTGTAACACGATTTTTTTTCAACAAGTCGGCCGTCTCCCACCGAGGCAGGGTGACTCAAAAAGAAAGAAAATCCCCAAAAAGAAAATACAGTGGACCCCCGGTTAACGAACTTTTTTCACTCCAGAAGTATGTTCAGGTGCCAGTACTGACCGAATTTTTTCCCATAAGGAATATTGTGAAGTAGATTAGTCCATTTCAGACCCCCAAACATTCACGTACAAACGCACTTACATAAATACACTTACATAATTGGTCGCATTTGGAGGTGATCGTTAAGCGGGGGTCCACTGTACTTTCATCATCATTCAACACTTTCACCTCACTAACATATAATTACTGTTTTTGCAGAGGTGCTCAGAACACAACAGTTTAGAAGCATATACGCATAAAGATACACAACATATCCCTCCAAACTGCTAATATTCCAAAACCCCTCCTTTAGAGTGCAGGCATTGTACTTCCCATTTCCAGAACTCAAGTCCGGCTATATAAAAATAACCGGTTTCCCTGAATCCCTTCACTAAATATTACCCTGCTCACACTCCAACAGATCGTCAGGTCCCAAATACCATTCGAACACGCTCATACACGCCTACTGGAAGTCCAAGCCCCTCGCCCACAAAACCTCCCTTACCCCTTCCTTCCAGCCTTTTCGATGACGACCCCTACCCCGCCTTCCTTCTCCTACAGATTTAAATTCTCTCCATGTCATTCTACTTTGATCCATTCTCTCTAAATGGGCAAACTACCTCAACAATCCCTCTTCAGCCCTCACACTAATACTTTTATTAACTCCACATCTTCTAATTTCCACACTCCGAATTTTCTGCATAATATTTACACCACACATTGCCCTTAGACAGGACATCCCCACTGCCTCCAACCGCCTCCTCGCTGCTGCATTCACAACCCAAGCTTCACACCCATATAAGAGTGTTGGTACTACTATACTTTCATACATTCCCTTCTTTGCCTCCACAGATAACGTTTTTTGACTCCACATATACCTCAATGCACCACTCACCTTTTTTCCTTCATCAATTCTATGATTAACCTAATCCTTCATAAATCCATCCGCCGACACGTCAACTCCCAAGTATCTGAAAACATTCACTTCTTCCATACTCCTCCTCCCCAATTTGATATCCAATTTTTCTTTATCTAAATCATTTGATACCCTCATCACCTTACTCTTTTCTATGTTCACTTTCAACTTTCTACCTTCACACACACTCCCAAACTCATCCACTAACCTTTGCAATTTTTCTTTAGAATCTCCTATAAGCACAGTATCATCAGCAAAAAATAACTGTGTCAATTCCCATTTTGTATTTGATTTCCCATAATTTAATCCCACCCCTCTCCCAAACACCCTAGCATTTACTTCTTTTACGACCCCATCTATAAATATATTAAACAAGCATGGTGACATTACACATCCCTGTCTAAGACCTACTTTTACCGGGAAGTAGTCTCCCTCTCTTCTACACACCCTAACCTGAGCCTCACTATCCTCATAAAAACTCTTTACAGCATTTAGTAACTTACCACCTATTCCATATACTTGCAACATCTGCCACATTGCTCCCCTATCCACTCTATCATATGCCTTTTCTAAATCCATAAATGCAATAAAAACTTCCCTACCTTAATCTAAATACTGTTCACATATATGCTTCAATGTAAACACTTGATCTACACATCCCCTACCCACTCTGAAACCTCCTTGCTCATCCGCAATCCTACATTCTGTCTTACCTCTAATTCTTTCAATAATAACCCTACCGTACCCTTTTCCTGTTATACTCAATTAACTTATTCCTCTATAATTTTTACAATTTTTTTTGTCCCCCTTCCCTTTATATAACGGGACTATACATGCTCTCCGCCAATCCCTAGGTACCTTCCCCTCTTTCATACATTTATTAAACAAAAGTACCAACCACTCCAACACTATATCCCCCCCTGCTTTTAACATTTCTGTCATGATCCCATCAGTTCCAGCTGCTTTACCCCCTTTCGTTCTACGTAATGCCTCACGTACCTCCCCCACACTTACATTCTGCTCTTCTTCACTCCTAAAAGATGGTATACCTCCCTGGCCAGTGAATGAAATTACCGCCTCCCTTTCTTCCTCAACATTTAAAAGTTCCTCAAAATATTCTCGCCATCTACCTAATACCTCCCTCTCCCCATCTACTAACTCCCCTAATCTGTTTTTAACTGACAAATCCATACTTTCCCTAGGCTTTCTTAACTTGTTTAACTCCAAAATTTTTTCTTATTTTCATTAAAATTTCTTGACAGTGCCTCTCCCACTATCATCTGCTTTCCTTTTGCACTCTCTCACCACTCTCTTCACCTTTCTTTTACTCTCCATATACTCTGCTCTTCTTATAACACTTCTGCTTTGTAAAAACCTCTCATAAGCTAACTTTTTCTCTTTTATCACACCCTTTACTTCATCATTCCACCAATCACTCCTCTTTCCTCCTGCCCCCACCCTCCTATAACCACAAACTTCTGCCCCACATTCTAATACTGCATTTTTAAAAACTCATCCAACCCTCTTCAACCCCCCACTACTTATCTTTGCACTAGCCCACCTTTCTGCCAATAGTCGTTTATATCTCACCCGAACTTCCTCCTCCCTTAGGTTATACACTTTCACTTCCCTCCTATTTGTTGTTGCCACCTTCCTCTTGCCCCATCTACCTCTTACTCTAACTGTAGCTATAACTAAATAATGATCCAATATATCAGTTGCCCCTCTATAAACATGTATATCCTGGAGCCTACCCATTAACCTTTTATCCACCAATACATAATCTAACAAACTACCTTCATTACGTGCTACATCATACCTTGTATATTTATTTAACCTCTTTTTCATAAAATATGTATTACTTATTACCAAATCTCTTTCTTCACATAGCTCAATCAAAGGCTCCCCATTTACATTTACCCCTGACACCCCAAATTTACCTACTACTCCCTCCACAACATTTTTACTCACTTTAGCATTGAAATCCCCAACCACAAGTGCTCTCACTCTTGGTTCAAAACTCCCCACGCATTCACTCAACATTTCCCAAAATCTCTCTCTCTCTCTCTCTCTCTCTCTCTCTCTCTCTCTCCCCTCTACACTTCTCTCTTCTCCAGGTGCATATACACTTACTATAACCCACTTTTTCCATCCAACCTTTATTTTACTCCACATAATCCTTGAATTAATACATTTATAGTCCCTCTTTTCCTGCCATATCTTATCCTTCAACATTATTGTTACTCCTTCTTTAGCTCTAACTCTATTAGAAACCCCTAGCCTAATCCCATTTATTCCTCTCCACTGAAACTCTCCCATCCCCTTCAGCTTTGTTTAACTTAAAGCCAGGACAACCAGCGTCTTCTCATTCATAACATCCACAATTATCTCTTTCTTATCATTCGCACATTCAGATTTCCCACTTATATATGCAAAACAACCACTGTGAAAGAATAATGAAATTCCAAGCGCTTTCGTGACTACTCACATTATCAAGGAGCAATAAAAGTGATGCATCAAAGGAAGGCATATATATATATATATATATATTATATTATATATATATAATATATATATATATATATATATATATATATATATATATATATATATAGGTAGTAGGTTGGTAGACAGCAACCACCCAGGGAAGTACTACCGTCCTGCCAGATGACTGTGAAACAAAAACCTGTAACTGTTTTGCATGATAGTAGGATTGCTGGTTTCTTTTTCTGTCTCATAAACACGCTAAGATAACAGGGATATCTTGCTACTCCTACTTACACTTTGGTCACACTTCACAGACACGCACATGCATATATATATATACATACATCTAGGTTTTTCTCCTTTTTCTAAATAGCTCTTGTTCTTTTTTATTTTTCTATTGTCCATGGGGAAGTGGAAAAGAATCTTTCCTCCGTAAGCCATGCGTGTCGTATGAGGCGACTAAAATGCCGGGAGCAATGGGCTAGTAACCCCTTCTCCTGTATACAATTACTAAAAAAGAGAAGAAGAAAAACTTTATAAAACTGGGTTGCTTAAATGTGCGTGGATGTAGTGCGGATGACAAGAAACAGATGATTGCTGATGTTATGAATGAAAAGAAGTTGGATGTCCTGGCCCTAAGCGAAACAAAGCTGAAGGGGGTAGGAGAGTTTCAGTGGGGGGAAATAAATGGGATTAAATCTGGAGTATCTGAGAGAGTTAGAGCAAAGGAAGGGGTAGCAGTAATGTTAAATGATCAGTTATGGAAGGAGAAAAGAGAATATGAATGTGTAAATTCAAGAATTATGTGGATTAAAGTAAAGTTGGATGCGAGAAGTGGGTCATAATAGCGTGTATGCACCTGGAGAAGAGAGGAATGCAGAGGAGAGAGAGAGATTTTGGAGATGTTAAGTGAATGTATAGGAGCCTTTGAACCAAGTGAGAGAGTAATTGTGGTAGGGGACTTGAATGCTAAAGTAGGAGAAACTTTTAGAGAGGGTGTGGTAGGTAAGTTTGGGGTGCCAGGTGTAAATGATAATGGGAGCCCTTTGATTGAACTTTGTATAGAAAGGGGTTTAGTTATAGGTAATACATATTTTAAGAAAAAGAGGATAAATAAGTATACACGATATGATGTAGGGCGAAATGACAGTAGTTTGTTGGATTATGTATTGGTAGATAAAAGACTGTTGAGTAGACTTCAGGATGTACATGTTTATAGAGGGGCCACAGATATATCAGATCACTTTCTAGTTTGTAGCTACACTGAGAGTAAAAGGTAGATGGGATACAAGGAGAATAGAAGCATCAGGGAAGAGAGAGGTGAAGGTTTATAAACTAAAAGAGGAGGCAGTTAGGGTAAGATATAAACAGCTATTGGAGGATAGATGGGCTAATGAGAGCATGGGCAATGGGGTCGAAGAGGTATGGGGTAGGTTTAAAAATGTAGTGTTAGAGTGTTCAGCAGAAGTTTGTGGTTACAGGAAAGTGGGTGCAGGAGGGAAGAGGAGCGATTGGTGGAATGATGATGTAAAGAGAGTAGTAAGGGAGAAAAAGTTAGCATATGAGAAGTTTTTACAAAGTAGAAGTGATGCAAGGAGGGAAGAGTATATGGAGAAAAAGAGAGAAGTTAAGAGAGTGGTGAAGCAATGTAAAAAGAGAGCAAATGAGAGAGTGGGTGAGATGTTATCAACAAATTTTGTTGAAAATAAGAAAAAGTTTTGGAGTGAGATTAACAAGTTAAGAAAGCCTAGAGAACAAATGGATTTGTCAGTTAAAAATAGGAGAGGAGAGTTATTAAATGGAGAGGTGGAGGTGTTGGGAAGATGGAAGGAATATTTTGAGGAATTGTTAAATGTTGATGAAGATAGGGAAGCTGTGATTTCGTGTATAGGGCAGGGAGGAATAACATCTTGTAGGAGTGAGGAAGAGCCAGTTGTGAGTGTGGGGGAAGTTCGTGAGGCAGTAGGTAAAATGAAAGGGGGTAAGGCAGCCGGGATTGATGGGATAAAGATAGAAATGTTAAAAGCAGGTGGGGATATAGTTTTGGAGTGGTTGGTGCAATTATTTAATAAATGTATGGAAGAGGGTAAGGTACCTAGGGATTGGCAGAGAGCATGCATAGTTCCTTTGTATAAAGGCAAAGGGGATAAAAGAGAGTGCAAAAATTATAGGGGGATAAGTCTGTTGAGTGTACACTGGTAAAGTGTATGGTTAGAGTTATAATTGAAAGAATTAAGAGTAAGACGGAGAATAGGATAGCAGATGAACAAGGAGGCTTTAGGAAAGGTAGGGGGTGTGTGGACCAGGTGTTTACAGTGAAACATATAAGTGAACAGTATTTAGATAAGGCTAAAGAGGTCTTTGTGGCATTTAATGGATTTGGAAAAGGCGTATGACAGGGTGGATAGGGGGGCAATGTGGCAGATGTTGCAAGTGTATGGTGTAGGAGGTAGGTTACTGAAAGCAGTGAAGAGTTTTTACGAGGATAGTGAGGCTCAAGTTAGAGTATGTAGGAAAGAGGGAAATTTTTTCCCAGTAAAAGTAGGCCTTAGACAAGGATGTGTGATGTCACCGTGGTTGTTTAATATATTTATAGATGGGGTTGTAAGAGAAGTAAATGCGAGGGTCTTGGCAAGAGGCGTGGAGTTAAAAGATAAAGAATCACACACAAAGTGGGAGTTGTCACAGCTGCTCTTGCCGATGACACTGTGCTCTGGGAGATTCTGAAGAGAAGTTGCAGAGATTGGTGGATGAATTTGGTAGGGTGTGCAAAAGAAGAAAACTAAAGGTGAATACAAGGAAAGAGTAAGGTTATGAGGATAACAAAAAGATTAGGTGATGAAGATGTGAATATCAGATTGGAGGGAGAGAGTATGGAGGAGGTGAACGTATTCAGATATTTGGGAGTGGACGTGTCAGCGGATGGGTCTATGAAAGATGAGGTGAATCATAGAATTGATGAGGAAAAAGAGTGAGTGGTGCACTTAGGAGTCTGTGGAGACAAAGAACTTTGTCCTTGGAGGCAAAGAGGGGAATGTATGAGAGTATAGTTTTACCAACGCTCTTATATGGGTGTGAAGCGTGGGTGATGAATGTTGCAGCGAGGAGAAGGCTGGAGGCAGTGGAGATGTCATGTCTGAGGGCAATGTGTGGTGTGAATATAATGCAGAGAATTCGTAGTTTGGAAGTTAGGAGGAGGTGCGGGATTACCAAAACTGTTGTCCAGAGGGCTGAGGAAGGGTTGTTGAGGTGGTTCGGACATGTAGAGAGAATGGAGCGAAACAGAATGACTTCAAGAGTGTATCGGTCTGTAGTGGAAGGAAGGCGGGGTAGGGGTCGGCCTAGGAAGGGTTGGAGGGAGGGGGTAAAGGAGGTTTTGTGTGCGAGGGGCTTGGACTTCCAGCAGGCATGCGTGAGCGTGTTGATAGGAGTGAATGGAGACAAATGGTTTTTTTAAAATTGACGTGCTGTTGGAGTGTGAGCAAAGTAACATTTATGAAGGGATTCAGGGAAACCGGCAGGCCGGACTTGAGTCCTGGAGATGGGAAGTACAGTGCCTGCACTCTGAAGGAGGGGTGTTAATGTTGCAGTTTAAAAACTGTAGTGTAAAGCACCCTTCTGGCAAGACAGTGATGGAGTGAATGATGGTGAAAGTTTTTCTTTTTCGGGCCACCCTGCCTTGGTGGGAATCGGCCGGTGTGATAATAAAAAAAAAAAAATATATATATATTTATTATTGTATATTACATATGCAATAAGTAAATGGGTAATATCACAATATTCAAAATAACCACAGTGAAAAAATAGTTAAATTCCAAGTTATTTCGTGATTTCTCTCATTATCAAGGAATAGCAAAAATAATAGAACAGAAGAATTAAAAGGCTGAGATATGCTGTTACACAAGACCTCACACACGATACATGGTAATGTAGGGAAGATTTGGTCAGGTCACATCTTAGCTAAAATTCATGAGTGACATATCAAGCACAGTTGAAGTTCGTTACAAATTCTATTAATAATAAATTAATCTAATTTATATAGTCCTGAACCAATATTCATGTTGTAATTGGTATTATTTTTTTTATGAAACTTGATTCGATTATATTTCGTTCAGCCATGGCGCTGCTGGATACAACTTTCTCGGTCATTTGAAAATCAACTGGGCGGTTATAATCTCTCACATGAATACACAGAGCATTAGTCTCTTGTTGTAATCTTACTTCTGGGCTTTTCCAGTTTGGCTATAATGACCTTTGTTATTTTTTTTCAGGTAATCTTAAACAAAGCTATCAGCATTTTGGAGGAATTTTTTAATCATTTTTTTTTTTACTCTATCAAGACTTTAAAGAAAACTACGGTCATTAGCTCTCCATCAGTGCTGCTTTTTCTTGTGCTTAGGGTTACTCCACTTCTACTTCTACTATTACTACTACTACTACCACTCCACTACTACTAACACTATTACCAATACTATTGCCTCCCTTCACTACTCTCTGTCTCTTGTGCCACTAAAACTACTACTTTCTTCTACCGTTACTACTATTTCTTCCACTATCAGCATTACCTCTACCACTACTTCTCCACTTCCTCATTTCTTCCTCTCTTTATTCTGTCCCTGTCCCCTCTCGCCTATATATTCTGACTCCCTCACTCTCGTGTGTTTGTGTGACTTGTAAATAGTCCAAGTAAGATCGAAACGTCGTCATAAGCTCTGTATGTGCTGATTATTTTTGTATTCCAGTAACGCTATTGTGCCTTTTTATTCAATATTTTTAAATTTTTTAAGCAAAGAAAGTACATCAAGAATTTTATGGAAAGGTAGAACCAGCATGTTATTGGTTGAATATGTTTCTTTGTTTATTTTTAATTTTAAAGGTGTTTGTAAAAGATTTAAGTTTAATTTTGGGGGCCTTTTAGATGATTCGCTATTTCATAAATCTTCAAAATTTCCTCATCTATTAACTCTGGGCTGCAAATATGCAGAGCTCTCAAAAACATGGATGAGAATACAGAAACTTTAACTCCGTTATGATGTGAAGAATAATAATATATTCAAGATCAGTTATTTGTTGGTTTTCTGTCCTGCTGAAACAAAGAAAAGTACCCACGTTCTTCTGAAACCTATACAGCCTGTTGCTTCTGCTGGGGTCACCGCGGCTCCACTTTCCCCAGAACAGAGCGTCTAATATACCTTAAAAAAAAGTCTCATAAAGAAGACTGCTAAAGAGTATCTCATCACCAGAGACCCAACAAGACCCAAGTCAACTTATTGCATGTTCCTGGGCCCCGGGATGCAAAACACCATATTGCGCCCAATGATGAGAGCAACACACAACTAACAGAAAATGAAAGTGCTGGATCAGTCGCTTATAGAACTGTTACATTCAGCACAGGAGATGAAGAAATTAAGTTTGAGAAAAATCTCAGAAAAGGACGGACAGCTGAGCAGCGAGAGTGGTTCAAGGACGGAAATAACTACTAAGATGGGTGTCAGTCCTAGAAATTACAAGTTTAGATTTAGAAAGCATATAGGAAAGTATTTGTTTGGAAATAAGGTAGTTGATGAGTGGAACAGTCTGCCTAGTAGGGTAGTTGAAGCTAGAACCTTGGGTACTTTCAAATTTAGGTTGGATAAATATATAAGTGAGAGGGGTTGGATATGAGTGGGCTTGTACATGAGTAAATAGAATTATCAAACCTTATTGCTTGGGTAGCATTGAAAATTGGGTTGGGAAAATATTGTTAGTAGGATGGATTGTGAAGGACCTGCCTAGTATGGGCCAACAGGCCTGCTGCAGTGTTCCTCCTTTCTTATGTTCTTATGTATTCCCTAAGCCCAGCTCCCTCTACCTCAGTGGAAGTAAAAGGGATAGTCAGCTTGTACTGAGATACAAGTTTCTGATGCAGTTAAATATTAGAGTTGTAGATGTTAATCCATGCAGAAATGGCATTCGCAAGTTATCACCTGGAAACTAATATTTCAATTTCTTCAATAAATACTGCTAATTGGCACTGTAACCACCGTCGGATTTCACATTTAAAGCCATTGCCTATAGACCTCGTTCTGTCATCTGGTGGGCCGAGTTCAAGCCTACATCTAGCTGGGCGAGACCCTACCGCCTCCTCACTTTAGTGCCAGACCTACCAGCAGCATATCCTGCCGCCTCTTGCACTCTCTCCCGTCAGTTAGGCCGAGGGCCAGGCCAGGCAAGGACGAGCATTACAGCAACAACCTACACATCCCAAATTCTAACCTTCCACTCACACATATCAGCTTTGAAAATTTAAAGTCAATCAGAAGAGACATTCTCTAGTTATTGTTTACCTGGAGTTTACCTGGAGAGAGTTCCAGGGGTCAACGCCCCCGCAGCCCGGTCTGTGACCAGGCCTCAAAATAAAAAAATTACATTCAAAGCTACTCAGAGTTGCATTCTTAAGCTATCAGTACTGAAGATTTGAAGCTGATCTGATAAATTCTTCAATTATTACAAGGAGTCCAGGATTACAGTTGTGTTGCAGAGGTTGAGCAAAGCTCAGACCTCTGCAACACAGTTGTTACCAAAGATTTGTTAAGTTATACCATGAATTAAGGAAAGATTCTAGACTTCACTTCATGAAACAGACAAAGCAAATGCGATAGTAATTATGGATAAGGTTGATTATAGTGCAAAAATGAACATATTATTAGAAGACAGAGAAACTCAGGGGCCCCTTAACACATTTGCTTCTACACAGCCTAAACTTACGAACTACCGTCCAGTTCATATGACACGTCAGCCATTAACATTTAAACTCATCCAGAAGAGTTTCAGGACTCACTTGCCATAGATTCAAACCTCACCCGTTCTGTGGCTCATTCAGGTTTACGTAAGTTATTTAGTGGGGGAAAAAATACGCCATTTAAAAAAATAAAACTAACAAATTGGCCTCTGCACACTAGTACTTAAAGTTTGAAGCCAATCAGAAAAGACTTCAAGTTACTGCATATATTTTAAAAAACTTAGAATGGTATACAATGCATAAAATTGGTCAAAGGGCAGCTGCACATGCCAGTATATGCACGAGTCATCTATTAGTTACAGTACGTCAGAGCTATAGATCTGAAGCCGATCGGGTGAGGCGTTCTTAAGTTATAAAGATACTTTGAAGAAAAAATAAAATTGTCCACCATTTAAAGGCGCCTCTTCGGAATAACTAATAACAAAGCTTGTGAGTGAGAGTGAGCATGTAGGTGGGGAGAGAGAGCGAGAGAGAGAGAGAGAGAGAGAGAGAGAGAGAGAGAGAGAGAGAGAGAGAGAGAGAGAAGCATTACCAAGGTGGTGGCACTCAGCGGGCAGCCGTGGCCTCTTCTCCTCTATGCCAGTCTGTGCCTTTGTGCCCCTCCCCCTCCAATCCCTTCCCTTTCCCACCACCCCTCCCCTTCCACCTCCTCCTCTTCCTCCTCCTCCTCCTCCACTTCTTCACCTGCTTCATTTCTGTCTTCAGATGGTGTGGTTGGTGGTGGTCCTGTGCTCCTGCTTCTCCGCCGTTATAATATTCCCGGCCGCCATCATCCACCTACCATGAGATCTCTTATCCAATATTTATGGTTTTCCATCTTACGCCTCTCCCTCTCCTCCTCCCATTCTATCCTTGCTTCTCATTATTTTTTATTTCTCACACTTCCTTCAACTGCTTCTAAACACTTCACCGCAAACTCCAAAAAAATTTCTCTACAAACTCACTTTGTATGACAAAACTTCCGTCTTGTTATATTCTCTCTCTCTCTCTCTCTCTCTCTCTCTCTCTTCATCTTTTAAATTTTTTCCCTTATTTCTTCCTTCTGTTCAAATTTCATATTTTTTCCCTCATCACGAATGCTTTAAATCTTTTAGTTTTTTCCATCTTCTTCAACTTATCTCTCTTCATTATAGGCTCCTCCATTTATTTAGTTATTCCCTTTCCTCATTGCATCTTCATTACACCATCTTCATTCATTATTTTTCATGTATGCACCTCCTTTTCATTCCACTCCTCATTTTCGCTTCATCCCCCCCGTTCAATCGTTCAATCTCCTTAATTTCCTCTTCTCATTCATCACTCCCTCCCCTTCTTATCTACTCATCGTCTCCCTCTCATCCATTTCCCTCCCCTCACTTTCCTATTTTCTCCCCCCTCCTCCCATTCCATCTTTCATCTTTCCTTTTCTGCACCTTTCCCCTTGCTCCTCCAGCACATCCCGCTCCTTCTTTCTTGCTTCACCTCGGCGTCCTCTTCACCCAGCTCTTCTCCCTCGTCTTCCAAGGCATCTCCACCTTCCCCCCGCCTCCTCCTGGGCGGCACAAGGCCCTCGTAGCTTACCTTGCCTGTGGAATTCTTTATGAGGCGGAGTTTAATTAGATTCCAGATATCATGAATGTGGCGTAATTATTGTGGAGCACATTTCATATGCAATAACTGCCTTGGAATATGGAAGTGGGGGAGGAGGTGAGCGTGTACCACCGTGATTAATGGAAAGTAATAACTCCTTAGCTGTTTCTCGCTGGCTGACATTAATGCGCACAGCATATACATGAAAAGGATAATTTTTTGGAGGAGACATTAGCGACGATGGTATTGCATATTTATGGGGCATAATTATTCTGGGCGATGATAACTCTGGAATGAGGATTACGCCGCTGCTCGTGGCTGTCTGGAACGGGTGGGAATCTTGGAATCTGTCTTTGTGAGGCTGAACTTAATGGGGACATGTATTTTTATGGTTATTCTTCTGCGGGCGAATATTTCAGACATCCTTAGGGGTCCTGATGTGTAGTGTGACGTTGGTTGGTATGGAACATTTGAAATGATGTTGTCGGCCTTGTGTAGACTTGATGCATTTGCTGTTTATTCTCTGCACTTTGTTTGCGGTTGACAATGAATTCTTGCGGCGCGGTTTCCAGGGGAGGACATTTAACTCTTTTTAAATTAAATTCAAGCTGGAAGAATTTTAATGCAAAATTTGAATGTGTTCTCGTGAGGATGTTGAAGTTAGGATGTGTTCTTGTGAGGATGTAGAGGAAGTTAGGGGTGTGTTCTCGTGAGGATACTGAAGTTGGGGGTGTGTTCTAGTAAGGATGTTGAGGAAGTTGGATTGTGTTCTCGTGAGGATGTTGAGAGAGGTTGAATGTTTTATTGCGTTTTGGTTTATGACACCGTACAGGTGTTGGCTATTACCAGGCGCAGTATACTCCACACCTCAAACACTTTACACACTTCCCACACACGCATTACACACACACACAACCCACCTCACATGAATACAATATAGCCTCGAGTTTCACAATATCGTGAATATAATGTTCTTACATATGAATACTGGAGGCTCGAACCAGCGACAAATATAGCGTGAGGAGCAGACGTCACCACTGTGCCAAGTGCATTAACTATGTTGAAGCCTGAAATTGTTCCTGTGCATACTGGACTTGAAAACATTCTTGAATAACAAGAATCTGCTCTATGACACAAAAAAAAATGAAAAGAAAGCACAAATACCTTATTTTGATATATGTTCTTCACATAAATTTTATTATATAAAGCGCTAAATCCGCGTGGATCATTCGGCCTATGGAGCGGCGAAGACTCGGTCTTTTGTCAGCGGACTGTGGGGTTACAGGACTGAGGATGCAGCCTCCTACCTTGCACTGTGTGACCTACACGGGTTTAGAGGTTTCCATGAACTTCTGACTTAAGTTGCCGTCATGAGCCCCGAGGCAGGCGTTGTGGCGATGCTTTTAGATAAATGTGAGGCGGCGGTGGCGGCGGCTGCCAGCCTCCCCCTTCTTGAGATGAAGGGCGGGGACGGCCAGCTTCCCCCCCCCTCCCCCTCATCGAGATGTGAGGCGGCGGCAGCAGTGGCCAGCCTTTTCCTCGTCGATGTTTTCAAGATGCAAGTACTGTTAATCACCATACATAACACAGTAACGAGCCATCACTGCCCCGTTCACTACCGACTTGCCAATACCCCATTACTTAAGCGTTACGGAGTAACTACCTTCATTCACCTTCATCTGCATATAACAAATGACAAGCGGAACCAAGAATAATTTTTAAGGTGAAGATTTTTCATAACTTCTAATAAATGAGTGAGAAATGTTATCAAAACTTCGTAGCAAATAATTCATATTACTCGATAATTTTGTTTCGCACTGCGAACGTTTGCAGGAAAATAAGCAAACTCGTAAAATGCAGCAAAGAATTCTATGGTGAGAGTGTTGACGTGGGTGATGGGTGGGACCAGAGTAATCACTGTTCCTGGTGATGGCTGGGACCAGAGTGTTCACTGTTCCTGGTGATGGCTGGGACCAGAGTGTTCACTGTTGCTGGTGATGGCTGGGACCAGAGTGTTCACTGTTCCTGGTGATGCCTGGGACCAGTGTGTTCACTGTTCCTGGTGATGGCTGGGACCAGAGTGTTCGCTGCTCCTGGTGATGGTTGGGACCAGAGTGTTCACTGTTCCTGGTGATGGCTGGGACCAGAGTGTTCACTGTTCCTGGTGATGGCTGGGACCAGAGTGTTCACTGTTCCAGGTGATGGCTGGGACCAGAGTAATCACTGTTCCTGGTGATGGCTGGGACCAGAGTGTTCACTGTTCCTGGTGATGCCTGGGACCAGAGTGTTCACTGTTCCTGGTGATGGCTGGGACCAGAGTGTTCGCTGCTCCTGGTGATGGCTGGGACCAGAGTGTTCGCCGCTCCTGGTGATGGCTGGGACCAGAGTGTTCGCTGCCCCTGGTGATGGCTGGGACCAGAGTGATCACTGTTCCTGGTGATAACTGGGACCAGAGTGATCACTGTTCCTGGTGATGGCTGGGACCAGAGTGTTCTCTGCTCCTGGTGATGGCTGGGACCAGAGTGATCGCTGTTCCTGGTGATGGCTGGGACCAGAGTGATCACTGCTCCTGGTGATGGCTGGAACCAGAGTGATCACTGTTCCTGGTGATGACTGGGACCAGAGTGTTCACTGCTCCTGGTGATGGCTGGGACCAGTGTGTTCACTGTTCCGGGTGATGGCTGGGACCCGAGTATTCACTGCTCCTGATGATGGCTGGGACTAGAGTGATCACTGATCCTGGTGATGGCTGGGATCAGAGTGACCATTGTTCCTGGTGATGGCTGGGACCAGAGTGATCATTGTTCCTGGTGATGGCTGGGACCAGAGTGTTCACTGTTCCTGGTGATGGCTGGGACCAGAGTGATCGTTGTACCTGGTGATGGCTGGGATCACAGTGATCATTGTTCCTGGTGATGGCTGGGACCAGAGTGATCATTGTTCCTGGTGATGGCTGGGACCAGAGTGATCATTGTTCCTGGTGATGGCTGGGACCAGAGTGTTCACTGTTCCTGGTGATGGCTGGGACCAGAGTGTTCACTGCTCCTGGTGATGGCTGGGACCAGAGTGTTCACTGTTCCTGGTGATGGCTGGGACCAGAGTGTTCGCTGCTCCTGGTGATGGCTGGGACCAGAGTGTTCGCTGCTCCTGGTGATGGCTGGGACCAGTGTGTTCGCTGCCCCTGGTGATGGCTGGGACCAGAGTGATCACTGTTCCTGGTGATAACTGGGACCAGAGTGATCACTGTTCCTGGTGATGGCTGGGACCAGAGTGTTCACTGCTCCTGGTGATGGCTGGGACCAGAGTGATCGCTGTTCCTGGTGATTGCTGGGACCAGAGTGATCACTGCTCCTGGTGATGGCTGGGATCAGAGTGACCATTGTTCCTGGTGATGGCTGGGACCAGAGTGATCATTGTTCCTGGTGATGGCTGGGATCAGAGTGATCATTGTTCCTGGTGATGGCTGGGACCAGAGTGATCATTGTTCCTGGTGATGGCTGGGACCAGAGTGATCATTGTTCCTGGTGATGGCTGGGATCAGAGTGATCATTGTTCCAGGTGATGGCTGGGACCAGAGTGTTCGCTGTTCCTGGTGATGGCTGGGACCAGAGTGATCATTGTTCCAGGTGATGGCTGGGACCAGAGTGATCATTGTTCCTGGTGATGGCTGGGACCAGAGTGATCATTGTTCCTGGTGATGGCTGGGATCAGAGTGATCATTGTTCCAGGTGATGGCTGGGACCAGAGTGTACACTGTTCCTGGTGATGGCTGGGACCAGAGTGATCGTTGTTCCTGGTGATGGCTGGGATCACAGTGATCATTGTCCCTGGTGATGGCTGGGACCATAGTGATCATTGTTCCTGGTGATGGCTGGGACCAGAGTGTTTACTGTTCCTGGTGATGGCTGGGATCAGAGTGATCATTGTTCCAGGTGATGGCTGGGACCAGAGTGTTCGCTGTTCCTGGTGATGGCTGGGACCAGAGTGATCGTTGTTCCTGGTGATTGCTGGGACCAGAGTGTTCACTGTTCCTGGTGATGGCTGGGACCAGAGTGTTCACTGTTCCTGGTGATGGCTGGGACCAGAGTGTTCACTGTTCCTGGTGATGGCTGGGACAAGAGTGTTCACTGTTCCAGGTGATGGCTGGGCCCAGAGTGTTCACTGTTCCTGATGATGGCTGGGACCAGAGTGTTCACTGTTCCTGGTGATGGCTGGGACCAGAGTGTTTACTGTTCCTGGTGATGGCTGGGACCAGAGTGTTCACTGTTCCTGGTGATGGCTGGGACCAGAGTGTTCACTGTTCCTGGTGATGGCTGGGACCAGAGTGATCATTGTTCCTGGTGATGGCTGGGATCAGAGTGATCATTGTTCCTGGTGATGGCTGGGACCAGAGTGGTCGCTGTTCGTAGTGATGGCTGAGACCAGAGTGATAGCTGTTCCTGATCAACCGTGCAGCTCTGAAACCTGCCAATTATTTATCCATTTACTGTTGCAGTTCAATCAGTTAAATACAGAATATTGGTAATTGTTATTATGTTATTTATCGACACTTTACCGAAAAAAAATAGAAATGTTACCACACTGATGGTATTTGCTTGGGAATTATGCTACTTCTTTTAGTATTCTGAATTAACCAGAGCGAAAATAATACCTACTCGGTTGGAAAGACGTAAGGAGAGACTGGAAACTAAATGTCAGAACAGCGCACAGTAGTGAAGAAAGTGACTCAGCACTGGAAATATATGAACGCACAGTGATTAGTCGGCGGTCAGCAATAAGTACAAGTTTTTTTTTTTTTTGAGAAATAAGTGTCCAAATACAAAAAGAAATTACACAATTCATAAGCTCCTGAGAGCAAGATCAATAGACATATAAGTAGAGAGGAAGAAATATACGTTCAGTGCAGGAAGCTGAGGACTTAGAAACAGAGAGAGAGAGAGAGAGAGAGAGAGACAGAGAGAGAGAGAGAGAGAGAGAGAGACCGAAGTGAACTAAATCAAGAATTCAGATCGAATTTGATCTCTGAAGCTGTGAAAAGTATTGAAAGACTAGATGACTACAACAATGAAGAGCTGAAGTAGCTGAGAGAAAGAGAACTATTTTTTAAACCTGGGAATTCCTAACTTCGAGTCAGTTTCAGCAAACACAAAAAATAATATAGCAAAGAGAAGGAGAAACGAGGGGAAGGAAACATCTTAAAATTCCTGGCAATGTTCTCATAATTTCCTCACAAAACATATAATGTACAAGCGCCTGTTTACACGAACCTCTCTCTACTACACCATACTTTTCTACCCATTTTTTTTTATTTCAATGCTCAGTCTCTCCAATAATCTGTTCATCATTTTGGTTTTCTATTCTGTCTGAAGTTTTAGCAGCAATATGGCGTCACCCCACTGGTGACCCTTTCTCATAAAAACATTTCCCCCTGTCTTATGTTCTCGTCCTTTTACCCCCCCCCCCCAAAAAAAAAAAAAAAAAATCTTTCATCCAACCCATAACTGCAGAAAAACTTCTGATCGGCTTCAAATTATCTCCTCTGGTGTGGTTTCCTGAACTCAAGGTTCACTGATGTTATTGTGCAGCTTAAGTCCCAATTTGCCAATTTTATTGAATAGTAATATTTAATCACATTAAGTAAAAAAAATGGTTCTTCTGGTCGTATTCAAAATATTATTGGCAATGCATTCAATAAGAAGGATTTGAAAATTTACCGAAATTGCTAAAAAAAAAAAAAACAGTTTGGAATCGTTGGAATTACATCAGTTACTGGAAAATGCTTTCTCTGACTGGGTTCAAACTTTCTCCGTTGGTAGCCTTTATTCAAAGAAAGCTTGGCTGCGTAAATTTTATTTTGCCAATTTTAATAAATTGTTTTCCATGTAATATCTAGAGAATGACTCGTCTGATCAGCTTCAAACCCTAAATATTGTGAGTCTTGATTAGAAGTCCTTTTTTTTCGGCTGTGTGAGTGCCAATTTGACAATTCTTTTAAAACAATTATATCAAACTAGATTTTTTTCAAAAAATGAGTATTATTATAATCAAAAAATGAGTACCAAATATTTTTTTCGTCTTTGATTAAAGATAATATTGAATAGAATACACACGAGAAAATGAAACTAAGAAAATAAAAATGTGCGTTTTTAGGGCGTTTTTAAATTTAACGAGAATGAGACTTTCCTATTTTTGGAACATTTCTCAGCACCATTTTTTCTACATTTTTTGTCGATAAATGGCCACATGACCAACTAATGCGACATTTTTATTATGACAATATATATGTGCCCTCAGTGACCTTGTAGTGTTGTTAACGGCTTGATAAAGCTCCTGGAGAGCGAAACGTTGCCACAGTGTTACATTAGTTGTACTTGTGTCCTTTTACTTAACAGTGTCAGTAATTCTGCCAACATTATTGCAATATTTTCGTTTACAACTGAATAACTTAATATTGGATCACTTTGAAATGTTCAACTTTGGTGTAGTGTATCTAGGGCAAGATTCACAGAAGTATTTTCTTAAGAACATAAGAATGGAGGAACACTGTAGAAGGCCTACTGGCCCATGCAAGGCAGGTCCTTATCAAAACGACCGGTGCGTGGTGCTCTATGGTGGTGCTCTATGGTGGTGCTCTATGGTGGTGCTCTATGGTGGTGCTCTATGGACAATGTTACATAGTCTTCTTCCATATTTTGTTTCCATGTCATAACGGGGTAAGCCTCCCCTGTTAGGCTCCAAAATTTCAACCCTTATGCATCTTTATTAGATGATTGTTAATGGAGTGTACAGGTGCAATTCTGCAACCTTTAAATTTTGAAAAAAAAAAAATGGTATTGTTTTGCCTTGATATTCATTAGGGGGGTTCTTGATCTAAGGATCCGGACTTATCCTCCCCTTTTATGGTTCGACTCAGATTGCCTCCCATTCCACAAGTGCTATGTGACCATTACTGGTTTAGTTCTTTTCTCTTGTTTAAAATGTGAACAGCATCATTCTTTAATGACTGATTTATCTTGTGGGATGAATGAAATATTTCTCGGCTTTAGGTTGTGTTTGTTTACATTTCGTTGGGTTCTGTGCAGCGAGTGGACGACGGCTTGAAGCTCTTAGCGCTGATGTGTTTTCCTAAAGGGAGGCTTTCCCTTCATTTTAGGTTAAGTTTTTAATGTGCTAATTTTATGAATCAAATTGGTGTCTTGAGATAAAAAGAGTTTGAGTCTTCTGGTCAAAAATTATTTTTTGGCATCATTGGATTATCCCAAGTTGACTCTACATTATGTTCATTTAATCAGATTTAATTACTTAGATGCATACTTGAATAAACCTTAAACACAGGTAAATCTTAGAGAAAAGTTTGGATTTATTTTAGCCAGTGTTAGTCCAAATTTGCTTTTTGTTATGGGAAAATTAAATTACCGATTTTCTTGCTATACTTTCTAAGTCCCTCATCCAGTTACCTTCATCTTTCAACACTAATAACTTCATAATGCAAAATGTGAGCGGCTTCAAACTTAATTTACTGGGACGTATTAGGATACTGGTCCCTCTAAGGTAACAAGAGAATTCCTCGTTAGTTTAGTTTCATAGTGGATGATTTATATTCGTTTAGGGTTGTATATGTCAGCCATTTTTATTGAAAAAATGGGATATTAGTGTTCATGTGATAACTTGTGAACACCAAATCTGATTCCCTTCAAGTCTCTGATGTTAACACTTAACATCTTTAGAAGCTTATGCTGCACTCTGCACTAATCTTTTCGAGCTGGGTTATGCAGTACGATGATACCTTTCATGGTTTGCGTAGCGTCAGAAAAACGTTCTGTTTCCTTAGGGCCGCTGAATTCGTTAGGCGTCGTCTCGTAATTTACAATGGTCCCTCTCTCTTTGCTGTGTGTTGTGTTGTCACTAGTTCAAAGTGAAGGTTGTGCTGTTTCCATAGTTAATTCTTAGGTCAGATTAATTTACCATTTAAGTTCCAGTCTGTGTGTGTGTGTCCTTCCCACTCGTATTTTTTCCACGATCATTCAAAATAAATGCTGTTGCTGCATTTACAAATTTTGCCCTCCATGTGTTGGCTTCTCTGAACGTCTCCATTTCTGTATTCGATGTATACAGATGTGTAGCAGAAGCATAACTCCAGTCGTCCAATTAATCTCTGGATTATGTCTAATACTGTTTCCACCTTTGTCATATTACTGTCTGGGTCTTCAGTTGCTCTGAGAGATGTTGTAAATAACTGCTACGATAACGTCGTGTCCTAGTGTTATTTTCCTGATTACATAAACAAATATAGATACAACATTTTCTGTCGAATGTGAATCTTACTTCAAGGTTCCAGTGCTACCTTGCTGATAGAGTAACTCTCACCCCCTCTATCGATCTTCCACTGTCCTTCTCGATTACGCTGTATTCCTCTGGGAGAAAAAACAACAGATAGCACAAAAACAATTTCATCACTTTGATTATCACCGTTTGTTCCCCTTTAGTTAATTCTTTAAAGTTAAATCCCTTAACTCAAGATGTAAATGCTCGTGCACATCACTAAAGTTTGTTCCTTCCTAATAACTTGTTCTTATAACTTATCTTTCAGCCAAATTATTTCCTTCCTCTGAATATTTTATTGTCATTATATATCATACACACAATTTTTTAGGAAGATACTTTAGAGTTTCTCAATGGCCATTTTTTATGTTTTATATAAGAAATTGTTGCTAATTGTTTTCCACGTTGATGCTAATCTTATCAGTTTTCTCATAATCTTTTATGTATTAATATATTTCCTCTTTTCCTTCTATATTCCAGGGAAATTTTCGATATTTTTACTCTTATTCTTCATATTCTTATTTTTCATGTACATCATATTCTTCATGTTCATCATATTCTTCATGGTCATCATATTCTTCATGGTCATCATATTCTTCATGTTCATCATATTCATGTCCATCATATTCATGTCCATCCTATTCTTCATGTTCATCATATTCATGTTCATCATATTCATTACATTCATTTTCATCACATTCTTCATGTTCTTCATATTCTTCATCTCTGGGTCATTCTGTAGAATATCCTGAAATTGTATATTATATGAAAAATATAATTTTGGCTTAATACTGTGAGTTTTATCATTTCACATTTCATATATGTGAAAGCTATTTCTAAATTACTCGGTATAGTCTACTACTTTCTCACTGCCTCATTTATTTGATCTTTGGGAGATAATTTGATTTTTATAATTATGTCCAGATCTCTTTCTTCGAAGCTTTGCAAACATTACCTCATTATTGGCATTCTTCATACATCCTATCATTCATTTTCTCGCATTTTCATTTTGTGATGTTTGACACTTTCATTCCAAAAGTCATGAGTAACATAAAGAGAAAATTGTCAGTTTTATGCTCACTTTACTCATCTGTCAACAAGGAAGAGTTACCACTTGCTACAAGCCACGTATTTCTCAAGTCACCCTTACCCTTCATGTTCTTACCACCTCGCCCCTTGCTTCACTCCCTTGCTCTTACGTCCTTCCTACCTTGCATTTTACCTCTTTCCCTTGCTTTCACGTCATTTCTACCTCATTTCATACCTCTTTTCCTTGTTCATGTCTTTTCCATCTCGCCTCCTGCCTTTTTCCCCCTTGATCATCTCTCTGCTCGCTTCTTGCCTCCTGCCTCTCCTCACGTCCTTCCCACCTCTCCTTCTACCTCTTTCCCTTGATCTCACTCCTTCCAAGGACCAACATTCCCTGATTTAATAACTGCCCCAACAAGAAGAGTCTTAAATTAATTGAAAAATCTTGGCGCAGTAAAAATTCGAGCTTCCCTAATGGCATTAATTACATTTATAAAACCCTCTCCTAATGGCTGCGAGGGAAAAAGGGAATTAATGTTTTTAGATAAGACAGAAGTCTAATCCCTCACAAGATGACGAATTAATGTATCATTATTCAAGCTAATTTGTCATGTAGGTCTCCCATTAATCACGTTCTTAGCGCTTGGATCCTTCCTACGTTTTCTTAATTAAGGAGGATTCTCAGGCGCTTCTCTTGAATATCACATGATGAGGGTTTAATCCAACATAATCGCAGGGCTGAAGGTTCTGATCTCACTGCTCAGCACCTGGGGTCTCGCCCACTATATATTCTACACTACCAAGATGATGGTGTGTTTGTGTATGTCCTAATTTACAGTATACAAATTTACGAAGAGAGACCTTAATTACCTGCTGGAAATTGGCAGATGAGGGTCTAATACCCCATAATCAGCGCGATGAAGGCTGTGATCCCGCTACCTCATTCATCATGACCGGGAACATCTGCTTTTATACTTTTTTCCTGGAGTAGTGTGACGCATTCCTAACATTTTTCTAACATTACCGTGTTCCTCTAAAAATTTCACGTCTTAAGTGACATGTTGGCACTACACTTTTGTGTTATAGTTCGTAAAGTGGAGCCATTTGTGTCTATCATTAAGCGAGGAGGTGAGGGCGAGAGCGTAATCCCGGTAATATCGAGTGTGAAGGGGGCTATTCCTCACTGCTACCAATCATGGCTAGTGTTCCGTGTTCCAGCGACCCCGTGCACTCACCTCACCTCTCCACCCTTCGTCTCTGTCTCTCGAGTGCGTGCTTGCGTGCGTGCGTGTGCACATGTAAAGGCACATATCTCTATACAATATATATATATAAAGACGAAAAAGCTGTAAACCTTCTCCCTGAAAGCTGGCTGCCTTGGATCAAAAACGTCTAGCGTGAGCTGGGCGCCAAGATATTGGTCCAGTGTGGTACGGATGGTAAAGCACTGCGTACCTTGTTGCAAGGTTCATAGGTTCGAGTCTCCTTCGGCCAGAAATCAGTGTTTGTGAATATTTCGCCTGTTCTTGCGAATTCCTAGCATGCATATAATATATATATATATAATATATATATATATATATATATATATATATATATATATATATATATATAATATATATATATTGTGGAGTGCTGCGTCTAGGAAGATGTGGAAGGCAACGCAAGACAATACCTCAGTACCTCACGATGACAAGGTTTCCATAAGAAATAGTGTGAAGGATCCCAAGAAAACCAGCAAAGATCTACAAAGAGAGCTGGCTTCAGCTGGCGTAAATGTAGATTCTTCAACTGCTCGACGAAGGTTTCTGGAAGTCGGCAGAACTACCAGAAAGCCGGTGAAGAAACAATTATTGACTGCTGCTATGCAGAAAAACGGCTGCGGTGGGTTAGCGAGACGGAGCAACGGCGAACTTCTTCGGAATGGACACATTCAACAAGCGCTAAAACACCCACCTAAGATGTTTTTGGGTAGTTTTACTGTGAAAAGCCCTGGTCGGCTTGCTATTGTTGAGGGAATGATGAACAGTGACCAATACTAAACAATCCTGGTAACTCATTTGCTTCCCATTGTGGACAGACTTTCCTGACGGAGGAGGTATTTTCCAGCAGGATCTTGCTCCATGCCACACTTCCAGATAAATGCTGATATTCTTTGAAGATACTGGGCTAAGGGTTCTAAATTGGTCTGGAAACTCACCTGTCCGCAACTCAGTTGAGAATCTATGGGCAGTAACCACGATGAAGAGTGTCAAAATGTGTTCAACAATGGTCGATTCTATGACAAAGCGTGTAGCAGTGCATATAAAAGCAAAGGGTACTCATATCTCTTATTCTTGAAATAAACATTAGTTTTCCAAATAATGTCTTATTTCATCACTGTCCTAATTAATATGCACGCTACTGTAGTAGCCTGATAGTTTGTGTGTTGTGTTATTTATGTTATAGTCCGGAAATTGTTCCTAATTTGTTGTTCTCGTCTAAGCATAATTCCAGTATCCGGTTGTCAGAAGAGCTACCCTTATCTTCTTTGGCTTTCATATTATTCTATATCCTCTCGGGAATACAGTATCAGTTACGATTTTCTGAAGGAAAAATATCTCTACGATCACCGTCTTCCTGTTTCTCTGTGCTCATTTCTTTGAACTTAGTGTTTATACTGATCATCCAGGTTCATGTATAATACACTAACAGACACTGCCAACACTGGGTACCAAGAACACGTCTAACACCAGACACTGTAGGCACTGTAGATAACTAATGTGAGACACCACCAACACTGGACGCCACCAACACTGGACACCAGCAACACTGGACACCAACGCCGTAATAGAAAATGTGGGCGCAATTTCCCTTAAAGCGACCATAGCTCTTATCTCCATAATGAGGGCGGACGCTGTGCTAAAATAATTGCTGCTGACCCGCCCAAACTCTTACCTGCTCTCATTACTGCTAGACCAGATGTTACTGCTAGACCAGATGTTACTGCTAGACCAGATGTTACTGCTAGACCAGGTGTTACTGCTAGACCAGGTGTCCAACTCTGTTAGACCAGGCATTTCCTAACTCTGTTAGACCAAGCGTTTCCCATAAGCAGACATATTCCAGGAACTGGTGCACTCCACTGTGTTCATTGTGCTAGCATTTTACAATAGATACAGAAGTACAATAGGAATTCTGTGAAGTGTTTAAGACAGGGTGGCAGAGGATACTTTAGTAGTGTGGGAGGACACTACTATATGGTATAAACCATGGTAATAAATACCGACAAGTTGGTTTAGTACATACACTCATTTGAAGTGACCATGGTCAGTGGACCGAAGTGTATCCTTGGAAGATGCCTTAAGTATACGCACTTGCGTTCTTTCATATTGTCGATATCCTTTTACTTTCTACTTGTGGAGTTTAGTAGGCATATTTGCATACTCCATCAGGCATATCGCCGGTTTCCTACGAGTCTCAAGTCACAATCGTCTGAAAGGAAGACCGTGTTTACGCTAGCACGTTCGCCACTTATTGATTTCGTTCTCCACGTATAATAAATGTGGTGGATGTTTCAGTCTTATGCAGAGTGAACTGATTGGTTACACTCCGAGTGTGGCGTAACCAATCAGAACTCATTTTCCTCAAGTGCTGTAGAAACCAGGAACTGAGTCAACTAGCCCACTAGTAAGTCTTTTTTCCATCAAGAACTATTTAAGCGCCAGTTTACTGTCACCTAAACATGGGATTCCCTCGCCTTTCCCAGAGAAAAACAGCTAAAGTTATGCAATTATTTAGATTAGATTTCCTATTGTTTTATCTATAAAGCTTTAAAAACGCTTGGTTATTGAGAGTTAAGGATTATACTTTCTAACCCTTTCAACTTTACCAATTTACTGTTATTCTGCATTATTTTATATTTATCTTAATTTTTATATTAATTAAGGGACAGGTGCACTAGCCCCCCCCCCAGGGGTCACTCAGCGCCTGAAGAACGGTAAATAATCAGGTTCTATTATACTAAGGGAAGAATACGTCTTATTTGGAACGAAAATCCCCCTCACCGGCATCAAGGAACCTCCCGCGAGCAGACTTTCCTAAGTACAGAAATTATAAACACGAAGTTAGTCATTTTCACGCATTCTATATTTCATATCTGTAATTCATTCCGTGTCACTGACCACATATGTCAGCCAATTTAGATCAAAGGGGAAATATCCCCATCATTTATGCCGAAGGAGAGGATGGGTTCTTATGGCAATCTGTGAAGAGAGCGGCCATCTCAAAGAGGTATGTATCCCTAGGTACAAGCCACTCAAACTTCACCACCGTGTCAAGGTGACCCAGCATCCAGGTACATATTAAGTAATTTTTTCCCCGAGTTAGGTTGCTAGGTTAGCTTCAGTGCAACACTTAAAACATTTGCATAGGAAAATATGCACGAATTTAGTTAACCGTTTTCCTTGAGCGATGTAAATTTTCAGATTTTTTTTTTTCCAAATATTGAATATCCACCCACTTCTCAAAGTCCGAACTGTCATGATACAAACACATAAATCAATGCTTTTTTTTTTTTTTTTACTTTGCACAGGTTTTTACATGTCAATACTTGTTTACGCTGGTTCCTGTAACATAGTCGTGGTCCAGTATATACCAAATTTAACAAGTCTATCATTTAAACGGTAGAGAAATGCGAACATTTCCTCAGATAAAATATTTAAAATCTTAAAAATTTATCCCTAACATTTCCTCGAGTACCACATCAGAGACTGTTGAAGAAAGTGGCTGCTCATGGCATTGGGGGAAAAATGCTGTCATGGATCGAGTCATGGCTCACTAATAGGAAGCAGAGAGTGTGCATAAATGGGGTTGAACATTAAAATGGTATAAAATACCGACAGGTTGTTAGGTAAGACACATATGCAACAGTTAGGTATCTTTATTTTGAAACGTTTCGCCTACACAGTAGGCTTCTTCAGTCGAGTACAGAAAAGTTGATAGAAGCAGAAGATAAACATCAAAATGGTATACAATACCGACAGGTTGTTACCTAACAACCTGTCGGTATTGTATACCATTTTGATGTTCATCCTGTCAGACACTGCAACACATGGCATCTTGGTACAGAAAACACCTTGGACAAGCTTTTCAAGTGAAAAAGGGTTGGATCTGAGAGGGACATGACCTCTCACTGGCTACATTTTCACTACTACTACTACTCTGCACCTCTCCTTCCGACAGTATTTAAGTCTCTGCACTGTCGCTTGATCTTCAGATAGTTCCTGACTATGGAACTGAACTGCTCCAGGCTGAGGGACTGACAACCTCAAATTCTACGACTTCAAGGGTGATGGATTACCTAACAAGCAGAAGATACTTGAAGACGATGTAATCAGTCCATCACCCTTAAAGTTTTGAGGTGGTCAGTCCCTCAGTCTGGAGAAGAGCATTGTTCCATAGAATGAAACAATATTGTTTCATACTATGGAACAATGCTCTTCTCCAGACTGAGGGACTGACCACCTCAAAACTTTAAGGGTGATGGACTGATTACATCGTCTTCAAGTATCTTCTGCTTCTATCAACTTTTCTGTACTCGACTGAAGAAGCCTACTGTGTAGGCGAAACGTTTCAAAATAAAGATACCTAACTGTTGCATATGTGTCTTACCTAACATAAATGGGGTTAAATCTGAGTGGGGATCTGTAACAAGTGGCGTTCCGCAGGGATCAGTTTTAGGCCCATTGTTGTTTATAATATATATAAACGACCTTGACGATGGAATTACTAGTGACATAAGCAAATTTGCTGATGACACGAAGATAGGATAATCGATTCAGACGTTGATGTCTCAACTTCAGGAGGATTTAGACAAGCTCAATTCGTGGTCAGAAAAGTGGCAGATGCAGTTCAATGTAAATAAATGTAAAGTTCTAAAGCTCGGAAATGTCCATAACCCAGCACCTACCAGCTTAATAATGTGGAACTTAGCCGTATAGAATGCGAAAAGGATTTGGAGGTTATGGTAAGCAGCAACCTTAAACCAAGACAGCAATGCCTAAGCGTGCGTAATGAAGCAAATCGATTGCTGGGATTTATATCAAGAAGCGTAAGCAACAGAAGTCCAGAGGTTATACTTCAGCTTTATACATCTTTAGTAAGGCCTCACCTAGATTATGCAGCTCAGTTCTGGTCTCCATATTACAGAATGGACATAAATTCGTTAGAAAACATTCAGCGTAGAATGACTAAATTAATACATAGCATTAGAAATCTTCCTTATGAAGAAAGATTGAAGATCCTTAAATTACATTCACTTGTTAGACTAAGAATGAGGGGAGACATGATCGAAGTGTATAAGTGGAAGATGGGTATTAATAAAGGGGATATTAGTAAGGTCTTGAGGATATCTCTCCAGGAGAGAACCCGCAGTAATGGATTCAAATTGAACAAGTTTAGATTTAGAAGGGATGTAGGAAAGTATTGGTTTGGAAATAGGGTAGTTGATGAGTGGAACAGTCTACCTTGTTGGGTTATTGAGGATAAAACCGTGGGTAGTTTCAAATATAGGTTGGATAAATACACGAGTTAGAGGGGTTGGATTTGAGTGGGAGTTGTATATGAGAGTGGATAGAGTTATCAGAGCTTATTTCTTGGGTGGCATTGAAAATTGGGTTGGGCAAATGTTTTGTCAGTGGGATGGATTGTAAAGGAACTGCCAAGTATGGGCCAACAGGCCTGCTGCAGTGTTCCTCCTTCCTTATGTTCATCTAGATAAATGAACTACTATGTGCTACCAATGTCCCCACGTGGAAAACAATAAAACTATATAAAAAGTGCTGCGTATTTCGCCTCCGTCAATCAGCAGACTAAGAAGAATGATATGAACATTCTTAGGACACCGAGTCTTGATACGGTCATAGATGACTTGTTCAGTGGCTCCACCATGAATGATGGAGCCTCAAACACATCTGAATTAATTATTCATGGATCTGGCACTTTGAATAATAATAATAATAATAATAATAATAATAATAATAATAATAATAATAATAATAATAATAATAATAATAATATTCCTCGAGTGTTACTAATACATGTACCGCTAATGGTTCAATGACTTGAACCTGGTGGTTATGGCTCCATGGCTAGGGTGTGGATGATTTCTCTACAGCGATCTGGACACCGTTGGCCCTATGACCGGGGCGCAACAGGTTTATACCAAAGTTATGTAACCATTGGCCTTTGGCAGCGATGCGTTGGTGATGTATCTATTCTGGTGAAAAACTATGAAGTTTTTCTGAAAACTTCAGAAAGAAATTGGTGTTCAATGGGGCCATTCCTGAGCCTCGGGCCTTGACTTGAGGAGCGGGAGAAATCCTGTGTGACCATCACCTCTTGTAGTTTGAGGTTTGTTAGACAACTGACAGCTTATACCCTATTATCTTGTTGGGGTTTACAGAGCTACTGACAGCGTACACCTCCACCTCACTTTCACCTCTGGCCTACAGAAAGCGGTTAATAGCTGAATGCAGAAAGGAATAAAAATTAAAACAATCTGTTGCTAATTAGTTGGTGGCTGGAGAGCAGGTATGGTGATACATGAATGACAGTATGTAGACACACACACGTGCACAGTTCCGAACATTTATTGAGGAAACCTTTCGCCACGAGTGACTTTTTCAATCCTAACACGTATCCTAAAGTGTATTGAATTGTTTACACGTGTCTTTATCTATATGTCAGTCAGTGTCACTCGTTGTTGCATCTGATAGCTTCGGGACTTGTCCTGAATTAACGCCAGGTGTCAGCAGATGACGAAGACTCGTGTCAGGGATTTTCGAGACAAATGAACGAGCATATTTTTTTTTAGTTTGCTAATGAGGGCCTCGGCATGAGAGCTTATTATATAGCAGTCTGACCCTCTGTCTTATTCTCTCCATGAGGGTTTGTGCCACTGGCTAGTGTTTATTATACATAAGAACATAAAGGAGGAACACTGCAGCAGGCCTGTTGGCCCATACTAGGCAGGTCCTTTACAATTCATCCCACTAACAAAACATTTAGTGTTTAGCTAATAAATGAATTTAGCTAATAAATGACAGCGTTATTCACGAAATAATTCTGAGCTGAAGCTCACAAGATGAGACTGTGGATGTACATCACTCAAGGGATGAATATGGCTTTCAGAAAATGAAACCACAAATATATGGCAGAAGACTGCAGCATATTCGAAATATTTTGACTCCCGCAGAATCCAGTGTGACCCAATATTTTTTTTAAAGCCATCAACGCTAAAGAAACTTACCCTCACAAGCAGATCATTAGTTGTCTCAAATTCTGTAAAATCACTAGAGAACTCTTCAGAAACAACTAGCTCAGAATAACACACAAACAGTACAGTGTTAAAATATTATTTTGGTCTCTTACGACGTACAACATATTAAGTGCTCTATATTGAACGGCCACTTTCGAAAACAATACAGTTCGCCAATTTCTGCCCGATCGAAGACTATAAATATTGTAGGTCAGGTAAGGTTAACGTAAATAAACCTATAATTAAGTATAATTTAGCGACAATAACAAATTAACATTACGTTAATATTACGCAATACCGATTACAAAGAAAGCTGATGACTGATTACTTTATCTCCCACTACCTCCAGTATTCAGTATTGTGAATGGCTGGCGAAACGTTTTCATAATAAAGACACCCAAGTGTTGCCCATGTGTCTTATTCATCAACGAAATAACTTTTGGTTTGCATCCGGCAGAGCTGGATATAGTGACGTCTCTTAGAGCGTTTGTATCCCAACACAGTCTTCATGTATGTTGCTACACCTGTGTACATGTTTTGTGCAAACTACACACCTGTATATGTTACGCATTTCCCGACTTCACATACATGTACACCTTGTCTGTACTGACCGACTAATTCTATGACTGCATTGTGTACAGACTAATTACGTGTGTGTTCTTTGTGTATATCCACTGAATATGTCAGTGTTATGTAAACCGCTTTAATCTGTATGTACTAACCACCAGGTATTTACATCTCCCGTGTACTGAGATGGTGCTCATCAAGCAATACAAAATGCTCTTACACACAGTGTGCTCGACCAGCCTATGTGTACCGTGTGTGCTCTGTAAACCACTATGCGCGCACATATACGCGCACGCGTACACATATGCCCAGCATAAGTACGAGGTTGTTGATAATGTTGTCTGGGTCGGAGATTGGGAATAACATTTCCTACTTTAATGCAAAAGTATACTAAGGTATTATGTAAACTTTTTAAAAGTGCCTTAATGTACAAAAACGAGAATTGTTAACATCTGTAGAATTTACTTTAGGTAAAAAATTCCCACGTCAGCTGAGAGAAATCAACAAGCGCCAAATTCCATGGCATCTCCGAGTGAGAATATTCGTTTTCTCCCCAAGCTTCTCCTTTGTTCATCTTCACTGTGTATCATCTGAAGTTGCAAATACGTAAATAAGTTGCAGATGTAACCTCAAGCAATGAGCCCAAAACCAGAATGTTCACTTTCCGTCTATGTAATGTACATCATTAAGCGAGGCAGGGCTTGCAGACAAAAACCAGGGAACATCATTAAACTTTGGCAGCTGCTAGGACCCACAAAGAGCGAATAATGGGCTCTACCACCGCCTCTTTAATCCGAACAATAAGTTTCTTTCTAACAACAATGTTTAGCCTTGTGTTAACGCAAGGAACAACTAGGTGACGCCATTAAATGTTAACATGTTCTGGGTGTGATATTTTGCGCGTGTGTAGACTGGTGAATATTGGGTGTGCAGAGTAACGAGGGCGCTCTGTAATGGTCTCCAACACCAAGCTATAGAGTTTCTGACACGATTTTATCCGATTTATAGACTCTCACCTGGAAACCTACAAACAACATCACAAGAGTGCGTGTACTCAGCGAGACACGCTGCCTGCATCCATAGCGAAACAATAATAAGCGATACAGGGGATAAAATGTGGGATAAAAAAGGAGGATAAATAGGGAGTGGACGGTGGACTGAAGGGTGCTGGGCAGACCGTGATAATGAGAGCCGATCCATCATTGTTGCAGAGGATCAATAGGCAGGGAGGTAGCGAGCCACCACCACCACCCACCTCCCTGCTGCTGCTGCTGCTGCTGCTGCTGAACACCCATCTCCCTCTCTACTACTGCTGAACACCCATCTTCCTCTCTACTGCTGCTGAACACCCATCTCCCTCTCTACTGCTGCTGAACACCCATCTTCCTCTCTACTGCTGGTGAACACCTATCTCCCTCTCTACTACTGCTATTGCTGCGTACTACTGCTGCTGCTATTGCTGATGGTGCTACAGCTGATGCTGCCGCAACTGCTGCTACTGCTGCTGCTCCTGCTGTTGCTGAACACCCATCTCCCTCTCTACTACTGAACACCCATCTTCCTCTCTACTGCTGCTGAACACCAATCTCCCTCTCTACTACTGCTATTGCTGCGTACTACTGCTGCTGCTATTGCTGATGGTGCTACAGCTGATGCTGCCGCAACTGCTGCTACTGCTGCTGCTCCTGCTGTTGCTACTGCTGCTATTGTTACTGATACTGCTGAACAGCCACCTCCCTCCCAACATCCTACTGTCCACCCCTAGACCCCTTTTTTCAAGATAACTCTCCCCCCTCATTTCCCCTCAACTCCCACACCTCCCGTCCTCCACCTTCACACCTCCCCTCCTCCAATACCACCCCCACACATCAACAACACCCTATAACCACCCGTCCTCTACCATCCCCACACCTCCCCTCCTCCAACCCAACACCACCCCTCCACCCCAAAACCACCCCTCCACCGCCCTCCACACCACCCTCCACCGCCCCCCACACCAACCCTCCCCCATCCCCACACCACCCCTCCTCCACCACCCCCACACCTTCTCTCTTGTATCAACAAAGATTTCATGGTGACAGATATAAATAAGGAGGACCAAGAACCCAGTAATTCCTAGCAAGACCAGACTGCTTGTAGTGACAGAGGGGGAGAGACAGACAGAGAGGGAGGGAGAGAGAAAGAGAAGGAGAGGAAGAGATAGAGGGATCACCGTTCTCAAGTCTTGCTGAGGCAGCCAAAATATAGAAAATTTCAGTATTTAACATCCGATTAATAAAATTTATAAAATTAATAATGTTTGTTTGAGATATTACGAAGACGATGGGTAGAGTCAATCCCTTGGATCAAGAACCTTATACAGATGTTCAACCGCTCTAATGTGGTGGCCATCACAGCATCTTTAGTGCTGTGGAGGCCATCACAGCATCTGCAGTGTTGTGGAGGCCATCACAGCATCTGTAGTGCTGTGGAGGCCATCACAGCAGCTGCAGTGTTGCGGAGGCCATCACAGCAGCTTTAGTGCTGTGGAGGCCATCACAGCATCTGTAGTGTTGCGGAGGCCATCACAGCAGCTTTAGTGCTGAGGAGGCCATCACAGCATCTGTAGTGTTGTGGAGGCCATCACAGCATCTGTAGTGCTGTGGAGGCCATCACATCTATAGTGCTGTGGCGGCCATCACAGCATCTGTAGTGTTGTGGATGCCAACACAGCATTTGTAGTGCTGTGGAGGCCATCACAGCAATTGTAGTGCTGTGGAGGCCATCACAGCAGCTGTAGTGTTGAAATCACAGCAGCTGTAGTGTTGACGAGGCCATCACAGCAGCTGTAGTGTTGTGGAGCCCATCACAGCAGCTGTAATGTTGTGGAGGCCATCACAGCAGCTGTAATGTTGTGGAGGCCATCACAGCAGCTGTAATGTTGTGGAGGCCATCACAGCAGCTTGTGTTGACGAGGCCATCACAGCAGCTGTGCTGTTGATGAGGCCATCACACCAAACTGTAGTGTTGTTTGGGGGCCATCACAGCAGCTGTAGTGTGGGGAGGCCATCACAGCAGCTGTAATGTAGTGGAGGCCAGCACAGCAGCTGTAATGTTGGGGAGGCCATCACAGCAGCGGTAGTGGTGTGGAGGCCTTCACAACAGCTGTAGTGCTGCGGAGGCCATCACAGCAGCTGTAGTGTTGATGAGGCCATCACAGCAGCTGTAGTGCTGTGGAAGCCATCACAGCAGCTGTAGTGATGTGCAGGCTATCACAGCAGCTGTAGTGCTGTGGAGGCCATCACAGCAGCTGTAGTGCTGTGGAGGCCATCACAGCAGCTGTAGTGCTGTGGAGCCCATCACAGCAACTACAGTGTTGTGGAGGCCATCACAGCAGCTGTAGTGTTGTGGAGGCCATCACAGCAGCTGTAGTGTTGTGGAGGCCATCACAGCAGCTGTAGTGCTGTGGAGGCCATCCACAGCTGTGTGCTGTGGAGCCATCACAGCAACTACAGTGTTGTGGAGGCCATCACAGCAGCTGTAGTGCTGTGGACCCCATCACAGCAACTACAGTGTTGTGGAGGCCATCACAGCAACTACAGTGTTATGGAGGCCATCACAGCAACTACAGTGCTATGGAGGCCATCACAGCAACTACAGTGTTATGGAGGCCCTCACAGCCCAAATCAGTTTTTAGGAGGCCATCACAGCAACTACAGTGTTATGGAGGCCCTCACAGCAACTCCAGTGTTATGGAGGCCATCACGCAACACAGTGTTTGGAGGCCATCACAGCAACCCCAGTGTTATGGAGGCCATCACAGCAACTACAGTGTTATGGAGGCCATCACAGCAACTACGGTTGCTTTTGGAGGCCATCACAGCAGCTTTTAGCGCGTGGGAGGCCATCACGCAGCTGTAGCGCTGTGGAGGGGCCCTCACAGCAGCTGTAGTGATGTGGAGGCTATCACAGCAGCTGTATTGTTGTGTAGGCCATCACAGCATCTGTAGTGCTGTGGACGCCATCACAGCATCTGTAGTGCTGGGGGGGCCATCACAGCGTTGTAGTGCTGTGGAGGCCTCACAGCATCTGCAGCGTTGTGGAGGAAATCACAGCATCTTTAGTGCTGTGGAGTCCATCACAGCATCTTTAGTGCTGTGGAGGCCATCACAGCATCTGTGTGTTGGGGGGAGGCCATCACAGCATCTGTTGTGTGTGGAGGCCATCACAACTTCTGAAGCGCTGCGGCGGCCATCACAGCATCTGTAGTGTTGGGATGCCCTCACAGCATTTTGTAGTGCTGTGGAGGCCATCACAGCAGTTTTAGTGCTGTGGAGGCCATCACAGCAGTTGTAGTGTTGTAGCCATCACAGCAGCTGTAGTGTTGACGAGGCCATCACAGCAGCTGTAGTGTTGACGAGGCCATCACAGCAGCTGTAGTGTTGACGAGGCCATCACAGCAGTTGTAGTGTTGACGAGGCCATCACAGCGTTGTAGTGTTGACGAGGCCATCCACAGCAGTTTTAGTGTTGCAGGCATCACAGCAGTGTTTGTTTTGACGAGGGCCCTCACAGCAGCTGTAGTGTTGTGGAGGCCATCACAGCAGCTGTAGTGTTGTGGAGGCCATCACAGCAGCTAAAATGTTGTGGAGGCCATCACAGCAGCTGTAATGTTTTGGAGGCCATCACAGCAGCTGCAGTGTTGTGGAGGCCCTCACAGCAGCTGTAGTGCTGTGGAGGCCATCAGAGCAGCTGTAGTGCTGTGGAGGCCATCACAGCAGCTGTAGTGCTGTGGATGCCATCACAGCAGCTGTAGTGCTGTGGAGGCCATCACAGCAGCTGTAGTGCTGTGGAAGCCATCACAGCAGCTGTAGTGCTGTGGAGGCCATCACAGCAGCTGTAGTGCTGTGGAGGCCATCACAGCAGCTGTAGTGCTGTGAAGGCCATCACAGCAGCTGTAGTGCTGTGGAGGCCATCAAAGCAGCTGTAGTGCTGTGGAGGCCATCACAGCAGCTGCAGAGCCGTGAAGCCCATCACAGCAGCTGTAGTGCTGTGGGGGTCGCCACAGCAATTGTAGTGCTGTGGAGGCCGCCACATCAGCTGTAGTGCTGTGGAGGCCGCCACATCAGCTGTAGTGCTGTGGAGGCCATCACAGCAGCTGTAGCGCTGTGCAGGCCATCACAGCTTTAGTGTTGTGGAGGCCATCTCAGCAACTACAGTGTTGTGGAGGCCATCTCAGCAACTACAGTGTTGTGGAGGCCATCACTGCAGCTGTAGTGTTGTGGAGGCCATCACAGCAGCTGTAGTACTGTGGAGGCCATCACAACAACTACAGTGATGTGGAGGCCATCACAGCAACTACAGTGCTATGGAGGCCATCACAGCAACTACAGTGTTATGGAGGCCATCACAGCAACTACAGGGTTATGGAGGCCCTCACATTTAACTACAGTGTTATGGAGGGGCCCTCACATCAACTACAGGGCTATGGAGGCCATCACAGCAACTACAGTGTTATGGAGGCCATCACAGCAACTACAGTGTTATGGAGGCCATCACAGCAACTACAGTGCTATGGAGGCCATCACAACAACTACAGTGTTATGGAGGCCATCACAGCAACTACAGTGCTATGGAGGCCATCACAACAACTACAGTGCTATGGAGGCCATCACAGCAACTACAGTGCTATGGAGGCCATCACAGCAACTACAGTGCTATGGAGGCCATCACAAACAACTACAGTGTTATGGGAGGCCATCACAGCAACTACAGTGCTACGGAGGCCATCACAGCAACTACAGTGCTATGGAGGCCATCACAGCAACTATAGTGTTGTGGAGACCATCACAGCAACTACAGTGCTATGGAGGCCATGACAGCAACTACAGTGTTGTGGAGACCATCACAGCAAAATACAGTGCTTTTGGAGGCCATCACAACAACTACAGTGTTGTGGAGACCATCACAGCAACTACAGTGCTATGGAGGCCATCACAGCAACTACAGTGTTGTGGAGACCATCACAGCAACTACAGTGCTATGGAGACCATCACAGCAACTACAGTGCTATGGAGGCCATCACAACAACTACAGTGTTGTGGAGACCATCACAGCAACTACAGTGCTATGGAGGCCATCCAACACTAAAAGTGTTGTGGAGGCCATCACAGCAACTACAGTGCTATGGAGGCCATCACAGCAACTACAGTGTTATGGAGGCCATCACAGCAACTAGTGTTATGGAGGCCATCACAGCAACTACAAGTGTTGTGGAGGCCATCACAGCAACTACAGTGCAATGGAGGCCGTCACAGCAACTACAGTGTTATGGAGGCCATCACAGCAACTACAGTGCTATGGAGGCCATCACAGCAACTACAGTGTTATGGAGGCCACAGCAACTACAGTGTTATGGAGGCCATCACAGCAACTACGGTGCTATGCAGGCCATCACAGCAGCTGTAGCGCTGTGGAGGCCATCACAGCAGCTGTAGCGCTGTGGAGGCCATCACAGCAGCTGTAGTGATGTGGAGGCTATCACAGCAGCTGTAGTGTTGTGTAGGCCATCACAGCATCTGTAGTGCTGTGGACGCCATCACAGCATCTGTAGTGCTGGGGAGGCCATCACAGCAGTTGTAGTGCTGTGGAGGCCATCACAGCATCTGCAGCGTTGTGGAGGAAATCACAGCATCTTTAGTGCTGTGGAGTCCATCACAGCATCTTTAGTGCTGTGGAGGCCATCACAGCATCTGTAGTGTTGTGGAGGCCATCACAGCATCTGTAGTGCTGTGGAGGCCATCACAACTTCTGAAGCGCTGTGGCGGCCATCACAGCATCTGTAGTGTTGGGGATGCCATCACAGCATTTGCAGTGCTGTGGAGGCCATCACAGCAGTTGTAATGCTGTGGAGGCCATCACAGCAGTTGTAGTGCTGTGGAGGCCATCACAGCAGTTGTAGTGCTGTGGAGGCCATCACAGCAGCTGTAGTGTTGACGAGGCCATCACAGCAGCTGTAGTGTTGACGAGGCCATCACAGAAGCTGTAGTGTTGACGAGGCCATCACAGCAGTTGTAGTGTTGACGAGGCCATCACAGCAGCTGTAGTTTTGACGAGGCCATCACAGCAGCTGTAGTGTTGTGGAGGCCATCACAGCAGCTGTAGTGTTGTGGAGGCCATCACAGCAGCTATAATGTTGTGGAGGCCATCACAGCAGCTGTAATGTTTTGGAGGCCATCACAGCAGCTGCAGTGTTGTGGAGGCCCTCACAGCAGCTGTAGTGCTGTGGAGGCCATCAGAGCAGCTGTAGTGCTGTGGAGGCCATCAGAGCAGCTGTAGTGCTGTGGAGGCCATCCAAGGGAGCTGTAGTCCCGTGGAGGCCATCACAGCAGCTGTAGTGCTGTGGAAGCCATCACAGCAGCTGTAGTGCTGTGGAAGCCATCACAGCAGCTGTAGTGCTGTGGAGGCCATCACAGCAGCTGTAGTGCTGTGAAGGCCATCACAGCAGCTGTAGTGCTGTGGAGGCCATCAAAGCAGCGTAGTGCTGTGGAGGCCATCCACAGCGCTGCAGGCCGTGAAGGCCATCACAGCAGCTGTAGGGCGTGGGGGTCGCCACAGCAATTGTAGTCTGTGGAGGCCGCCACATCAGCTTGTGTGTTTTGGAGGCCGCCACATCAGTGTAGTGCTGTGGAGGGCCCTACAGCAGCTGTAGCGCTGTGCAGGCCATCACAGCTTTAGTGTTGTGGAGGCCATCTCAGCAACTACAGTGTTGTGGAGGCCATCACTGCAGCTGTTGTGTTGTGGAGGCCATCACAGCAGCTGTAGTACTGTGCAGGCCATCACAGCTTTAGTGTTGTGGAGGCCATCTCAGCAACTACAGTGTTGTGGAGGCCATCACAGCAACTACAGTGCTATGGAGGCCATCACAGCAACTACAGTGTTATGGAGGCCATCACAGCAACTACAGTGCTATGGAGGCCATCACAGCAACTACAGTGTTGTGGAGGCCATCACAGCAACTACAATGCTATGGAGGCCATCTCTTTAACTTTCAGTGCATGGAGGCCTCACATCAACTACAGTGCTTGGAGGCCATCACGCAACTACAGTGTTATGGAGGCCATCACATCAACTACAGTGCTATGGAGGCCATCACATCAACTACAGAGCTATGGAGGCCATCACAGCAACTACAGTGTTATGGAGGCCATCACAGCAACTACAGTGCTATGGAGGCCATCACAGCAAACTACAGTTGCTATGGAGGCCAAACACAGCAACTACAGTGTTGTGGAGGCCATCACAGCAACTACAGTGTTATGGAGGCCATCACAGCAACTATAGTGTTGTGGAGGCCATCACAGCAACTATAGTGCTATGGAGGCCATCACAACAACTACAGTGCTATGGAGGCCATCACAGCAACTATAGTGTTGTGGAGGCCATCACAGCAACTACAGTGCTATGGAGGCCATCACAGCAACTACAGTGTTGTGGAGGCCATCACAGCAACTACAGTGCTATGGAGGCCATCACCGCAACTACAGTGCTATGGAGGCCATCACAGCAACTACAGTGCTATGGAGGCCATCACAGCAACTACAAGTGTTGTGGAGGCCATCACAGCAACTGCAGTGTTATGGAGGCCATCACAGCAACTACAGTGCTATGGAGGCCATCACAGCAACTACAAATGTTGTGGAGGCCATCACAGCAACTACAGTGCTATGGAGGCCATCACAGCAACTACAGTGCTATGGAGGCCATCTCCGCAACTACAGTGCTATGGAGGCCACCACAGCAACTACAGTGCTATGGAGGCCATCAACAGCCCAATACAAGTGTTGTGGAGGCCATCACAGCAACTGCAGTGTTATGGAGGCCATCACAGCAACTACAAGTGTTGTGGAGGCCATCACAGCAACTACAGTGCTATGGAGGCTATCACAGCAACTACAGTGCTCTGGAGGCCATCACATCAACTACAGTGTTGTGGAGGCCATCACAGCAACTACAGTGCTGTGGAGGCCATCACAGCAACTACAGTGCAATTCAGGCCATCACAACAACTACTGCGCTATAGAGGCCATCACAGCAACTACAGTGTTGTGGAGGCCATCACAGCAACTACAGTGCTATGGAGGCCATCACAGCAACTACAGTGCTATGGAGGCCATCACAGCAACTACAGCGCTTTGGAGGCCATCACAGCAACTATAGTGCTATGGAGGCCATCACAGCAACTACAGGGCTATGGAGGCCATCACAGCAACTACAGGGCTATGGGGCCATCACAGCAACTACTGCGCCATAGAGGCCATCACAGCAATACAGTGTTGTGGAGGCCATCACAGCAACTACAGTGTTGTGGAGGGCCCTACAGCAACTACAGTGTTGTGGAGGCCATCACCGCAACTACATTTCTATTAGGCCATTACAGCAAAAAAACGGTGCTATGGAGGCCATCACAGCAACTACAGTGTTGTGGAGGCCTTCCACAGCAACTACAGTGCTATGGAGGCCATCACAGCAAAATACGGTGCTATGGAGGCCATCACAGCAAAATACAGTGTTGTGGAGGCCATCACAGCAACTACAGTGCTATGGAGGCCATAAAAGCAACTACAGTTTTTGTGGAGGGCCCTCACAGCAACTGCAGTGCTATGGAGGCCATCACAGCAAAATACAGTGCTAGGAGGCCATCACAGCAAACTACAGTGTTGGGAGGCCATCACAGCAATACAGTGCTATGGAGGCCATCACAGCAACTACAGTGTTATGGAGGCCATCACAGCACTACAGTGTTGTGGAGGGCCATCACAGCAACTACAGTGTTTTGGAGCCTTACAGCAACTACAGTGCTATGGAGGCCATCACAGCAACTACAGTGCTATGGAGGCCATCACAGCAACTACAGTGTTGTGGAGGCCATCACAGCAACTACAGTGTTATGGAGGCCATCACAGCAACTACAGTGCTATGGAGGCCATCAGAGCAACTACAGCGTTGTGGAGGCCATCACAGCAACTACAGCGTTGTTTGGGGGCCATCACAGCAACTCAGTCTTGTGGAGGCCATCCAGCAACTACAGTGTTGTGGAGGCCATCACAGCAACTACAGTGTTGTGGAGGCCATCACAGCAACTACAGTGTTGTGGAGGCCATCACAGCAACTACAGTGTTGTGGAGGCCATCACAGCAACTACAGTGCTATGGAGGCCATCACAGTAACTACAGTGCTATGGAGGCCATCACAGCAACTACAGTGCTAAGGAGGCCATCACAGCAACTACAGTGTTGTGGAGGCCATCACAGCAACTACAGTGTTGTGGAGGCCATCACAGCAACTACAGTGTTGTGGAGGCCATCACAGCAACTACAGTGTTGTGGAGGCCATCACAGCAACCAGTGTTGTGGAGGCCCTCACAGCAATACAGCGTTGTGGAGGCCATCACAGCAACTACAGTGTTGTGGAGGCCATCACAGCAACTACAGTCCTATGGTGGCAATCACAGCAACTACTGTGCTATGGAGGCCATCACAGCAACTACAGTGTTGTAGTATCCATCACAGCAACTACAGTGCTATGGAGGCCATCACAGCAACTACTGTGCTATGGAGGCCATCACAGCAACTACAGTGTTGTGGAGGCCATCACAGACACTACAGTGCTATGGAGGCCATCACAGCAACTACAGCGTTTTGGAGACCATCACAGCAACTACACTGTAGTGTTGTGGAGGCCATCACAGCAGCTACAGTGTTGTGGAGGCCATCACAGCAACTACAGTGCTATGGAGGTCATCACAGCAACTACAGTGCTTTGGAGGCCATCACAGCAACTACGTGTTGTGGGGGCCTCACAGCAACTACAGTGTTTTGGAGGCCATCACAGCAACTACAGTGTTGTGGAGGCCATCACAGCAACTACAGTGTTGTGGAGGCCATCACAGCAACTACAGTGTTGTGGAGGCCATCACAGCACTACAGTGTTGTGGAGGCCATCCAGCAACTACAGTGTTGTGGAGGCCATCACAGCAAACTACAGTGTTGTGGAGGCCTCACAGCAACTACAGCGTTGTGGAGGCCATCACAGCAACTACAGTGTTGTGGAGGCCATCACAGCAACTACAGTGTTGTGGAGGCCATCACAGCAACTACAGTGTTGTGGAGGCCCTCACAGCAACTACAGTGTTGTGGAGGCCATCACAGCAACACGTGGTTTTGGAGGCCATCACAGCAACTTCGTGTTGTGGAGGCCATCACAGCAACTACAGTGTTGGAGGGTCATCACAGCAACTACAGTGTTGTGGAGGCCATCACAGCAACTACAGTGTTGTGGAGGCCATCACAGCAATACAGTGTTGTGGAGGCCCTCACAGCAACTACAGTGTTGTGGAGGCCATCACAGCAACTACAGTGTTGTGGAGGCCATCACAGCAACTACAGTGTTGTGGAGGCCATCACAGCAACTACAGTGTTGTGGAGGCCATCACAGCAACTACAGTGTTTTGGAGGCCATCACAGCAACTACAGTGTTGTGGAGGCCATCACAGCAACTACAGTGTTGTGGAGGCCCCTCACGCAACTACTGTGCTATGGAGGCCATCACAGCAACTACAGTGGTGGGGGCCACACAGCAACTACAGTGTTGTGGGGGCCATGACAAACAAATACAGTGGGTTTTGGAGGCCATCACAGCAACTACAGTGTTGTGGAGGCCATCACAGCAACTGCAGTGTTGTGGAGGCCATCACAGCAACTACAGTGTTGTGGAGGCCATCACAGCAACTACAGTGTTGTGGAGGCCATCACAGCAACTGCAGTGTTGTGGAGGCCATCACAGCAACTACAGTGTTGTGGAGGCCATCACAGCAACTACAGTGTTATGGAGGCCATCACAGCAACTACAGTGTTGTGAAGGCCATCACAGCAGCTGTAGTGCTGTGGAGGCCATCAAAGCAGCTGTAGTGCTGTGGAGGCCATCACATCAGCTGCAGAGCCGTGAAGGCCATCACAGCAGCAGTAGGGCTGTGGGGGTCGCCACAGCAATTGTAGTGCTGTGGAGGCCGCCACATCAGCTGTAGTGCTGTGGAGGCCGCCACATCAGCTGTAGTGCTGTGGAGGCCATCACAGCAGCTGTAGCGCTGTGCAGGCCATCACAGCTTTAGTGTTGTGGAGGCCATCTCAGCAACTACAGTGTTGTGGAGGGCCTTTTCAGCAACTACAGTGTTGTGGGGCCATTTACTGAGCTGTTGTGTTGTGGAGGCCATCACAGCAGCTGTAGTACTGTGCAGGCCATCACAGCTTTAGTGTTGTGGAGGCCATCTCAGCAACTACAGTGTTGTGGAGGCCATCTCAGCAACTACAGTGTTGTGGAGGCCATCACAGCAACTACAGTGTTGTGGAGGCCATCAGAGCAACTACAGTGTTTGGAGGCCTCCAGCAACTACAGTGCTATGGAGGCCATCACAGCAACTACAGTGTTGTGGAGGCCATCACAGCAACTACAGTGTTGTGGAGGCCATCACAGCAACTACAGTGTTGTGGAGGCCATCACAGCAACTACAGTGTTGTGGAGGCCATCAGAGCAACTACAGTGTTATGGAGGCCATCAGAGCAACTACAGTGCTATGGAGGCCATCACAGCAACTACAGTGTTGTGGAGGCCATCAGAGCAACTACAGTGTTTTTGGAGGCCATCACAGCAAAATACAGTGCTATGGAGGCCATCACAGCAACTACAGTGTTATGGAGGCCATCACAGCAACTACAGGCTTAGGAGGCCCTCACATCAACTACAGTGCTATGGAGGCCATCACATCAACTACAGTGCTATGGAGGCCATCACAGCAACTACAGTGCTATGGAGGCCATCACATCAACTACAGTGCTATGGAGGCCATCACAGCAACTACAGTGCTATGGAGGCCATCACAGCAACTACAGTGCTATGGAGGGGGCCTCACAGCAACTACAGTGCTATGGAGGCCATCACAGCAACTACAGTGTTATGGAGGCCTTCACAGCAACTACAGTGTTATGGAGGCCATCACAGCAACTACAGTGCTATGGAGGCCATCACAGCAACTACAGTGCTATGGAGGCCACAGCAACTACAGTGTTGTGGAGGCCATCACAGCAACTACAGTGCTATGGAGGCCATCACAGCAACTACAGTGCTATGGAGGCCATCACAGCAACTACAGTGTTTTGGAGGCCATCACAGCAAAATACAGTGCTATGGAGGCCATCACAGCAAAATACAGTGCTATGGAGGCCAAACACCGCAACTACGTGTATGGAGGCCCTCACAGCAACTACAGTGCTATGGAGGCCATCACAGCAACTACAGTGCTATGGAGGCCATCACAGCAACTACAGTGTTTTGGAGGCCATCACAGCAACTACAGTGCTATGGAGGCCATCACAGCAACTACAGTGTTGTGGAGGCCATCACAGCAACTACAGTGTTATGGAGGCCATCACAGCAACTACAGTGCTATGGAGGCCATCACAGCAACTACAGTGCTATGGAGGCCATCACAGCAACTACAAGTGTTGTGGAGGCCATCCCAGCAACTACAGTGCTGTGGAGGCCATCACAGCAACTACAGTGCTATGGAGGCCATCACAGCAACTACAGCGCTTTGGAGGCCATCACAGCAACTATAGTGCTGTGGAGGCCATCACAGCAACTACAGGGCTATGGAGGCCATCACAGCAACTACAGGGCTATTGAGGCCATCACAGCAACTACTGCGCCATAGAGGCCATCACAGCAACTACAGTGTTGTGGAGGCCATCCAGCAACTACAGGTTGTGGAGGCCATCACAGCAACTCAGTGCTATGGAGGCCATCACAGCAACTACAGCGCTTTGGAGGCCATCACAGCAACTATAGTGCTATGGAGGCCATCACAGCAACTACAGGGCTATGGAGGCCATCACAGCAACTACAGGGCTATTGAGGCCATCACAGCAACTACTGCGCCCTGAGGCCATCACGCAACTACGTGTTTTGGAGGCCATCACAGCAACTACAGTGTTGTGGAGGCCATCACAGCAACTACAGTGTTGTGGAGGCCATCACAGCAACTACAGTGCTATTCAGGCCATTACAGCAACTACGGTGCTATGGAGGCCATCACAGCAACTACAGTGTTGTGGAGGCCATCACAGCAACTACAGTGCTATGGAGGCCATCACGGCAACTACCGTGCTATGGAGGCCATCACAGCAACTACAGTGTTGTGGAGGCCATCACAGCAACTGCAGTGCTATGGAGGCCATCACAGCAACTACAGTGCTATGGAGGCCATCACAGCAACTACAGTGTTGTGGAGGCCATCACAGCAACTACAGTGCTATGGAGGCCATCACAGCAACTACAGTGCTATGGAGGCCATCACAGCAACTACAGTGCTATGGAGGCCATCACAGCAACTACAAGTGTTGTGGAGGCCATCCCAGCAACTACAGTGCTGTGGAGGCCATCACAGCAACTACAGTGCAATTCAGGCCATCACAACAACTACTGCGCTATAGAGGCCATCACAGCAACTACAGTGTTGTGGAGGCCATCACAGCAACTACAGTGCTATGGAGGCCATCACAGCAACTACAGTGCTATGGAGGCCATCACAGCAACTACAGCGCTTTGGAGGCCATCACAGCAACTATAGTGCTATGGAGGCCATCACAGCAACTACAGGGCTATGGAGGCCATCACAGCAACTACAGGGCTATTGAGGCCATCACAGCAACTACTGCGCCATAGAGGCCATCACAGCAACTACAGTGTTGTGGAGGCCATCACAGCAACTACAGTGTTGTGGAGGCCATCACAGCAACTACAGTGTTGTGGAGGCCATCACAGCAACTACAGTGCTATTCAGGCCATTACAGCAACTACGGTGCTATGGAGGCCATCACAGCAACTACAGTGTTGTGGAGGCCATCACAGCAACTACAGTGCTATGGAGGCCATCACAGCAACTACCGTGCTATGGAGGCCATCACAGCAACTACAGTGTTGTGGAGGCCATCACAGCAACTGCAGTGCTATGGAGGCCATCACAGCAACTACAGTGCTATGGAGGCCATCACAGCAACTACAGTGTTGTGGAGGCCATCACAGCAACTACAGTGTTGTGGAGGCCATCACAGCAATTTCTACAGTGGGTATGGAGGCCATACAGCAATACAGTGCTATGGAGGCCATCACAGCAACTACAGTGTTGTGGAGACCATCACAGCAACTACAGTGTTTTGGAGGCCATCACAGCAACTACAGTGCTATGGAGGCCATCACAGCAAATACGCGTTGTGGAGGGCCCTCAAAAGCACTACAGCGTTGTGGAGGCCTCACAGCAATACAGTGTTGTGGAGGCCATCACAGCAACTACAGTGTTGTGGAGGCCATCACAGCAACTACGTGTTGTGGAGGCCATCACAGCAACTACAGTGTTGTGGAGGCCATCACAGCAACTACAGGTTGTGGGGCCATCACAGCAACTTCAGTGCTATGGAGGCCATCACAGCAACTACAGTGTTGTGGAGGCCATCACAGCAATACTTGTTTTGGAGGCCATCACAGCAACTAAAAGTGTTGTTTGGGGGCCATCACAGCAACTACAGTGCTATGGAGGCCCTCCAGTAAATTTCAGTGCTATGGAGGCCATCACAGCAACTACAGTGCTAAGGAGGCCATCACAGCAACTACAGTGTTTTGGAGGCCATCACAGCAACTACAGTGTTGTGGAGGCCATCACAGCAATACAGTGTTGTGGGGGGCCATCACAGCAACTACAGTGTTGTGGAGGCCTCACAGCAATACAGTGTTGTGGAGGCCGTCACAGCAACTACAGCGTTGTGGAGGCCATCACAGCAACTACAGTGTTGTGGAGGCCATCACAGCAACTACAGTCCTATGGAGGCAATCACAGCAACTACTGTGCTATGGAGGCCATCACAGCAACTACAGTGCTATGGAGGCCATCACAGCAACTACAGTGTTGTAGTATCCATCACAGCAACTACAGTGCTATGGAGGCCATCACAGCAACTACTGTGCTATGGAGGCCATCACAGCAACTACAGTGTTGTGGAGGCCATCACAGCAACTACAGTGCTATGGAGGCCATCACAGCAACTACAGCGTTTTGGAGACCATCACAGCAACTACACTGTAGTGTTGTGGAGGCCATCACAGCAGCTACAGTGTTGTGGAGGCCATCACAGCAACTACAGTGTTGTGGAGGCCATCACAGCAACTACAGTGTTGTGGGGGCCATCACAGCAACTACAGTGTTGTGGAGGCCATCACAGCAACTACAGTGTTGTGGAGGCCATCACAGCAACTACAGTGTTGTGGAGGCCATCACAGCAACTACAGCGTTGTGGAGGCCATCACAGCAACTACAGCGTTGTGGAGGCCATCACAGCAACTACAGTGTTGTGGAGGCCATCACAGCAACTACAGTGGGTTTTGGAGGCCATCACAGCAACTACAGTGTTTTTTGGAGGCCATCACAGCAACTACAGTGTTGTGGAGGCCATCACGCAACTACAGTGTTGTGGAGGCCATCACAGCCCAAATACAGGGTTGGGAGGCCATCACAGCAACTACAGTGCTATGGAGGCCATCACAGCAACTACAGCGTTTTGGAGACCATCACAGCAACTACACTGTAGTGTTGTGGAGGCCATCACAGCAGGTACAGTGTTGTGGAGGCCATCACAGCAACTACAGTGCTATGGAGGCCATCACAGCAACTACAGTGTTGTGGAGGCCATCACAGCAACTACAGTGTTGTGGGGGCCATCACAGCAACTACAGTGTTGTGGAGGCCATCACAGCAACTACAGTGTTGTGGAGGCCTCACAGCAACTACAGTGTTGTGGAGGGCCATCACAGCAACTACAGTGTTGTGGAGGCCCTCACAGCCAACTACGTGTTGTGGAGGCATCACAGCAACTACTTATTTTGGAGGCCATCACAGCAACTACAGTGTTGTGGAGGCCATCACAGCAATACAGTGTTGTCGAGGCCATCACAGCAACTACAAGCGTTGTGGGGCCATCACAGCAACTACAGCGTTTTGGAGGCCATCACAAACAAAATACAGTGTTGTGGAGGCCATCACAGCAACTACAGTGTTGTGGAGGCATCACAGCAACTACAGTTTTTGTGGAGGCCATCACAGCAAACTACAGTGTTGTGGAGGCCATCACAGCAACTACAGTGTTGTGGAGGCCATCACAGCAACTACAGTGTTGTGGAGGCCATCACAGCAACGACAGTGTTGTGGAGGCCATACAGCAACTACTGTTTCTATGGAGGCCATTTACAGCAACTACAGTGGTGTGGAGGCCATCACAGCAACTACAGTGTTGTGGGGGCCATGACAGCAACTACAGTGTTGTGTAGGCCATCACAGCAACTACAGTGTTGTGGAGGCCATCACAGCAACTGCAGTGTTGTGGAGGCCATCACAGCAACTACAGTGTTGTGGAGGCCATCACAGCAACTACAGTGTTGTGGAGGCCATCACAGCAACTACAGTGTTGTGGAGGCCATCACAGCAACTGCAGTGTTGTGGAGGCCATCACAGCACTACAGTGTTGTGGAGGCCATCACAGCAACTGCAGTGTTGTGGAGGCCATCACAGCAACTGCAGTGTTGTGGAGGCCATCACAGCAACTACAGTAGCCACCATGTAATTTCCACATGTTTTATTAAGCTGAGTGAAAAATGAAGTGAAGCATCTGTTTATAGCAATGAAAATTTCAGCAAATATAAATAAGATTATTTTTAAGGGAGACTGATCCAGAATTTTAGACATTAAACACTACAGAAGGAAACGATCGTGGTGATGTAAGTACTAATGTGTTGTACATACAAATATGTTGATGTGGATACAAATATGCTGATGTAGGTATAAATGTGTTGATGAAGATGCATGTGTGTTGATGTAGGTACAAATATTTTGATGTAGGTACAAATGTGTTGATGTAGGTGGATATGTGTTGATGTAGGTACAAATATGTTGATGTAGGTACAAATGTGTTGATGTAGGTACAAATGTGTTTATGTAGGTGGATATGTGCTGATGTAAGTGCATATGTGTTGATGTAGGTGCATATGTGTTAATGTATGTGCATATGTGTTGATGTAGGTACAAATACGTTGATTGGGACAAACAACGTATTGGTGGAGGCACACGCAGGTAGTTGTGAGGCCTACAGCTGTAGTGTGTGGGCCATCGAACTGTAGGGTTTTGTAAAAGGCAGTTGTGGGGTGTGGGGAACACACGCTAGCTGTGGCTTAGGTTATTTACCAGCACTGTAGTGCTGTGGAGGCCTCACGCACTGGCTGTGAGTCTTGCAGCAAGAAAACTGTTGTGGGGAGCCTAGCACTTAGTGCTGTGGAGGCCCAAACACTAAGTTTGGGCTCCATACCTTTAGTTGTTGCGGCCCCACAGCATTGAGGTTGTGGGTCAAGGGTCAGCGTTTTAGGTTTGGACAGCCTTGTGCGGGCCACCGGCCAGTCTCCCATAAGCAGTGTGTGTTGACAGGATCAACAAACTGTTGTTAGAGCACACATCACAGCATGTAGTGGTACAGGCCATTTAAGGCAAGGCGTAGGTTTGCAGGCCACACAGCAGTTGAGGTGACGCCATCAAGAGCCTGATGTTGGGAGGCATCCACAGACTGTAGTGTTGGGGGCCACACAAGCATGTGTGTTGGAGGCCATCACCAGCGTAGTGTTGTGGAGGCCCATCACAGTTTTGGGGTAAATGTTGAGGGCCATCACAGCGCTTTTGAGGGGAGCCTCACGGAGTGGGGAGCCACACAAGCGGTGTTGGGAGGCCATTTACAAGCTGTAGTGTGGGAGGGCCCCACAGCAGTGTGTGGAAGGTGATGTGGGAGGCTCACAGTGTTGGGTGTGGGGGGCCAACACAGCTAGTGTGCTGGGAGCCATCACACAGCTTAGTGTTGGGGGCCACACAGCAGGGGAGGTAAGCCTGGAGGGTGAGGCTTAGGAGGCGGTATAGCAGCCAGATTGGGTTTGAGCCCGCAGCTGTGTGCGGGGGCCATCACAGCTAAATGGTGGGGACACAGCAGCTGTGTGTGGGGCCACACAGCACTGGTTGTTGGGGGCCATCACGCAATTAAGTGTTGGAGGCCATCACAAGCTAGTGTTTGGGGCCATACAACAGTGTTGGAGCATCACAGCACTAATGTTGGGGGCCCCACGGAGGGATGTAGGGGCCACCAAACAGTGGGAGCACCAGCTAAGGAACACAACGAACAATGTATGGAGGCCACCAACCACAGTGTATGGAGGCCACACGCAACTCAAGGGCCATCACCCAGTGTTGGGAGGCCATCCAGCCCCCAGTGTTATGGGGGCCACAACTCACTATTGGAGGCCATCACAGCAGCTAGTGTATGGAGGCCATCACGCCTAGTGTTTGGAGGCATACGCAACTGGTGTTGGGGCCCCACGCACTGTAGTGGGGGCCCCACGTAGGTGTAGGCGGGGGCCTTACAGACGAGGTTTAGCTTGGCCTGGGCCTAAGTTTGGTGGCCCGTCGAGGGGTCACGCATCGTTGTGTGGGGCCATCAGCACAGTTTGTGGTTGGGGCCACTCATCTGAGTTGGGAAACCAATTTAGGTGGGGATCAAGATCTTAGTGTTGGGGGACCTTTGTAGCTGGGGCTCAGGGGAGTGTTTAATGTGTGGGGCCACACACACTTGTTAGTGGGGGCCACACACTGTTTTTGGAGACAAGCGTTAGAAGGGGCCCTACAGGGTTTTTGGGGGGGGCCCTCACAAGAAATACTTCCTAACATCCCTGTGGCTCATCTGTGTCTTTAACTTCCAGCTGTGTCCCCGAGTTCGCGTTTCTCGCCTTTCAAACAGTCTGGTCCTGTCTACCTTATCAATTCCCCAGAGTATCTTGTATGTTGTTATATCCCCCCTGGTTCTTCTGTCTTCTAGTGTCGTTAGATTCAATTCCGTGAGCGTCTCCTCGGAGCTCGTGCTCCTCACCTCAGGAATAAGCCTTGTTGCACACTGCTCTACTCTCTCCCTTTTCTTAACATACTTTTTTTCAGGTGCGGATTTTGGGTACTCACCTCTTGTGTGGTTGCAGGGATCGAGTCACAGCTCCTGGCCCCCGCATCTTTATTAGTCCCTACTAGGTCACTCTTCTAGCTCCATGAGCTTTATCATATATCTTCTTGAAGCTATGTATGGATCCTGCCTCCACTACATTACTTCCCAGACTATTCCACTTCTTGACAACTCTGTGACTGAAGAAATACTTCCCAACATCCCTGTGATCCACCCGAGTCTTCAGCTTCCAACTGTGACTCTTTGTTGCTGTTTCCCATCTCTGGAACATCCTATCTGTCCACCTTGTCGATCCCTCTCAGTATTTTATATGTAGTTATCATATCCCCCCTATCTTTCCTGTCCTCCAGTGTCGTCAGTTCAATTTCCCTTAACCTCTCCTCGTAGGACATGCCCCTTAGCTCCGGGACCAGTCTTTTTGCAAACCTTTGCGCATTCTCTAATTTTCTGACGTATATAGGCCTGACGTATACAGTGGACAGGGTCCTGAACGATTCCTTATTAAGATGTCGGAATGCTATTCTTAGGTTTGCTAGGGGCCCATGTGCTGCAGCAGTTATTTGGTTGATGTGCATTTCAGGATGTGCCTGGTGTTATACTCGCCCCAAGATCCTTTTCCTTGAGTGAGGTTTGTAGTCTCTGGCCCCCTAGACTGTACTCCGTCTGCGGTCTTCTTTGCCCTTCCCCAATCTTCGTAACTTTACACTTGGTGGGGTTGAACTCCAGGAGCCAGTTTCTGGACCAGTCCTGCTTTCGTAGGGGTTCTTAAATGGAGATATCGAGGGTTGAAGGTAGAAACACTTGTTGGATGGTTACGATATATTGTCAGACTGAGATGATGGGAGATGGAGCCCAGCCTTGCCGTGTACTAGCCTGGATGGTCTACCGCCGAGTGAGACCGGGGCAGAGGTATGAGCGTACACATGCGCATCCTGTGACGTCACACAAGTCACAGGCCTACAAGGGAATCTAAAGCACATGGATGATACTAATATGCTATGCTATATAACTCAGGGATCAGCAACTATGCTGACACTGCAGCCTGTCCAGATCCCTTTGTAGTTCAGCCTCGTCGTCGTCCGATTGAATTCTTCTCGTTAACTTCACATCATGTGCAAACAGGGACACTTCGGTGTCTATTCCTTACATCATGTCGTTCACATATACCAGAAACAGCGCCGGTCCTAGGACTGACCCCTATGGAACCCCTCTCGTCACAGGCGCCCAGTCTGGCACCAGTGAGTGGAAGGTAGGTGTGTGTGTGTGTGTGTGTGTGTGTGTGTGTGTGTGTGTGTGTGCGGGCGCGAGGGAGGGGCGTGTGTATGTGTCTGTGTCAGTTTTCCTGTCTGTCTCACTCACTCTCTCTCTCTCTCTCTCTCACACACACACACACGCACACACACACGCGCGCACACACACACACACACACACACACACACACACACACACACATACACTTGTTATGACCATAATACTGTACTAAAGAAAAAAGAGGGAATACCAAGGCTTAAAAGAAAAAGAAAAGAAAAACTTGAATACATGATAAAGTTCCTGAAGGAGTTACAAAATTGAAGGAGTTGATAGCAGCCGACCAGCAGGAACCTCCATTGTTGTGCAGACGACATCACTTGCCTATTTGTGGTTAATTTTGGTTAGTGTCTAAAGTCTCAGTGTCTCGCCCTGCTGGTTGTATGCTATACCATCACTCTCTCCCTATTTCAGTACCAGGAGATAGATAGTGGTAACCCTGACAATGTTTAGTAAATTATCTAAATATCTCCAGGTAAACTCCAGAAGAGTTGTGTACCCTAGTGAACCCCCCCCCCGTTTTTCTAAACAAACAACCAAAAAAACAACCCACATACAAAACACCACCCAAAAAAAAACATTAAAAAAAAATAAAATTGAGGAAAAAATAACCCCCCCTTAACTTCAAAAAAAATGGCCCTTTTTTCCCCCCCTCCCCAACCCCCCCCCCTTTCCCCCCCAATCCCCCAAATTGGGGTTCCCCCTTTTTCCCCCCCCCTTTTTTCCCCCAAAGGCCAAAAGCCTTTTAAACCCCCCCCCACACCCACAAACAATTAACCAAAAAAATTACAAATTAAAAAGGTTTATTAGGAATTTTAATAAAAAAAAAAAGGGGTTGAAAAAAAAAAAACCGGGAAAAGGGGGAAAAGCAAAGGGGGGGTTGGGCAGCAACCCAAAAACCCCCCAATAAAAACATCAAACCCCAACCCCCAAAATAAAAAATTTTTAAAAATAAAAAAAAAAAACCCCCAAAACACATAAACAAAATAACCAACAAACAAACCAAACAAAAAAAACAAAAACAAAACACCAAAAACAAAAACAAAAAACAAAACAGCACCCACCATTGCCAGAAAAATAAAAACCCCCCCTTAGGCCCAACATAACTTTAAAAAATGGGCCTTCCCTTTTATTCCCATTCCCCCTTTCCCCCCCCCTAACCCAAAAACCCCCGGCCACCCCTTCCCCCCCCCCCCCCTCCCCCCAACTACTTCCCCCACCCTCCCTTTCCCCCCCAAATCCAAAATATAACCAAAACTTACAGAAGAAATTTTTAAACCGGGGGGCCTCTAAAAAAAAATGGGTTGCCAAAGCAAAAAGAAAAAAAGGGAAAAAGGAAGGGAGAAATGCAAAGGGTTGGGGAAATTCCCCGGGCCTTGGGGGTAAACCCTTTTTACCCCCCCCCCCCCCCCCCAAAACCCCCCCCCAAAACCCCCCCCCCCCCCCCCCCCCCCCCCCAATTTTGGGGCCCTCAAACCCCAAAAAACAAAGAATTTTGGGGAAAAAACCCAAAACACACCTAGCAACAAAAACAAAAAAAAAAAAACCCCCCGGGCCCCCCCCCGGGTTTAAAATAAAAAGCCCCCCCCCCCCTCCCCCCCCCCCAAAAAACCCCCCCCCGGAAAAGGGGGAAAATAGGGAAAAACCCCAATGAAATACTTTTAAAAACTGAAAAAAGGGGGGTTAAAATTGGGGAATCCAGGGGTTGAAGGGGAGAAAAAAAGGGGGTTTTGAGGAAAAACGGAAGGGGCCCCGGGAATTTAAGGGGAAAAATGAACCCAAGAAAAAACAAGGGAAAAAACCCCAATTGAAAAGCCATCATGAAGAAAATAGGGGAAAAGGGCAAACCCCCAACAGGAAAATTTTCGGAGAAAAAAGGGGGGTTTTTTTAAAAAAAAAAGGAAAACCCGGGCCCCCCCAGTGAAAGGACCTTTAACCCCCGGAAAGACCCCGGAACGGGAAAATTCCTCGGGGAAAAAGCACGAGAAGGACATCCGGGCTTCCCCAGGAAGGGTTTGAAAATCCAAACGGGACAGGAAACTCCCAAAAAGGCGGGGAAAAGAGGGAAAATGGACAGAAAGGCAAAGGGGAAAGGGAAAAGGGTATGGAAGAAGCCCGCGGAAATTCCCGGGCCCGGGGATTGAAAATTAAAAGGCCAACCCTACCCCTTGCCCAAAACCCTAAATGAAACCATTTGAAACCAGCACTAAAAACCCAAAACCCCATCCCCCAATGGGAACAATTTCCCAATCTCCACCCCCCCGGGCATTAAAAAACCTCCCGCCCCCCAAAGCAACCACCCATATTTTCCTTACCCGGGGCCCCCCCACCCCCCAAACCCCGCCCAATTACAACCCCCCCCCAGACCCCCCCAATTTCTTAGAAAAGAAGTTGAAGGTGGGTCATACAAATTGAACCCCCGGGGAATAACAAATAAGTTTAGGAGTGGAAACAAAAAAAATCAAGGGACATCCCCGACAAAATTTGCACTCCCCCCCCCCCCCCAAAACCCCCAACAGAAAAATAAAAGATTCAATCTTTCCCCCCGGAAATATCAAATCCCTCGGGAAAGACAGGGGAGGAGGGGGGGGGAGGATTTCCCCCACTGTCTTTAAAAAAACCATGGGGGGTTAAAGAAAAATGGAAGGAATGGATGGCCCCGGGCCCCCGAAAGGGACTACTTGTGGGAACAAACCCCCGGTCTGAGGGGGAACATAAGGGATAATTGCAGTAATGTAAAACCCCACCACAAAACTCCCAGGGGGCCAAAGAGAAGAATACGAGAGGGGGCAAAGAGCAAGGGTTCAAAATACTACCCGAGGTGGCCAGGAGAGCACACAGGGGGGGACCCAAAGTTACTAGTTATGGGGTTTTCAATCAAAAGGGAGATTAAAGGGAAAAAAAACCTGGAGCCCCAGGGGGGGTCCCAAAAGGGGGCCAAGATAAAGGTTTTGGGAAAACTAAAAAAAAACCCCTCTTTGCATCAAAAGTTGAGACACTCCCAGAGAGAGAGGAGGGGATGAACCAGCAAGACTGGACCTTGTTTTCACCTGGGGTAGTTCTGACATCGAGGATTCATGAAATTAAAGGCCCCGGGGGTAGTGATCATGTGGTTCTGTGTTTGGGACTACATTTTTTAGCCCCAAGGGGAAAAGGGGAGCCCGGGAATAGGGGGGGGAAAAAACCAAACTAAAAAAGGGGGGAAAAACTCAGGCTTGGGGAACTTCTTTAAAGACATTCAGGGGAGAGGGAATTGCGGGAAAAACCCTACAAGAAATGATGGACTATGTGGAAAACCAAAATAAAGAGGCAGAGGAGGGGTTTGTTCCCGGGGGAAAACCAGAAATAATGGGAAAAACAGAACATTCCTTGTTTTCACTCAAAGGTATAGGGGGGCAAACCCTGGGTGTATTTGAAAATGGAAAAGGTACAGAAGACAGAAAAAACTCGGAAAAAAAGGATTAGCCGAAAGCCAGAAACGAATATGCACAATAAGAAGGGGGGGCCTCAGCGGCAAAAAACAAAAATTTGAAAAAAGCATCGAAAGTCAAGACGCCCCAAAGCGTTGTACAGGCCCCCAACATCGGGAGGAAAAAAAACATCGGGGGACCGGGTAATCAAAATGAGGAAGGGTGAGGGGGAATTTCACAAGAAACGACCGGGAGGAAATGTCAGGAGCTTAACACAAGATTTAAAGAAGTTTTTAAAAGGGTGGAAACCATAAACCCCCAGGAAATCAAGCAGTGGGGTGCCCCAGAAAGGGGCGGGAAGAGGTACATAAAACCCAAAGGGAGGAGGGAAGAACCCCTTGCGAATTGACCCTAAAAGGCCCGGTTTGGCCCAAACCCAACATCCCTGGGGGCCCTTAAAGAGGGGCAGGGGACATTGTTGAAACCATTAAAAAAAAGATCTTCAAACTTTTTTTTAAAAAAAACTGGGGAAAAATCCCCGAGGAAGGGGAAGATGGCAAATGTGCCCCAAATTTTTTAAAAAAGGGGGGACGGGACATGGGGCCCACAAAACTACAGACCTTTTTTCATAACGTGTATAGTATGCAAGGTCTTTGGAGAAGATCATCGGGAAAGGAGAGTGGTGGAGCCCCTGGAAAGAAAAATTTGTAAAATTGAAAACCCACAGGGTTTTTCAGGGGGGGGAAAAATCCGGGTTCAAAAAAACCTATTAGAGTTTTTTTGAAAGGTGACAGAAGTAAGAAAAGAGAGAGAGGGGTGGATCGACTAAATTTTTTTTGGACTGCAAAAAAGGGCCCTTCGCCCCCAGTTCCTCACAAGAGGGTTTATTTTGCAAAAGCTGGGAGATCGGGCACCCCAAAAAGGGAAAAAAGGGGCATTTGCAAGGGTTTCAGAGAATACCTGACAGGGGGGGGCAACAACATCTTTGGTTACGTGACGAGGTGTCAAAGGGGGCCCCGTGCAAGGGGGGTTTTCCACAGGGGTCACCCAAGGCCTGTGCTGTTTTTGGTAAATGGAATAAATTTTTAACGGGAAGGGATAGACCAAAGTGCCCTTTGTTTGCGGACGATGTAAATTTTTTTAAATGAAAAAGAATCAAATGGGGTTTGGGGAAACAGGCAGGACTACAAAGAACCTGGACAGGCAACAACCCGGGTCCAGCAACTCCCCCTTTTGGAGTTTAAACCCCGCCAAATGAAAAAGCCCATGAAGTTTGGGGGAAAGGGGCAAAAAAGCCCGCAGACAAAATATAGTTTAGATCCCCCCAAAGGGTTTGAAAACCTCACTAAAGGAAAAAGATCGGGGGGGTGAGTATAAAACCGAGCATATCTCCTGGGGCCCAAAATTCAATCATTTAATGCTGCAGCATACGGGCCCCTGGAAAAATTACGGATGCTTTTCAAAAATGTATCCCATTTAGTCACCCCCAAAACTGGAGTTCCCACCCCAGTTTGGAACCCCACACCTAGTCAAGCACGTCAAGAATTAAAGAAAGTGAAAAATTTTTCCCAACAAAACTAGTCCCAGAGCTAGGGGGAAATTGTGACGAAAAAGGGTTTGGGGGGAAATGGGTTTTGACGACACTGGGGGGCCCAGGAGGGTCAGGGGAGAAAAGAAAAACGACATTTAAAATACTCCCGGGAAAATTTTTTTTAGAACGTTGACAAAGAGGGGTTGTTCCAGGGGATGGGCACAGAACAAGGGGTAAACTTTGGAATTTTTGAAGACTCAAAATAAATCAAAGGGATTTTTGGGAAAGGTTTTTTTCCCAGTCTTTAGAGTAGTAAAACCCGTGGAATAGCCTAGAAAGTAAAGGGAGTGGAGGGGGGAAACCATACAATTTTTTTAAGGGCGGGTTATGATAAAGCTCATGGGGGCAGAGAGAGAAGGCCCTTAGTGAAATTCAGGAATAGGGGGGCCCCCAGGAGCTATGAATCGACCCCGAAACCCCAAAAAATAGGCGAGTACCCATACTCAAATAAAATACACACACACGCCCCACGCACACCATCCCACACACACACAAACACAACAAAACCACACACAAAACACCAAAACACAAAAAAAACCCAAACCTTCCACACACTGGATTCCTTCCGACTAGTTTACTTTGTTTACGGGTAAGAAGTCCCCCAGGCAGCACGACTGTCAGGTTTTCCCAAAGAGGAAAACCTAAATGTACAAAAAATTACATCTCTCCATGGGAAAAGGGATAAACGGGTTTCAGTAGGTCGATTAAAGGAAGGTAAATTAAGCCCCACAAATCAACATTTTAAAATTATTAAGTATACTGTACCCTGAAGGAATTGAAGAAATTTTTTTAGTTCACAAAAAATTTGGGGGAAGTAATACGTTGCTAGGGGCTGACCTAAATGTCTTTTAACATCAAAATAAAACCAAAATTTTCAGTTTTTCCCTCAGTGTTTAAAAGTGGCACGGCCAAAGTTTTTTATTTATAATAAAAAAATTTTTCATGCGTTTTTATACTTAAAAGTAACAAAGGGTCCCCTTCCCCTTTACCAGAGTCGCTCTCTGTACTCACCCCCATCAAAACCCCATCTCGTTTTTCCTTCTACCTTTTCCCTTCTTCCATCGTCCCCCTTTAACAAGCCCCCAATCATATGTATTAAATATTTGGGTTTACTTTTTCCGTACATTACGACAGTTTTTTAAAAAACCCTTCTCCCCCACCTTTTCGTGAAAACTTTCTCGCATTTCCCTGCCTATTATCCATCCTCTTTTCCAAACCCTTCTACAAAAAATTACTCCCACCCCTTTCACACCAGCTATTTCCAAGCCCCAGCCCCGCGGGGGCCCCAAACCTTCGGGGCGATTCCTGAAAATTTTCCCGCTAGGGAATATCACGGGTTTTGGCCCTTGGGGTTACTCCCCGCCGAGGCCCTGAAACCCAAAGAGACTCTCGTTTAGTTTTTAAAGCATTTCCCATTTTCTTGGAAAACTAATGAAAGGGGTTTAGCCCCCGGGGTAAGAGCGTTTTCCTCCTTAGAATGAAAAACCTTGCAAATAGGTGAGTTTTAGTTTAGATTAAACCCATTTAGGGAGATTCATCTTCACCTCGGGCCCAGCCACTCAAACCCGCAAGAAAAAACTTTTTAACGCCGGGAAGAAAAAAAAAAATTAACAGTACTCTGGTGAAATAAAACAAATAACCTACCCGGGGGAGAGGGGAATTTAAAGATTTTTTAAAATTTCCTGTAAGTTCTCCCCTCTCTTTAGTAAAGGGTTACGGGTAAAATAGCCTTCAAAAAACATGCATATGCAGCTCCCCACCAATGGCTACGTCCGCAAAGGGACCCGAAAAACTTCCCAAAAATCCGAGACACATTGTTTACAACTTTTTGCATTTTACATCAAAAATAAAAGTACAAAAACACTCTTTTTGGGACTTTGTCAAAGCAATTTTTTTACTTTAGTTTACCCGGAGCGTTTTCTAATTAATTTCCATTGGTAACCATCCTTAGCCCCATCGAAGAAAAACCCCGCAACCACATCAAAACTATTTAGCTATTTTAATTCGCTTATTAAAAACTTTTTTTTGTTTACGATTTTCGGAATAACTTACGGGAATTACCCCCCTTCCCCCCTCCTTCCCCACGGTGAGTGAGGATGATCAAGTGAAATCCAGAATTTCTGGGGAAAAGGGTTTGTATGTACCCTAGCGGTAACTGTAGGGTCTCCCAAATTTTTTTTAATTTGTCCCCATCCGACTTCGACACCGACACTGATTAAACCCTTTTAAACCCTGGGCTCAAAACGACATCGGGAGCAGCAAGGACCCGCCCCTCTACCGGGCACGTAAAAAGGGCGCGAACATATTTCGTATTTTATTTGGCCCAAACGATAAAAAAAAAATGTTAAAGAAAAACTTATATGTTTACTTCACTATGAAAATCAACCAAAAACAAAAAAAAATCAATGAAAATTTTACCAAAGGGAATGTAAGAGATTTTTGGGGGGAAAGTTGTGAAGGATTTTAAAAAACCCCCATCCTCAGCGGAGGAATAGGGGGTCTTTTGACGCAGCGAAACCAAAATTCTCAAAAATTAGGGACAATCGAAAAGGAAAAGGTATCAACCAGAGAGACAGGGAAAAGGGGCAGAGACAGACAGGGGACAGGGGGACAGTTTGATAAACCCAAAACACCAGGGACAAGGGGGGAAAAAAGAATAAAAGGGGCATCAGGAAGGAAGGAGAGGTGGGGGAGTTCACAAAAACTTAAAAAGATGTAAAGGAAAAATTTTGGGGCCCAAAAAGAAAAGAGGCTTAAAAGGGGAAGAAAAAGGAACAGAGGGGGAAAGGGGGACAGGGGGGAAAACTCTGCCAAGAGAGAGAGAGAGAGAGAGAGAGAGAAGAGAAAAGAGAGAGAAAAGAGCGCGAAAGAGAGGGGGAACACTAGGCGGGAAAATATTGAAAGGGGTTTAAAAAAAAAACGGCCCAGAGCTGGGGAAAAAGAGGAGAGGTTAAGCGGGCCCAGTGTAAAGGGCCCAAACACCCTCTGGGAGAAAAAAAAAAAGTCGGGGGAGGGGTAAAAGGGGGAAAAATAAAAAGGCTCAGACAAAACCTTTTTTTGGGGGGGTTAGAAGGGGAAAGGGATGTATGGGGGGAAAAAATGGAGGCCCCCTGGAAAAGGGGGGGGGGGGGGAAAGGGGTTTAAAAACAGGGGGAGAAGGGAAATGTAGAAGTGTCAGGGGACCAGCATTTTTTCGGGGAAAAAGAATGGGAAACTGGAAAAAGACTCAGGGTTAGGGGAAAACGAAAAAAGGGGCATTAAACGCGAAAATATAAAAAGCAATAAAGTATAGAATGTCTTTTGATGGAAAAAAGGAAAAAACGGGGAAGGGGATACGGGAAAATCTTTAGGTATCCCATACCTGCTAGAAATTACCATTTACGGGGAGGGATAAAAGGTTTTTCGAGTGCAGGTATTCCTTGCGTTTGTTAGTACCCACCATCTACGAGGGGGGATAAAAGGGTTTAGGGAAAGGGACCCCCCTTACGCTAAGCCTCCAAAAAATCCCTCCACCCCTTTCCCCTTTCCCTACGTTCTTTTCCTTTCCTCCTCTTAAACCTTTTCTCCCCTCTACCGCTTTCCAACCCCCTCCCCCCCTTTTTTCCCCCTTCCACTACAAGCCCATCATTCTCCCCTAAACCCCCGACTGGGGGGCTCCACCCCCCAAAAAGCCCAATTTTACCTGGCTATTTTTTTTGTACATTCTTCCAAAGAAACCCCCTACCAGCGTCAAAAAGGGCACCCCCCCCCTAACATATAGATAATTTAAATTTTATAATAAACGCAGTTTGGGAAACTCCCCATTTTTCCAATACGTATACACACGATCCTATGAATTAAATAAATATATATATATATATATTTTGGGTTAGTGTGTGTTGTGTGGTGGTGTGTGTGTTGTGTGGTGGTGTGTGTGTGTGTGTGTGTGTGTGTGTGTGTGTGTGTGTTTTGTGTGATTTTGTTGTGTGTATGTGTGTGTGCGTGTGCGCGTGTGTGTTGGGTGTATGTGGTATGTGTGGGGCATTTTCACCAAATTTTAAAATCACCTATTTTGAGTTGCGGGGGTCGAGCCCGGAGCTCCTGGCCCCCCCTCTTCACTGATCGCTACTGGGTCACTTCTCTAAAACCGTGAGTTTTTTCATACTTGCTTAAAAGCTATGTAGGGGTTCCTGCCTCCACCATCGTTTTTCCCCAAAACTTTTCCCCTTACTGACTACTCTGGGGCTAAAAGGAAATTTTACTTCCTAACACCCCTGTTTTAAATCGTGTTTTCAACTTCCAACGGTGTCCCCTTGTTACTGTGCCCCAATCCGGGAAACCCAATCCTGTTTTTTTTCTCCCTTTGGGGCCCAATTCCTCTCAGTATTTTGTATGTGTTACATGTCCCCCCCTATCTCTCCTTTTCCTCTAGTGTCGTCAGGTTTTTTTCCCTTAACCCCTCCTCGGGGACAAAACCTCCTTTTGCCTGGGACTTTCCCTTTTTGCAAACCTTTGCACTTTCTCTAGTTTTTTTTAAGTTCTTGGCTAGGTGTGGGTTTTCCAAAAAGGTGCCGAAACTCCAATTTTGGGCCCAACGTAAAGGTGGGACCCGGGGCCTGAACGATTCCTTTTTAAGATGTCCCCGGGAAAGCCCGTTCTGAGGTTTGCTAGGCGCCCATAAGCCCACAAACAGTTATTTGATTTTGGGTGTGCGCCCTTTAGGAGATGTGCCTGGTGTTATCTCAACCCCCAAAATTCTTTTCCTTGAGTGAGGTTTGTAGTCTCTGGGCCCCCCGACTGTCCCCCCTTTTTGGGGGCTTCTTTTCCCCCTTTCCCCCAAACTTCTTTACTTTGCACTGGGGGATTGAAAAAACCCGAGCCAAAAGTGGACCCGGTCTGGGAGCCTTCCAGATCCCCTTTTTATTCTGCCTGTTTTTCGATCGGAGTGGGAAATTTTTCTTTATCAACTTACGTCGCTGCAAACAGGGACAAACCCCAGAGTCTATTCCCTTCCCCTCATGTCGTTTTACAAAAAAACCAGAAAAAAGAACTGGTCCTGGACTGGCCCCCTGTGGGCCCCCCCGGTCACAGGGGTCCCACTCTGAAACCTTTTGCCCCCGACCAAAGATCCTGCTGGGCTTTTCCCGACAAGTATTCCCCGGGTCCATTGTTTGTGCCTTCCCTGTTATCCCTGCTTGGTTTCCCCCAGGTTTTTCAACCCCAAACTTATTGTGTGGAAATGTGTCAAAAGCCCCTTTTTGCAGTCCAAGAAAATGCAATCCACCCACCCCCCTCTCTTTTTGTCTTACTGCCCGTCACCTTTTCATTTGAACTTTCCCTAGGTTTGTGGGGCACAGGATTTCCCCCCCTTTAAAACCATGTTGGCTTTCTGTTTTATGAGATCATTCCTTTCTAGGTGTTTCCACCTCTTCCCTTTATAATCTTCTCCATGATTTGGGATAAATACATGTCAGTGACACTGGTCTGTAGTTTAAAAGCTTCAAAAGTCTGTCCCCCTTTTTTAAAAGTTTTGGAAATATATTTGCTGTCCCTTTCCCTGCCCAAAGGGAATCCCCGTTTTCCCATAGATGTATTGAATTTTGTTTTTTACGGGTTTCACATAGCCCTCCGCTCCCTCCTCAATACCCCTGGGAGATGTTTTCTGACCCATTGCCTTTGAGTTTTCTAGCTCACTCCCGAAAACCTCTTCAAATTCTTCCCCCCGGTTGGTCACTGTGTTAAAACATGGTTTGTGCCCCCCTCCCCCGTCTTTCTGGAGCCCCCTTTTGTTCCCTCTTGTGAAAAACTTCTTTGAAAACTCTTGTTGAGTTCCCCCTATTCTTTTACGGTCCCTTTTTTTTGTTTTTCTCTCCTCCCCTTTCCCTTTCCCTTAAACTTTTTTTACCTGGTCCTTGGGCTGTTTTTTTCCTCCTTAAAGTGGCTGTACAACCCGTTTTGGGTCAGATTTGACTTTTGCGCTATGTCATTTTCATGTTGTTTTGGGCCCCCCCCTTCTTAACTGTTTTCATATTCGTTTTGGCTCTAAAAATGCTTTCCTTATTCTCCTGGGGGCCTTTGCCTTTTATATTTCTTCCAAATTTCCCCAGCACCTTGGTTTTTGCCCTCCCGCACCTTTGGGTTAAAAACCCTGGGTCATCCTGGCTTTTTCATTATTCCTGTTTCCCCTTTGGGGACAAACCTTTTTCCTCACCTCCTTGCCCTTTTGTTGCACATATTCCATCATCTCATTAACCGGGGTTCCCGGGCCCGTTTTCCCTTTTCCCCCTGAACCCCGTTCAGGAAGTCCCTCATTCCGTGTAGTCCCCCTTTTTGTGTTTGGCTTCATTCGTCCCCGGGCCTTCCGGCCCTTTTCCCCTCCCCTTGGGAGCTTACTGTGTATTTGAATTTAAAACCACATTCACTGGCCCCCAAAGGGGGATTTCATATGTATACCCCCAAAAACTTCACTCTCAAGGGGAATACTAAGGGTTTGCCTTGCTGGGTTATCCCCTCCCTTTTCCCCTCTTTTTAGTGTCCCTTACGTGTTGGGGACTGAAGTTTTCCATACCACCTACCCCATTTTTAGCCCCTCCATGTTAACTTGGCCCCCATGGGGTCCAAGTTCCCCCCAATCGATCTCCTTGTGGTTAAAGTCCCTAAGATCAGGAGCCCTTGCCCTGCATGATTTAGCCTTCTGGCCCCTCTACCTGGTGTCAAAACCCCGCTCTATTGCTCCGTCGTACTCTTGCCTTGGCCTCCTGCCCGTTTTTTGGGGGGGTTATAAATCACTGCTATTACCACCTTGGACTCCAAAGTGAAGCGTTCCGTATTAATCACTTTCTTCTCCCTGTCTCCCTCTCCCTCATCAAAATTTCCCGCGATTTTTGATCAGGGAAAAAGCCCCCTCCTCCACCCCCCCCCTGTTCCCCCTGGCCCTTTTCCCCAGGGTTTTTTTTTTCCCCTTGGAAAAATGGCATCCGTTATTTAAAACCCGTAAGCTTGGTTTCCCGTGGGGCGCTATGATGTCCGGGGATGCCTCTTTGGGCTCTTTTTCCCCGCCACTTCCCCCCACTTAAATTTTTTTAAAACCATCAGGTTTTTTTTGTACCAAAAATTTAGTTTTCCTTTCCAACACTGGGTTTGTGGGGGCCCGCGAGGGTGGGGGAAAAAAAAAAACCTTTGGGGGCATACTGTGGGGTTCCCAAAGCTCGGGGTTGGGTTTGGGGCTGTGGGTTGGATTGTAGTGTGTGTTGGATGGTGTGATAGGTTGTAAGGGGTTTTTTTTAATAGTTGTGTTTGTGCTTGGCCTTGCTTTTTCTGGTTTTTGCTCTGACGACCTTTTGCTGATTCCATCCTTGTTTTTTTTCCAAGGGTCCCTTTTTGCTTTTTTTTTCCCCTCCCTCAGCTTCTGTCGTTTTTGATTTTGTTTTGTCTCTGTCTAGGGAAAACCCCCCTTGTATCTTCCGAAATATTTTCAATCGTGGTTTTTCTTGGAGGGGGTCCTGTTCCGCACTGGGGTTTTTTCGAGTTAAACAGCTTGAATTGGGGCGGGTTTTTCCCCTTCGGTACCCCCCTAATTCCTGAAAATTTACAATTTTCGTCCATCCCCTTTACCTATTTCCCTGATGATTTCTCAATCTCCCTTACTTTTTTTCCTGCTGCCTTTCCGTGTTTGTCCTTTTCCCCCTCTCTCCCCGAAGCCCATGGAAAAAAACCCCTGATTTTGCCCTTTCCCCCTCCCCTTGCCTCACCCTTTGGGGATCTGGAAACCCGCCCGTATGTGGTTTAGTTTTTTCCCTTTTTTTCCCCAAAGGCCTTGATAGCATGGTTTGTGCCTCGCTTTTGACCTATCACCCTCTCCGCTGAACCAGCTTTTCTTCCCTTCCACTCCCTTTGGGTTTTTTTTGGGGGGTTGGGTATTACCTTAGCATAATTAAAAATTTCCCTTCCCTTCCCCGTTCGGCCTCCCCAGCTTAAAATTTCTGTGTCTTCTCTGGTCCTTTCCCCCTGTTAAATCCTTCAAACTTTTTTATCTCAACTTCCCAGGGCCCTTATCTTGGCTACTGCAGTTTTTGCTTTGCCTCCCCCAAATTTTTTGCTCCTTTCCAACCTTTTTTTCCAAAATTTTACAGAGAAACTCTTTCCCATTTTTTTAGAAAGCCCCCCTAATTTTCTCTCCCACTCTTGTTCCTTTTTTCCACTGCTCCCCCATCACTTTCCCCCCTACCAAACCCTTCTCATCTAAACCCCCTTTGGGTTCCCGCGAGTCCCCCCCCATTTTTTTTTTTTTTTTGAGAGAAGAAGAAGGGAAATGAAAAAGGGGAAAAGGGGGGAAAAGTGAGGGAAGGGGAAAGAGGGGAGAAGGGGTGTGGAGGGGGGGGGGAAAGAGAGAGAAGGGGAAGGGGGGAAAGGGGGGGGAAGTGAGAAGGGGAAAAAAGGGGAAGAGGGGTGGGTTTGTTTTGTGTGTGTGTTTTTTGTGGGTCCTTACACTGCTGCTTTCTCTTCACTTTGCAGTACATAAATAAGTCATGGGGGGGCAGCTTTGGGACCCCAAAAAAAACTAAAAAAAAATAGAAAAAATCACAATTTTAAAAATTTTAATAACATTAATAATAATAAAATGCAAGAAACATGCAGCATGAAGGGAAAGCAGCATTAAAACATGCGCCCCCCAGCATGAAGAAAGCAGGATGAAGCATGCAGCATGCATGAAGCAGAAGCGTGCACACCGATGAAGCATGCAGCACCAGCAAAGAAACTTTAGCCCCAAAACAATTTAAAAAAAGAAGAAGGGAGCAGAAGCATGCAGCAAACCAAACATGCAGCACCACCATTTAAGCATGCAGCATGAAGCAAGCACACCAACCCCCCAAAAAACCCCTGCAGCACAGCATTAAAACAAGCAGCACTAGATGGGAAAAATGGGAAACATGCAGCATGAAACTGCGCAACCCGCATGAAGTATGCAGCACTACATGAAGCATGCAGCACTAGCATGAAACATAAAACATGCAGCAAAGGAAAGGGGGCGCACCAACATGGAAAACATTTCCCCCAACATGAAACATGCAGCACCAGCAAAGAAGCATGGAGCACCCGCATGAAGCATTAAACAAGAAGCATGCAGCGGGGCAGCACACCCCTTTAAAACAATGCAGCACCAGCATGAAGCATGGGAGCCACGCCCGAAGCATGCAAACACCAGCGAAACATCCGACCCCCATGAACATGCACACCACTGAAGCATGCAGCATGAAGCATGCAGCACCCCGCATGGGAAACATGAGCCCAACATGAAAACAAACAGCAAACCCGCATGAAGCATGCAAACAGAAGCATGCACCCAGCATGAAGCAAGCAGCATGAACATTTCCCGCAAACCCGCAAAAGCAGAGCACCCGCATGAAGCATTTCAGGGACCGTAAAGAAGCATGGGAGCAACCAACCAGAAGCAAAGCAGCACCGGGATTTAAGATGCCCGCGCCCCATGAAGCATCAGCACCAGCATGAAGCATGCAGCGCCACATGAAAAACATGCACAAAAAAAAATGCAGTTTAAGCATGCAAACACCAGCATGAAGCAAGCAGCGCCAGCCCTGAAGCATGCAGCATGAAAAAAATGCAGCGGGCCCGCAAGAAAAGGGAAAGCCGATGAAACATGCGCAAACCCCATGAAGGGATGCAAACCCAGCATGAAGCAGGCCCCCATGAACATGCACCCTGAAACAAACACCATGAAGCATGGGGCCCCCTGAAAACATGGGATCACCCCATGAAGCATTGGCCCCATGAAGCATGCAGAAGAAACAGCAGCATGAAAACAGCACACCAGGGTGAAAACATGAAACATGCAGCACCAGGAAAAAAAAATGAAACATGCAAACACCAGCATGAAGCATGCGGGACCAGCATGAAGCATGAAAAATGCAGCACCCGCATTAAGCATGCGGGGACCGCATGAAACATGAAACATGCAGCACCAATTTAAGCATTTAAAACCCTGCAGCAAAGGAACATGCAGCACCAGATTTAAATTTCAAACACGGAACAAAGAACACCAGCATTGGGAAACTGAGCACGGGAAAAAGCAGCATCAGCATGAAGAATGCAGCAGAAACATGCAGGGATTTCCCGCATGAAGCAAAGCAGCAAGATGCAGCACCACATGAAACATGCAGCACCCGAAGAAGAATGCAGCACGAAACATGCAGCACCAGCAAAGAAAAATTTCATGAAAGATGCAGCACCAGCATGGGAAAAATGTAGGGACCGCACGAAAACATGCAGCAACCCCCATGAAAACATGCAGCAAAGAAAAAAGCAGAAACCAAAAATGAAGCATGAAACAAAGCGCCCACCCGGAGGCATGAAACATGCAGGGACAAGAAAGCAGCAAAGGGAAAATGCAGCACCCCGCATAAGCATGCATTATTGGAAAAAATTCAGCAAACCAGCATGAAGCTGCAGCCGAAACCCTTCGCACCACATGAAGCAGCAGCACGAAACATGGGAGCACCAAACTTTTTAAGCATGCATCATGAAAAAATGCAGAACCAGCATGAAGCATGCAGCATGAAAAAAACAACCCAGAATGAAGCCTGCAGCACCACATTTAAGCATGCACATGGAAAAATTTTGCACCCGCACCAGCATGAAGCATGCAGCATGAAACATGTAGCCCCAAACTGAACATGCTGAAACAAGCCGCCCACATGAAAACAACATGAAACATGCAGCACCCAAAAGAAAAAAGGGAGAACCAAACCTGAACAAGCAGCAGAGACATGCGCACCAGCATGAGGCACCCGCATGAAACATTTCAGACCCGCATGAAGCATTTCAGCACCAGCATGAAGCATGCAGATGAAAAATGCACACCCGCATGAAGCATGCCCGCAAACCCCCTTTAAGCCCTGCCGCATGAAACCCTGCAGCAACCCGGAATTTAAACGGCAAACACCAGCATGAAGATGCGGGACCACCATGAAGCTTTCAGCATGAAACATGCGCACCCGCATGAACATGGGAGGGATGAAACATGCAGCACCCGCTTAGGCAAGCCATGAAACATGCAAGCAAACCCGCATGAAACATGCAGACCCGCATGAAAAATGCAGCACTAGCACGAAAAAAAAAAAATGCAAAACACCCGCATGAAAAATGCAGCCCCAGCATTAGGCAAGGGAGCATGAAAAAATTGCAGCCCAGCATAAGCAGCCCATGAAAACCCTTTCAGCAAAACCCGGGATGAAAAAATGCAGCACCATGAAGCGCGCATGAAACATGCAGCCCCCAAAAAGCCCCCGCAGCATGAAACATGCGCACCATTTAAGCATGCAGCATTTAAACTTCCCGCCCCATGAAGCATGCCCCGCATGAAACATGCAGCACCATGAAGCATGCAAGCATGAAACATGAGGCACCAGCATGAAGCATGCAGCATGAAACATGCAGCACCAGCATGAAACATGCAGCACCAGCATGAAGCATGCAGCACCAGCATGAAGCATGCAGCACCAGCATGAAGCATGCAGCACCAGCATGAAGCATGCAGCATGAAACATGCAGCACCAGCATGCATCACCAGCATGAAGCATGCAGCATGAAACATGCAGCACCAGCATGCATCACCAGCATGAAGCATGCAGCACCAGCATGCATCACCAGCATGAAGCATGCAGCACCAGCATGAAGCATGTAGCATGCATCACCAGCATGAAGCATGCAGCATGCATCACACCAGCATGAAGCATGCAGCATGCATCACCACATGAAGCATGCAGCATGCATCACCAGCATGAAGCATGCAGCATGCATCACCAGCATGAAGCATGCAGCATGCATCACCAGCATGAAGCATGCAGCATGCATCACCAGCATGAAGCATGCATCACCAGCATGAAGCATGCATCACCAGCATGAAGCATGCAGCATGCATCACCAGCATGAAGCATGCAGCACCAGCATGAAGCATGCATCACCAGCATGAAGCATGCAGCACCAGCATGCATCACCAGCATGAAACACGCAGCACCAGCATGAAACACGCAGCACCAGCATGAATCATGCAACACCAGTATAAAGCATACAACACCAGTATAAAGCATGCAACACCAGCATGAAGCATGCAACACCAGCATGAAGCATGCATCACCAGCATGAAGCATGCAACACCAGTATAAAGCATGCAACACCAGCATGAAGCATGCAGCATGCATCACCAGCATGAAGCATGCAACACCAGTATAAAGCATGCAACACCAGTATAAAGCATGCAACACCAGCATGAAGCATGCAGCATGCATCACCAGCATGAAGCATGCATCACCAGCATGAAGCATGCAACACCAGTATAAAGCATGCAACACCAGTATAAAGCATGCAACACCAGTATGAAACATGAAGCACCAGCTTGAAGCCTGCAACACCAGCCTTTGCGCGTTCGATTCACTATCGAATGTTACTGGGGGGAACCCTGGGCGAGACATAACGTATGTACGAGTCTCCTAACACCTGCTGCCTCTGGTACCTAGCAGAACATAGTTACTTAGGAGTTAGTGGACTGTTTTAGGTGGCATCTTAGGAAATAATCTATAAAAAAAAACATGATTCATCTCTAAAGTAATTTCACTTGCTTCTTGACAGCCAACAGGAAATCCCTCGCACGAGGAGCTCTCACTGCCAGGAGGCGAGCTCTGCCGTTCCCCGACACTCTACAGCATTGTTGAGGCTATATTCTTCACTACTAGGTCATCACAGTGTGATAGTAATTTTGGGGGAAACTAGGTCTGGTTGCAGAGGCAGTTAGATTATCCCTGAGCCTTT
>NC_069405.1:65157329-65294829 GCF_026875155.1 Cherax quadricarinatus
TGCCCCTGGTAAAAGGGAAATTTTGAATGTTAAAAATTCGCAAAAGAAATACTAGCACTTTGATCGGAGTGTCAGTTCAATCTGCTTGACTGGACAGATAATGTTTGTTAAAAGTTCGCCCGTTTGTGAATTACATTGTTAAGCGCTATATATAATATATATAATATATATATATATATATATAATATATATATATATATATATATATATATATTATATATATTATATATGCAAAACAACCACTCTGAAAGAATAGAGAAATTCCAATCGCTTTCGTGACTACTCACATTATCAAGGAACTATGATAATGTGAGTAGTCACGAAAGCGCTTGGAATTTCTCTATTCTTTCAGAGTGGTTATTTGCATATATAATATATATTATTATATATATATTATATATATTATATATATAATATATATATATATATATATATATATATATATATATATCTATATATATATATATATATGTGCAGACATGTTGGAATAATAGACGTTTCTGGAGACACTTGTTGAGACAACACAAACATGTTGAGTCACCCGGCAGCACAACACTAACATTAATACAACACACAACTGATGTTGTGCAACATATTCACTAACTGGGAGAAGAGGTGAGAATGCGCTTGAAGACTGAGGAAAGGAACCGGGAGCTAAGAGAAAGACGGAGAGATAATACACAGATATAAAGGGAAGAATATGAAAAGAAGTCTATGGAAGGTATAGGAGAAAGTGGTAAAAGACAGACAGATGTAGGGAAGGAAAATTTGCTAAGGGAAAGACGGAAGGAGGAGGAGACGTAAATAGAAGATTGAGGGAGAGAGAGAGAGGAGACAAAAGGTAAATGGAAGACGGAGGGAGGTACACCAGAAGTTTCGAAGAAAGAGTTTAACTGGTTACATAATTATGCCACGATGACTCTCGTGCACCTCTTACCTCACTTATTAAACGGTCGCCTGCATCCCCTTCTCCCTCTCTCTCTCTCTCTCTCCGCCTCCACCTCTCAGACACGCACCTGCACGCACGTGCTCACACACATGCACACGTGCACGAGCGCGCGAGCGCGCACACACACACACACACACACACACACACACACACACACACACACACAAAGTGGAATAATCTGGAGAGTATAGTGGAGGCAGGATCCATACATACTTTTAAAACGAGGTACGATGAAGCTCATGTAGCAGGAAGAGAGTGGACCTAGTAGCGACCAGCAAAGAGGCGGGGCCAGGATATGTGACTCGACCCGCGCAACCACAAATAGGCGAGTATAAATAGGCGAGTATAAATAGGCGAGTATAAATAGGCGAGTATAAATAGGCGAATACATACACACACACCTCCCTCCTTCCCTCTCTATCTCTCCCTTGTATACCGTAGAAGTAGAGAGTGCAGTTGTAGTCTCCCTGAGGTTCTTAACACCAGATACCTGTGATAAAATAAGGGTATCAACATTTTATCTAAGATTTCACTACTATTTTGTGATCCTTGGTTTATTCTTGAATGGTACAAAACCTAGCTGGAGTAGAACAGCTAATGCTCAACCACTGAACGAGTCGTCACGTGAATAATTAAAACCCATGTCAGGAAACAATGTGTTGATTCCTGACAAATAAACCACTACCACTATTAACATCACCACCACCGCACCCAACCACCACACCCAACCACCACACCCAACCACCACCATTAACCACCACCTCCACCCTCACCCCATACAGACATGGCAGCATCAGTGAGGAAGGGCGATAGCCACCTCCACCTCTCGCGTGTTACAAACAAGAACTCTTTAATACGGAAGGGCCGCACTCTACAGTCCCAAGCAATCAATAATTGTCCTTCCTGTCCCTGACACTATTTCTTCTCGCTTTTAAATATTTCCCATTGTATTCGTTCCCAAGTTGATCTGCTGCAATAATTTCATCCTCTCGTTATTTTCTTCCTATGTACAGCAGATATAAGAATGTTGGTGATAATATTATTAAAGTAATTCTTGATTACGAGGCTTGTTAAACCCTAGCCAACTTAAACCGTCCTAGAAACCCAAAGATGGTTTCTTACATTCTGTTTTAAGAAAATTTCTCGATTTACTTAAGTTAAATTGGGTTTAATTGATGTGGCATGCAAAGAGTACGTAACCTTTATTCGGCGCATGTACACACCCTCATTTACAGGCTATCTCCCCCAACCAGCGAACCAGGGGACTGAGGGTTGACGATGGGGCCCCGTCGTTCAACCAGTACCCAGGTTCCAGCCAATAAGAAGATGGTTTTGGCAATCGCAGAGGTTATGTGGGTACCACTCTCCTGTCTGCCCTTGTCATTCCCATTCTAGAGCTGGTTGAAGCACGGTCTGCTCTCTAGTGGCTTCTATTCTGCCTTGCTTACCATGAAGTGCACTAATACCTATTGTTGTACATAGTGTATATAGTGTACATACTTCTGTTCTAAATTGGTGAAGGATAATACAAGTCAAAAGTTTTCTGCTGTGTTTATTTTGCTCCCTTTACACCCAGGATAACAGGCCATTTGGACTCCTGGGTTGTAATAATTGACGTCTATTAAAAAAATTAACAAATTACAGCATACCACTTTAGGTAATAGGCGATATATTGCATAAAAGTGATAAAACTTTTGAACTGAGAACAGAAAATGAGGGCCCGTCTTGATCTATTAGAAGTGTGATGACGATCTATTAGACTTGTGGTGTCTTTATTAGACGTGTGATGATCTATTCGACGTGTGATGACTTGATCGTTTAAGTACTTTTAATTAAATATATGTAAATCTGTATCATTAATATCTAAAATAGCTCCAAGAAATCAATTATAATACAATATTAAAATATACTCTGTTGTATCATGGGTAGTTCCTTCCCTGTAGGAAACGTAAACAAGGAAAGGAGGAGAGATATCAAGAGAGTTGTAATGTAGATACCTAAAGTCAGTACCCGATCAGCCGAGCTGTGGTCCGTACATAGGACTACGTGTGGCCAGCAGTAACAGCCTGGTTGATCATGCCCTCATCCACTGGGAGGCCTGGTGAAGGACTGGGGCGCGGGGGCGTTGAATCCTGGATTACCCTCCCGGTAGACCCCAGGTAATATTACGCCTGGTACGAATATGTTACTGCCACACTTTTTACGTCTAATTTAGTGTTAAATCTACGACTGTTTACATCAGTTTGTTTACCTTCGGTCAGCTTAGTTCACGCTGTGGTCCACTACTTCATACCTAACTGCTTGGGCTAAATCTATTATTTTACGGGAATTAAACCTTACACCATGTGAAAATGTTATACAAATATAAACCAAATGCTCAGCATAAATAGGCAGAATAATTCAGTAAGGTGCAGTCCGTGTATGCTGTGGAACCCTGAAAGCGTGTCAGGGACTCAAGAGGAAAAAAATCACTGCCTGACGACTTCATCTAAACCGTAAACGAGTGATCCACACCAGAACGTCTTGCCCAAGGACGGTCCTGTCATCGATTTATCCTGCCACGTTTCTGTCAGGGATGCTTCATACTTGGACATTTCCAGTAAGAACTGTTTTAGAGTCGAATGATTCTATGGTTATATATTTTTTTTACTTGATACTCTCCTTAGAGAATTGAACTCTGGATCCCTGCGGCAGTCTAGTATCACATATGATATGTTATAGTGACTGAAGAGTTCCCAGACACACACACACACACACACACACACACTTAAATCCCCCTAACACGCTTGGCAAAGACGGAGCCTTTTATTATTATTACCAAGCAGGGATTGTAGAACCAGTTTGGCGATCAGTGAAATAACCTGTGGCTTGGTCTGAGTGTATGACAAATTGACAGCTAGGACGTGATTCAAGGTCGCCACGCCTCTGCATTATCACACCGATGCGTACCTTTCGGGGAGACCATCACCCCCGTCGGCCCTGTTCCAGACCAGGCCTCACAGGTCATAACATTATACAATACTCCGATTTATTTTTTTTATTAACATCGACCGTTTCCCACCAAGGTAGAGTGGCCCAAAAAAGAAAAAAAATTACCATCATTCACTCCATCACTCTTACCAGAGGAGCGCTTACATTACAGTTATAAAACTGCAACATTAACACTCCTTCGGATATAACTGGATATTGCAGTAGTTGATCTCTCTATGTTTGACAGTCATATAAACAGAAACTACAGTGGACAGCCACATTTAGAACAAAAAATTAATATTCCGTAAACGTACTTCCCCATCATCCTGTAGGGAAGAATAAAATGTCACAATATTGCGACTAGAAAGATTCACCAAAAATCCGCACTCGAGATGAACCTAACGACGACGTTTCGATCCGTCACAATTATGACTTGGTAGTAGTCCAGGATTCCTCTACTGCAGGGGTTTACTTAATTCTATCGGCAATGCGAGGCGCATGTACTGAAACATGATGAAATATTACCGTAGACAATACTGAATCTTGAAAACGAAATATTCGAGCTCAAAATAAACTGAAAACTGAACAAAGCATTGAAACGAAGCTTTATATTTAGAAGAATCAACATTATTCGAGAACACCTTCATCGTCATCATCATTATCTAAATAATTATTGTAGTCACCGCTATCAGAGGCAGTAAAATAAACCTCAGATACAACTGTAAAAGAGCTAAACATTCACCACACAACTAATAAAGCTGTGTGTTACCTAATCTCACAAAGCTTTATTAGTTTTATATCATTATTTACATCTGTGTGAAATTAACAAAACGGAAATAACAACGGGAGCCTTAATAGTCACAAGAGAAATAGCGCGACCATTCACATGAGCACTAACGATGAGGTAAACACACAAATAGGCATATTCAATAGAAATATCAGAGTAGCAACATCAGCGTATGAGCGTAACTTGAAGCAGAACCGGCGGAAACAACACGCAGAAGCAGCTCTGTTACCAGCAAGAGTGAAGTTCATACAGGAGCCGCAGCAATAACGACACAGACAACAGCATTGATCTTAGGAACAACAGAAAACACGTCAAAAACAACAGCAGCAGAAACAACAACAGCAGCAGAAACAACAACAGCAGCAGAGATACCAATACCAATGAGATAAAAACGGTCATTTGTAGTAAGAGAAGCTGCAACACCAGTAAAGAGAGAGAGAGAGAGAGAGAGAGAGAGAGAGAGAGAGAGAACAACACACCAGCAGATCCATTAGCAGGAGCAGGAACGGCAGCAAGCAGTGGTGGCCACGACGTAAACATTACCACGTGTGTACTCGCTCGCATCCCCTATTTTCCCCTCTGTGTGACGTCACGGCTGTGTCCGAAGGCGGGGCCGCTACATATTTCTTCTAATTAATGTCTTTCCCGGACAAGAGAGACTTGGATATCGTCCAATTCAGTAGCGAAAGACGAAATTTGAAGGAATTGTTTCGTTATAGTTGGTCTGTGTAGACGACGATACACTGGAATTTAAAGATTGGAATGAAATTGTGGATATCTGACGAACCTCAGCCTATTCGTCAGTCATGCCAACACGAAAAAAATCGACGTGTCCCTCCCCCGCCATCACTCCTACCCTACCTCCCCCGCCATCACTCCTACCCTACCTCCCACGCCATCACTCCTACCCTACCTCCCCCGCCATCACTCCTACCCTAAATCCCCCCCATCACTCCAACCCTACCTCCCCCGCCATAACTCCTACCCTACATCCCCCCCCATCACTCCTACCCTACATCCCCCGCCATCACTCCTACCCTACCTCCCACGCCATAAACTCCTACCCTACCACCCACGCCATCACTCCTACCCTACATCCCCCGCCATCACTCCTACCCTACATCCCCCGCCATCACTCCTACCCTACATCCCCGCCATCACTCCTACCCTACATCCCCGCCATCACTCCTACCCTACATCCCCCGCCATCACTCCTACCCTACATCCCCCGCCATCACTCTACCCTACATCCCCCGCCATCACTCCTACCCTACATCCCCCGCCATCACTCCTACCCTACATCCCCCGCCATCACTCCTACCCTACCTCCCCCGCCATCACTCCTACTCTACATCCCCCGCCATCACTCCTACCCTACATCCCCCGCCATCACTCCTACCCTACATCCCCCGCCATCACTCCTACCCTACCTCCCACGCCATCACTCCTACCCTACCACCCACGCCATAACTCCTACCCTACCACCCACGCCATAACTCCTACCCTACCTCCCCCGCCATCACTCCTACTCTACCTCCCCGCCATCACGCCTACCCTACCTCCCCCGCCATCACCCCTACCCTACCTCCCACGCCATCACTCCTACCCTACCTCCCACGCCATCACTCCTACCCTACCTCCTCCGCCATCACTCTTACCCTACATCCCACGCCATCACTCCTACCCTACATCCCCCGCCATCACTCCTACCCTACCTCCCCCGCCATTACTCCTACTCTACCTCCCCCGCAATCACTCCTACCCACCACCCACGCCATCACTCCTACCCTACCTCCCCCGCCATCACTCTCCCCTACCTCCCCCGCCATCACTCCTACCCTACCTCCCACGCCATCACGCCTACCCTACCTCCCCCGCCATCACGCCTACCCTACACCCCCCGCCAATCACTCCTACCCTACCTCCCACGCCATCACTCCTACCATACCTCCTCCGCCATCACTCCTACCATACCTCCTCCGCCATCACTCTTACCCTACATCCCACGCCATCACTCCTACCCTACCTCCCCCGCCATCACTCCTACCCTACCTCCCACGCCATCACTCCTCCCCTACCTCCCACGCCATCACTCCTACCCTACCTCCCACGCCATCACTCCTACCCTACCTTTCACGCCATCGCTCCTACCCTACCTCCCACGCCATCACTCCTACCCTACCTCCCACGCCATCACTCCTACCCTACCTCACACGCCATCACTCCTACCCTGCCTCCCCCGCCGTCACTTCTACCCTACCACCCACGCCATCACTCCTCCCCTACCTCCCACGCCATCACTCCTACACTACCTCCCTCCGCCATCACTCCTACACTACCTCCCCCCGCCATCACTCCTACACTACCTCCCACGCCATCACTCCTACACTACCTCCCACGCCATCACTCCTACACTACCTCCCACGCCATCACTCCTACACTACCTCCCACGCCATCACTCCTACACTACCTCCACCCGCCATCACTCCTACACTACCTCCACCCGCCATCACTCTACACTACCTCCCCCGCCATCACTCCTACACTACCTCCCCCACCATTACTCCTACACTACCTCCCCCGCCATCACTCCTACACTACCTCCCCCGCCATCACTCCTACACTACCTCCCCCCGCCATCACTCCTACACTACCTCCCCTCCCATCACTCCTACACTACCTCCACCCGCCATCACTCCTACACAAACTCCCCCGCCATCACTCCTACACTACCTCCCCCCCACCATCACTCCTACACTACCTCCCCCCGCCATCACTCCTACACTACCTCCACCCGCCATCACTCCTACACTACCTCCCCCGCCATCACTCCTACACTACCTCCCCCACCATCACTCCTACACTACATCCCCCCCCATCACTCCTACACTACCCCCACCCGCCATCACTCCTACACTACCTCCCCCCGCCATCACTCCTACCCTACCTCCCCCCCCCATCACTCCTACACTACCTTCCCCGTCATCACTCCTACACTACCTCCCCCCGTCATCACTCCTACCCTACCACCCCACCATCACTCCTACCCTACCACCCCGCCATCACTCCTACCTCCCCCCCTCCCCATCATCGTTCCTACCTCCCACCTCTCTTATTTCTTCTTCTGGTCCTTCCATACTTTCTTATCTATGTTTCCCTCCTCTCTCCATCTTATTTCCTCTTCTTCCACCTGATATTGCTCTTCTTTTTTCCCATCCATCCCTAATTCACCTCACTCCCCTCCCCCCTCCTTTGTATTTCTCATCTCCTCTCTCTCCTTTATACACAGGGTTTTATAAGGTTAGGTTAAGGTTCCTAACTTTTTTTTTACAAGCTAGGAGGTGTTACCTACATCAACTCATTTCTCTCTCTCTCTCTCTCTCTCTCTCCCCCCGCATCCTTTCGCGTTCTTGACGTGTTTATCTGGAGTTTATCTGGAGAGAGTTCCGGGGGTCAACGCCCCCGCGGCCCGGTCTGTGACCAGGCCTCCTTAGGTCAGTGTCCCAGGATGCGACCCACACCAGTCGACTAACACCCAGGTACCCATTTTACTGATGGGGAACATAGACAACAGGTGGAAAGAAACACGTCCAATGTTTCTACTCTGGCTGGGAATCGAACCCAGGCCCTCACCGTGTGAAGCAAGAGCGTTAACCACCAGGCCACCAGTTGGCCTCCAGTGTCAGTTGGCCTCCAGCTTAAGTCAAGGTCTGGCTGGACTCCTCAAATGGTTACTCCTCCAGTTACTCAAGATCAACTCGGCAAATCCAGCAGACATTACTCGCCAGTCTCAGCATCTTCAACCCGCCGTCGCCGTCGTCGTCGCCGCCACAACCAAGAATCAAATTAATCGAGTAAATCCTGGCCGGCAGAGCGACAATGAAGAGGAAGTACAAGAATTATACTAATTTATGCATAGCCATTCCGCGGGCAGGAGCGAGTTTAAGGCGCAGACAGAGTTATTGATTTTAACCCCCTCTCATCACAGCCTCCCCCCTCCTCCCTCGTCACCACCCCCCCAGCAACCCCCCTCCCGTCTGTTCACCACTCATGTCTTATAGAAATGTCCCATCATGCCTAAAACCCAGTCATTCTCCCTTAAAACCTCGGGATCACTCTTCCCCTTCTTGGCTGAGTGTGGAGACCAGCAGAATGTTGCGGCGGTGGTAGCAGTCGCCGACACACCGGCCATCGCCCTAGAAAATGGAGGAGAATGAGAAACGCCTTGCGAGATGTAAATGAGGTCTTGGTGCAGACAGTGAAAATGGCGAAGATGTTGGTTGGCCTTCCCGCCCCCTCGAGTCATGACGTCACAGCGTCTTGACCAACCAGCTGGCAGGAAGCCCGTGACGTCTCCGCCACGTGATTGTTTCAGATGGTGAGCTAAGCCATTATGAAGACCAGCTTGAAAACAGCGCTCTTAGAAATGCTGCCGCTCGCATAATTCTCCCGAGTTTGGTTCCCCCCCCCCCCCCGTCGCCAATCGATGGCACCGCGATGCAAAGTGAGTCTGGCCCTTTAAACATCATCTCGGGGCTGGAAATGTTGGCATTACTTTCATTTATGTTTTGAATTACCTATCGATTTTTTCATCGAGATACCATTTTCTATTCATGTGTTAGAATAAACCTGAACTACCCCAAGAGACCTCGACGGTCGATGCGCACTTAACTTGACCACGACGCTAATAGGTGCGTCATGCTTAATACCAGGTATACTCACGTTTAATACCATGTTATACTCACGTTTAATACCAGGTATATTCATGTTTAATACCAGGTATACTCACGTTTAATACCATGTTATACTCATATTTAATACCAGGTATATTCATGCTTAATAGGTATACTCACGTTTAAAACGAGATATACTCACGCTTAATTCCAGGTATACTGCCACTTAATACCAAGTATCCTGACACTTAATACCAAGTATCCTGACACTTAATACCAAGTATCCTGACGCTTAATACCAAGTATCCTGACGCTTAATACCAAGTATCCTGACACTTACTACCAAGTATCCTGACACTTACTACCAAGTATCCTGACACTTACTACCAAGTATCCTGACACTTACTACCAAGTATCCTGACACTTACTACCAAGTATCCTGACACTTACTACCAAGTATCCTGACACTTACTACCAAGTATCCTGACACTTACTACCAAGTATCCTGACAATACCAAGTATCCTGACACTTAATACCAAGTATCCTGACACTTAATACCAAGTATCCTGACATTTAATACCAAGTATCCTGACACTTAATACCAAGTATCCTGACACTTACTACCAAGTATCCTGACACTTACTACCAAGTATCCGGACACTTAATACCAAGTATCCGGACACTTAATACCAAGTATCCGGACACTTAATACCAAGTATCCTGACAATACCAAGTATCCTGACTCTTAATACCAAGTATCCTGACACCTACTACCAAGTATCCTGACACCTACTACCAAGTATTCTGACACCAGTCCTCTTAATAAGTAAAACTGCTTCAGTCACTGTAACCAGTGCTTAGATTAACACAGACCATCACTGTACTCGCCCCGCGTAATGCAAACCAACTTTCTGCTTAATAGGAACCAGCGCTCCACTTAATAAAAACCACTGCTCCCGTTAATAAAAACCACTGCTCCCGTTAATAAAAACCACTGCTCCCGTTAATAAAAACCACTGCTCCCGTTAATAAAAACCACTGCTCCCGTTAATAAAAACCACTGCTCCCGTTAATAAAAACCACTGCTCCCGTTAATAAAAACCGTTGCTACCGTTAATAAAAACCATTGCTCCCGTTAATAAAAACCACTCCTCCAGTTAAAAAAAAACAATGCTCTTGTTATTATGAACATTTCCTGTTTATACCAACCCCTATTCATTTTAATACAAACCCCAGCTCCTGTTAATACATACCCCTCCTCCTGTTAGTACAAACCACTGCTCCTGTTAATACATACCCCTCTTCCTGTTAGTACAAACCACTGCTCCTGTTAATACATACCCCTCCTCCTGTTAGTACAAACCACTGCTCCTGTTAATACATACCCCTCTTCCTGTTAGTACAAACCACTGCTCCTGTTAATACATACCCCTCCTCCTGTTAGTACAAACCACTGCTCCTGTTAATACATACCCCTCCTCCTGTTAGTACAAACCACTGCTCCTGTTAATACAAACCACTGCTCCTGTTAATACAAACCACTGCTCCTGTTAATACAAACCACTGCTCCTGTTAATACAAATCATGGCTCCTGTTAATACAAATCATGGCTCCTGTTAATACAAGCCACTGCTTCTGTTAATACAAGCCACTGCTTCTGTTAATACAAGCCACTGCTTCTGTTAATACAAGCCACTGCTTCTGTTAATACAAGCCACTGCCTCTGTCAATATAAACCAATGTTCATATTAATACGAACAACTGCTCCTGCCAATATATACTACTGCTCCTGTTAATACGAACCACAACCTCTGTTAATTACAGCAAGTGCACCTGATATTACGAACCACTCCTCCTATACTTGTGAATCATGGAAGAGGATGGGGCAAGATAGGTTGATGAGGGTGTATAAAGCAAGGGTGGAGGGAAGGAGTAGAGGATGCTCCTGGATGTGTTTGTGTGTACTCGCCCATTTGTGATTACAGGGGTCGATTCACAGCTCCCGGCTCCGCCTTTTCGCTGGTCGCTACGAGATCCACTTTCTCCTTGCTCCAAGAGCTTTATCGTACCTGTGTGTGTGTGTGTGTGTGTGTGTGTGTGTGTTGTGTGTGTGTGTGTGTGTGTCAGGTGGTAGTGTCCTGAGCACCCAGCAAGTGAGTGTGAGGGTGTTCGATCGGAATAAGTTTGGACAAATTATTAATGGAATTTGGCGTGCTGTTGGAGTGCAAGGAAACATTTATGAAGGTATTCAGGGGAAACCAGTTAGCCAGATATGAGTCCCGGAGATGGTAAGTACAGTTGTTGCACTCTGAAGGAGAGGTGAGGATGTTGCAGCTCAGAGGATCATTTGAAATATGATATCCGTTTACTTCTGGCAAGACAACTCGTGAATGAATGACGGTCAAAGTGTTTCCTTTGGTGAGCCACCTCACCTGCGTGAGGAACACCTGTTACAACAAATACTTATCATAAAATCATGGAACGGCTGGGGTTTGAGCCTATTGCGAGTGCGTCTTAAAACTCAAGCAGCAGCTGGAGGGTGTGAGCAGGAGCCGGAGGGTGTAACAGCCGGAGGGTGTGAGCAGCAGCCGGAGGGTGTGAGCAGAATCTGGAGCGTGTGAGCAGCAGCTGGAGGGTGTGAGCAGCAGCTGGAGGGTGTGAGCAGCAGCTGGAGCGTGTGAGCAGCAGCTGGAGCGTGTGACCAGCAGCTGAAGGGTGTGAGCAGCAGCTGGAGCGTGTGAGCAGCAGCTGGAGCGTGTGAGCAGCAGCTGGAGGGTGTGACCAGCAGCTGGAGGGTGTGACCAGCAGCTGGAGGGTGTGACCAGCAGCTGGAGCGTGTGACCAGCAGCTGGAGCGTGTGACCAGCAGCTGGAGCGTGTGACCAGCAGCTGGAGCGTGTGACCAGCAGCTGGAGCGTGTGACCAGCAGCTGGAGCGTGTGACCAGCAGCTCTAGGGTGTGAGCAGCAGCTGGAGGGTGTGAGCAGCAGCTGGAGCGTGTGAGCAGCAGCTGGAGCGTGTGAGCAGCAGCTGGAGCGTGTGAGCAGCAGCTGGAGCGTGTGAGCAGCAGCTGGGCGTGTGAGCAGCAGCTGGAGCGTGTGTAGCAGCAGCTGGAGCGTGTGAGCAGCAGCTGGAGCGTGTGAGCAGCAGCTGGAGCGTGTGAGCAGCAGCTGGAGCGTGTGAGCAGCAGCTGGAGCGTGTGCGCAGCAGCTGGAGGGTGTGAGCAGCAGCTGGAGGGTGTGAGCAGCAGCTGGAGGGTGTGAGCAGCAACTGGAGGGTGTGAGCAGCAACTGGAGGGTGTGAGCAGCAACTGGAGGGTGCGAGCAGCAGCTGGAGCGTGCGAGCAGCAGCTGGAGGGTGTGAGCAGCAGCTGGAGCGTTGTGAGCAGCAGCTGAGTAGGGGTGAGCAGCAGCTGGAGGGTGTGAGCAGCAGCTGGAGGGTGTGAGCAGCAGCTGGAGGGTGTGAGCAGCAGCTGGAGAGTGTGAGCAGCAGCTGGAGGGTGTGAGCAGCAGCTGGAGCGTGTGAGCAGCAGCTGGAGGGTGTGAGCAGCAGCTGGAGGGTGTGAGCAGCAGCTGGAGGGTGTGAGCAGCAGCTGGAGCGTGTGAGCAGCAGCTGGAGCGTGTGAGCAGCAGCTGGAGCGTGTGAGCAGCAGCTGGAGGGTGTGAGCAGCAGCTGGAGCATGTGAGCAGCAGCTGGAGCGTGTGAGCAGCAGCTGGAGGGTGTGAGCAGCAGCTGGAGCGTGTGAGCAGCAGCTGGAGCGTGTGAACAGCAGCTGGAGGGTGTGAGCAGCAGCTGGAGGGTGTGAGCAGCAGCTGGAGCGTGTGAGCAGCAGCTGGAGGGTGTGAGCAGCAGCTGGAGGGTGTGAGCAGCAGCTGGTATCATGGACCAGTTGATAAAGACACATGTGCAACATTTGGATATCTTTATTCCAGAAACGTTTCTCCAACCGGTTACTTCTTCAGTCCAGCGCTGAGGAAGGTGGGAGATGAGGAGGAATTTAAGGTAATCAGTCCCTCAACCGGGAGTCGATGTGGACCAGTAGGCCTAAGACCAGCTATCAGGGACCAGTAGACCTAACATTTCCTCTCATAGATCAATAGGCCTATTGCAGTGGTTTATATATATATATCTTTGCTTGTATGTCATAAGTTACCGTAGTGTTGGCAGTAGCCAAGAGAGTTTATGGACTGTAACATCAGGCTAAGACTGGCATAGACAAAGGCTTAAAAATACCAACTTAACCATTTTAATATTAAGTGAAGGCAGCGACGATGTCCTTAACTGGCGCTGAGGTCATTCATAATCAGTAATATATAGCTGGTCACCCCTCATCCATCACCACGACTTAGACTGATCGAGGTCACCCATGAAGCATTTACCTGCTACTCTACTGGTTGGGAGAGAGTATAGGTGCTGGGAGGGGGAGGGGGGGTAGTGGAAACTGTGGGGGTAGTAGAGACCGTTGGGGGGGGGGGAGGGGGAGGGGTAGTAGCGGCTGGGAGATTGAGGTGATGGTTTTTGGTGATGGAGGTAGTAGTAAGGTAATAGGGAGGTCGGCGTTAGATATGGCTGGGGAAACAAGGATAATGGTGATGGTGATAAGGTAGCAATGGTGTTTGTGGGATGGGGTGGGGTGGGGTGAGGAGGGGGGAGTATAGTAGAAAGGAGTTTTGAAATATAATTGTAGAGGTGGTGGATGAGGGTGGTAGTGGTGATTCTGCAGAATATTGTTTTTAGTGTCGATGAAATTAGTGATAGTAGCATTGTAGGAGACTGTACTGTCAAGAGTGGTATTAGTATTGAAACTGTAGCAGGTAGGTAGGCAGGTAGCTAGGTATGCGTCGCATCTCTGCTCTCCGTATTATAAACAGGATATAAAAGCGTTTGAATTTTTTTTAATCACTTCTATCTATCCGGAATATTTCGCTGGGAGTGAAGCTGGGAGCTCTGAACCTCCACACTCTTGAAAGATGAATTAGAAGGGGGGGATATAACTGAGGTGTACACATAGAAGGCAACTATAAACAAGGGATATATAATAAGGATGCTGAGGATACCTAACGAAGGAGCCCTACAAAGAATTCAAGATGGATAAATTGAGCTCTAGGATCTTACACCTTTGTCAGCATAGCTAGAGATGAGTGAAAGAAACGGCAAAGTGTTATCATAGAAACCAATAATGCTAAGGTTCAAAAATCTGTTAAATATATGAGTGAGAATGGCAAGTGTGAATAGAACCTGCCTCTGTTGGTGTGTGTGTGTGTGTGTGTGTGTGTGTGTGTGTGTGTGTGTGTGTGTGTGTGTGTGTTGTGTGTGTGTTTCCCATATTTGTAATTACCTGTCGGCAGCAACAGCATCAGGGTTATGCTCGCGGTGTCTCGTCTTCAGTACTCTTTTCATCAGACAATTTTTCGAAATTTCCAGTGGCTGCAGCACTTACAAATTTTTACCTTTATTCATTCCACTGGTCAACCACAATTTGAGAAGAAAAAAATTCTACTATCATTTCCACTCCATTTTTTTTTTTCCAAAATTTGCAACGATGGTCCCTTGTTATCCTTTATGTAGCTACTAAGAAGTCCTCCTTATCTACTCTTAAGTCCATTTCAAGACCTTATATGTGGTTATCATGTCTCTTATCAGTCTACATAAACTATAATGTTTACAATATTTCGTCATGGTTCATATTGTTCAATTCTGGCAGAGATTTTGTAACTCTTCTTTGAACATTTTCTAACTTGTGTGTTTTTGTTAGGTGTTGGCACCACACAGCTGCTGCATATTCCAATTTTTGGCTACACAGAGTTATACAAGCAATTATAAACAATTTTCTTAACATTTCATTATCCATATATTTGAAAACTATTTTAAAGTTTGTCAGTTTAGCAGATGAGTTTCTCACAATTTCATTTATATGATCATCCGGTGACAATTTTCGGTCAATAATAATTCCCCTTTTTCTGACACTTTCAATATTATGTCACAGTCTACATTCTTCATGTGGCCTGATTTTACTTTCTCCCATTTCGACTATATAACTTTTTTTTTTAACATATCGGCCGTTTCCCACCGAGGCAGGGTGACCCAAAAAGAAAGAAAAATCCAAAAAGAAAGAAAAATATTTTCATCACTTAACACTTTCACCATCACTCATACATAATCACTGACTTTGCAGAGGCGCTCAGATACGACAGTTTAGAAGTCCTTCCAAGCTGCCAGGATCCCAACCCCCTCCTTTAAAGCGCAGGCATTGTACTTCCCATTTCCCGAACTCAAGTCCGGCTAACCGGTTTCCCTAAATCCCTTCACGAAATATTACCCTGCTCACACTCCAACAGCTCGTCACGTCCCAAAAACCATTCGTCTCCATTCACTCCTAACACGCTCACGCATGCATGCTGGAAGTCCAAGCCCATTGCCCACAAAACCTCCTTTGCCCCCTCCCTCCAACCTTTTCGAGGACGACTCCTACCCCGCCTTCCTTCCCCTACAGTCTTCTTAAATGACCAAACCACCTCAACAACCCCTCTTCAGCCCTCTGACTAATACTTTTATTAACTCCACACCTTCTCCTAATTTCCACACTCCGAATTCTCTGCACAATATTTACACCACACATTGCCCTTAGACAGGACATCTCCACTGCCTCCAACCGCCTCCTCGCTGCAGCATTTACAACCCAAGCTTCACATCCATATAATAGTGTTGGTACCACTATACTTTCGTACATGCCCTTCTTTGCCCGTCTTTGTCTCCACAGATATCTCAACGAACCATTTACCTTTTTTCCTTCATCAACATACATTTATCTACATTATATTTATTTACATTAAATTCCATCGTCCATCTATCATTCCATGTGCTTAATGTGTCCAGATCTTCTTGTAAAGGTGTACAGTCACTTTCATTATTAATTTTACATAAGATTTTGTCATCATTTGTAAACATATTCATATACTTTTTAATTCCTTCTGGTAAATCATTTATAAAAATTAGAATGATTACTGGAGCAAGAACAAACCCTTGTGGCACCCCACTTGTGAGGTCCTCCCATGCAAACACTTTTCCTCTTATAACTACTTCTATTTTTTCTTTCAAGGAAAAAGTCTCTCATCCACTGTAATACTGGACCTTTAATTACTCCCAAGTTTTGCAGTTTCTAAAGTCTTCTTCCACGGTGAACTAACAAAATCTTCCTTAAAGTCCATGTAAATACTATCTGATCATCCATGTCTTGCTTGAACAATGTAACTATTGTAATAACTGTACAGATTTAATATTCACGAATGTACAGACAACTAAATTGTTTACTACTCAGTATGTTATTATTCTCGAAGTGCTGAATCCATTTTAATTTCATTTTTACAATAATTTTCCAACACTCGTCAACAAAGATGGCGCCTATAGTTAAAGGGTCTTTAAATAACAAAAAAGGCACAATACCGTGACTGGAACGATACACAAATAACCCGCACATAAAAGAGAGAGAAGCTTACGACGACGTTTCTGTCCGACTTGGACCATTGACAAAGTCAATGGTCCAAGTCGGACCGAAACGTCGTCGTAAGCTTCTCTCTTTTATGTGCGGGTTATTTGTGTATTGTGTATTAAAGGGTCTTTCCTGTCACCGTTTTTAAATATGTTCACAATATGTGCCATCTTCCACGTGTCTGATAATTTACCTTCCTGAAGTGAAATCCTAAAAAAAAAAAAAATCGAACTGGATAATATAACTCATTTGCACATTCTTTTAAAAGCCAAAGTACTGTACCGTCTTGCCCTTGATTTTTCTTATCATCTAATAGCAGTTTATTTACTTTCTCTTCAGTTATTTCAGTCTCCTATAATTCAACTCTGTCTGGAACTAAAATATCCTTCATGAAATATATTTTTTTTGTGAGCACACTCTTAACTCCAGAAATATAATCCATATTAATAATTTCCTTCCATTTTTGGGGTGACATCACTCGCATAAAACTCCATTCACTACAAAAACAGGCAGAACCTTTGTTTTTTTCCAAAATGAGGCGGTTGACGTCTGTCCTCGGCGGTGTGTGTGTGTACTCACCTATTTGTGGTTGCAGGGGTCGAGTCACAGCTCCTGGCTCCGCCTCTTCACTGATTGCTACTAGGTCCTCTCTCTCCCTGCTCCACGAGCTTTATCATACCTCGCCTTAAAACTATATATGGTTCCTGCCTCCACTACGTCACTTTCTAGGCTATTCCACGGCTTGACTACTCTATGACTGAAGAAATACTTCCTAACATCCCTTTGATTCATCTGAGTCTTCAACTTCCAATTGTGACCTCTTGTTTGTGTGTCCCATCTCTGGAACATTCCGTCTTTGTCCACCTTGTCTATTCCGCGCAGTATTTTATATGTCGTTATCATGTCTCCCCTGACCCTCCTGTCCTCCAGTGTCGTCATGCCGATTTCCCTCAACCTTCGTAGGACAATCCTCTTAGCTCTGGGATTAGTCTTTTTGCAAACCTTTGCACTTTCTCTAATTTCTTAACGTGCTTGACCAGGTGTGGATTCCAAACTGGTGCTGCATACTCTAGTATGGGCCTGACGTAAATGGTATAGAGTGTCTTGAACGATTCCTTACTGAGGTATCGGAATGTTATCCGTAGGTTTGCCAGACGCCCGTATGCTGCAGCAGTTATCTGATTGGTGTGCGCCTCAAGAGATATGCTCGGTGTTATACTCACCCCCCAGATCTTTTTCCTTGAGTGAGGTTTGCAGTCTTTGGCCATCTAGACTATATTGTGTCTGCGGTCTTCTTTGCCCTTCCCCAATCTTCATGACTTTGCATTTGGCAGGGTTAAACTCAAGGAGCCAGTTGCTGGACCAGGCTTGTAGCTTGTCCAGGTCTCTTTGTATTATTATTATAATCAAGGGGGAAGCGCTAAACCCGGAGGATTATAAAGCGCCTGGGGGGGGGATGTGGAAGGCATTCAGGCTTAATTCGGGGAACTGGAGCACAGATCCATTTCCCTAAATCAAGAGTCCCTCACCAACATCAAGGAACCTTCCTTGAGGGGAGGTCTCTTTGTAGTCCTGCCTGATCCTCGTCCAATTTGATTCTTCTCATTAACTTCACATCTGCAAACAAGGACACTTTTGAGTCTATCCCTTCCGTTATGTGATTCACATATACCAAAAACAGCACAGGCCCTAGGACTGACCCGTGTGGAACCCCGCTTGTCACAGGCGCCCACTCTGACACCTCGTCACGTACCATGACTTGTTGTTGCCTTCCTGTCAGGTATTCTCTGATCCATTGCAGTGCCTTTCCTGTTATGTGTGCCTGATCCTCTAGCTTTTGCAGTAACCTCTTGTGAGGAACTGTGTCGAAGGCCTTCTTGCAGTCCAAAAACATGCAGTCGATCCACCCCTCTCTCTCTCTTGTCTTATTTCTGTCACCTTGTCATAAAACTCCAGTAGGTTTGTGACACAGGATTTTCCTTCCCTGAAACCGTGCTGGTTGTCAATTATACACTTGTTTCTTTTCAGGTGCTCCACCACTCTCCTCCTGATGATCTTCTCCATGACTTTGCATACTATACACGTTAGTGATACAGGTCTGTAGTTTAGTGCCTCATGTCTGTCTCCCTTTTTAAAAATTGGGACTACATTTGCCATCTTCCATACCTCAGGGAGTTGCCCAGTTTCAATGGATGTGTTGAAGATCTTTGTTAATGGCACACACAGCATCTCTGCTCCCTCTCTAAGGCCCCACGGAGAAATGTTGTCTGGTCCCACCGCCTTTGAGGTGTCAAGTTCACATAGCAGCTTCTTCACCTCCTCCTTGGTTATGTGTACCTCATCCAGCACTTGTTGGTGCACCCCCCTGTTCTGATTTCCTGGAGCCCTACTGGTTTCCACTGTAAATACTTCTTTAAATCTCGTGTTGAGCTCCTCACATACCTCTTGGTCGTTTCTTGTGAGCTCCCCCATCACCCTTCCTCAGTCTGATTAACTGGTCCTCCTGATGTGGCTATATAACAGCTTCGGGTCAGACCTGACTTTCGATGCTATGTCATTTTCATATTGTCGCTGAGCCTCCTTTCTTGTCTGTGCATATTCGTTTCTGGCTCTTCGGCTAATCTCTTTGTTTTCATGAGTTCTCTGTCTTCTGAACCTTTTCCATTCTCTAGTACACCTAGTTTTTGCCTCCCTATACCTTTGGGTGAACCAATTATTCTTCCCATTATTTCTGTTTCCCTTGGGAACAAACCTCTGCCTCTTCTCTGCCTCCTTGCAATTTGTTGCCACATAGTCCATCATTTCTTGTACTGGTTTTCCTGTCAGTTCCCTCTCCCACTGAATGTCTTGCAGGAAGTTCCTCATGCCTGAGTAGTTCCCCCTTTTGTAGTTTGGTTTTTCCCAGCCTATCCCTGCTACTCTCTTCCCTTGAAGCTCAACTATGTAGTCAAAGCACAGAACCACATGATCACTAGCTCCTAGGGGCCTTTCATACATGTGTGTGTGTGTGTGTGTGTGTGTGTGTGTGTGTGTGTGTGTGTTGCCAGGGCCATAATCATATTTGAAATGTAGCATATGTAGGACTACGTTGTGTCATTTGTTTACATAGTAACCCAAATTTATTAATAGTCTTCAACTTGCAACTACACAAGAAGTGTTAATGGGAAAAACAAATGCAGTATAATGTGATCCTTGACAAGGATCACAAAGTTCACTGTGTGGTCGAAAAGTTGTTAATAAAGGATAGTCTTACACTTCATATGTGATCTCTATCCATCGTGTACGTATTTTATGCTATTTGTCTCCATCATAGAAGATATATATAAGTTTGTGGCTTATACCTTTTATGGTGTATCATGTAACCAGGTCAACAACCGAAGGAAATACCCGGAATGATCGGGAGGAAAATGCATATATCTAACACAATGGAATGAACTCTGACCCCATGAGTCAGAGGGTGACCTATGTCGATAAAATCAATACGTGACCCAAATAATTCTCAAGAGCTTGGTCGCATAAGCTTAAACCACTAGAGAACTAGAGTGTGCACGACAGCCGAGATAAATAAGACTAAGGACATATCAACACACTTGTTGAAGGTCCGTCAAGTAAAAATGAGCAGCTTCCAGCAGTGTGTGACCAAGGGCGGAGGACAAACAGCGCTACCGCTGGCCAGGGTGCCTCACTCGATAGCCATATAGATTTACGAGCCAGTTATTGCGCTTATTGAGTCAATGGTTGGCACTCGTCTACCCTAACATGAATACTTCTCTCAGGTATGAATGGGGGTTGACTTTCATTTATCACCATTTATTACCTGCTTCTATAAGCAAGGTTGGCCAGTCATACAAGTGTCATCCATGTTACTATCATACTCAGATATAATTGTACAGTTACCTTTACAATATTTGCACCTGATATACTAAACCTCATGGGTTGGAAGGTACTCAGTTTAAGACTCCACAAACAACAATTCCCAAATTCATCATGATAAAAATAAAGAAAAATAACTATCACTACTTGCTTACTCCCTCAGGCGAGTACTCCCGTCCGTACTCTCCCCCGTCAACATTTTCTAGCCCTATTATTTCGTTAGTACTCAAGTTCAAGTCATAAAATTATGTGGATATGTATGTGCATTTGAAAATGTTTACATTTTTTTGCGCTCACGTTACTCATCCTCAGTAGGAGGCTGAACACAGTAGGAGGCTGAACACAGTAGGAGGCTGAACATCCCTCATGATGAATCGGAATTTCTCATCTTCAACAAACGTTACGCACAACCTCCTCCAGGAGCTATTGTAATTGTAAACAATATTTAGGTTAGAAACATATACTGTACCTTCAATACCACTTTATACGTAACTCAAGGTTTGGTCATTGTTTCGTCCGTCAGTCTAGAATAACTTTGCCTTGTTTCCTCAACTTTACATGTGCCCACTGGATTGGTTTAAAGCCTGTCAACTGCACAAAACTCATTGTGTGTCTCACCTGTTCACATCCAATTAAAAAAGCTTTAATCTCTAAAATAAAGATGTACACCCAATGGCCACATTATTAGGTACACCTGTGCACCTACTCGTTAATGTAATTATCTAATCTTGCAATCACGTGGCAGCACCTAAATACACAGACATGGTCAAGAGGTTGTTGTTCAAACTGAACATCAAAATGGGGAGGAAATGTGATCCAAGTGGCTTTGACCGAGGAGGGTTCATGATGTCAGACGTAGTGGTGTGAATATCGCAGAAACTGCTGACTTACAGAGAATGGTGTGAAAAATACAAAACATGCATTGAGCGGCAATTCTGCGGTAATGAGAAAAGTCAGAGTGACCAAACTGGTTCAAGCCGACAGGAAGGTGACACTAACTCAATAACAGTTTCAGAATCGAACCTTTAAGTAGATAGACTACAGCAGCACTACTGTCAGTTAACAGGAAACTGAGGCTACAGTGGCCACAGGGTCACTAAAACTGAACAGTTGAAGGCTGGAAAAACGTCGCCTGGTCGGATGAATTGCGATTTCTGCTGAGACATGCAATGGTAGGGTCAAAATTTGACGTCAACCTTTGGGATGTAATGGAAAGTGAGATTCGCTGCATGAATGTGCAGCCAAAATAACTGCACCAACTGAGTGATGCTTTAATGTCAACATCTCTAAGGAATGTTTCCAGCACCTTGTCGAATCCATGCCACCTCTTAAGAATTTGGGCTATTTTGGGGGGCAAAAGGGAGGCCCTACCAAGAAGTAGGAGGGTGTACCTAATGAAGTGGCCAATGAATGTACGTATATGCCCGCTAATCTACCTGGAGTCTACCTGGACACTATTTATGCCTCTTTTTCACCAACAATGAAAACACATTTTTTCAGTCCTCATACGTCACACTCCCTATCCCAGAAACCAAACCTATACATGTCTATTAAATCTATTAAGTTCACAGGCTTCTTTAAGCCGGGTGCTTTAATGTGGGTCCAACGCAGTTTGGCACCTTTCCAACACATCACCATCCATAAACTAGAAGTTACCTTGTAGATATACATGAAACGTTCACCATGTATTTGTGTGATACTCCTGTGATTTCTTATTTATAACCCCTATAAGATCCTTCTCCATATCAAATGTTTTTAGTGCATAATATACAACCCAATCAGAGCCCGGTCATTACATAACAATTCGACAACGAAAAATCAATGTCCATTTTCTATCCAGCCTTCGGTTTATCAGTTTCCATGCACGAGTTTACGTCCACTTATATATGCAGATCAATTTCAAAAGCAGGTTCAATTTCAAAAGCAGGTTCACCGTGAAAGCATAGATCCCTGAAGCTGATTAATTAGACACATGTGCAACTCTTGGGTATCTTTATTGAGGAAACGTTTCGCCACACAGTGGCGTTTCCTCAATAAAGATACCCAAGAGTTGCACGTGTGTCTAATTAATCAACATGTCGGTTCTCTGAACCATTCATATACAACCCTGAAGCTCCTGTTAGTGACCATCTCACCTCAGGACTTCTTACTCTGGTATCACTTCCCATTTTTTCTCTCAAGTAAAATGTTTTTCATTCGTTTTAATAACTCACTCTTTCCTCCCCACACTCTTATATGGGAAACTATCGAAAAATCTAAAACTCCACAGCTCATCCAGTCATCCTGCATCAGTGCCATCTGTGTGACTATTGTAATACCAATACGAGATAGATATTCAGGTTGTCGTTGGATTTAGAACAAACTTTACATCAGCCCACATCAATCCAGTTGTTAAACTTTCGTTTAATGATAGCAGCTTCTAGTGTCCTTTCCTCCACACACTGGCCATTGATCGTATCATGGATGTCTTACCGAAAATGATTGAACGTCAGGAGACAATGACCCACCGAACTTCACCATCTCAACCACTCTCTCAAATTGTAGATACCGTAGTTCCCACCTCCAAAGCTCAAGTCCTGCTGGCCTGTTTACCCTGATTCCCTCTTATCTTACCATGCTCACACACCCACAGCACATCAACTCCCTTGACTGACTCTTCCCAAGTAACACTCTACTCCTCCCCCGCCTCGACCAGGGCGAAAACGATCATTGTTGACTCAAACTTTCTGGTAACCTTCATTGAGAACCATAATGAATACTTAAAAAAGTAGTTTACAATATGTAATGGTTATTAATGCTATTAACTATACTCTCTAGTATTAAAAAAGATACAATATACAAACAATAATATTGTGAAATCACGCCAGAAGCAAACCTATACAAGAACGTTAATGTGGAACAGTATTTCATAGACAATATAATTCTCTAGGTCAAAAAATTTTCAAATTTTTGACCATCACTATTCACACCAGGGATGTGTCTATTTGACTGCCACCCAGGTAATAAACAGTTTGTTTAAGGCTACTGACACTACTATTGGGTAATGACCAGTTTAGGTTAAGTTAACTAAACCCATAAAAAACGTAGGTCTAACCACAAACAAGCATACCGAAAATAAGTACATCAATACCGGTTTACATCTGGGTACCCGGCAGCAAGTGAATTAGTCTCGGCCTTACGCAAATGATTTCCCGAGCATCTCCTGGAAGTGTAGGAGATGAGAAGAGCAAAGTAGCGCAGAATCCTGCGTTCCCAGCGCAAGTCTGAACTTGATAGCAAGTTCCAAGGTATCTTCGAGACTCGCAGGCGACATAAACGGAACACTATATCTTAAGAGTGTCCAAACATGCAGCCTCTCAGATGCACCTCCATTAAAACCTTATATGACCTGACAAATCGCTTCGCTGTTTAGAAGATATCTGAAATCTCCAAACTGTATCCACATTTTGCGCTGTATAGAAGCACGAATCTGTTTTTGTTGTCTATTGATTATTTTAATCATGGGGGAGCGCTAAACCCGTAGGATTATACAGCGCATGTGGGGGGAGGGAAGGTATTCAAATCCAATTCCCTAGATCAAGAGCCCCTCAAGAGCATCAAGGAACCTTCCTTGCGGGGAGTTTTCTGTTGACGAGAAGGACAGAAGAGCAGGCTCCTAGGATCCCCGCCTGACACCTTGGAAGACTAAGTAATAAACACTTTAAGAAAGGCTCCTCAATGCCGCTGAGAAGTGTTTTATCTGTGGAACTGGTTCAACGTTTCTTTGGATCAAGCGAGACTGCCTCCCATTCCCCCAGGAGTTGTGTAGCCCCTACGGCTCTAGCGCTCCCACATTATTTCATCGAGTGACACCTAATGTTTCTCACCGCCACCCAGTGTATCTTACCACCTGATTATTCCACAGGGCGGCGCCACCCAGTGTATCTTACCACCACATTATTCCATAGGGCGGCGCCACCCAGTGTATCTTACCACATTATTCTACAGGGCGGCGCCACCCAGTGTATCTTACCACCACATTATTCCACAGGGCGGCGCCACCCAGTGTATCTTACCACCACATTATTCCACAGGGCGGCGCTACGCAGTGTATCTTACCACCACATTATTCCACAGGGCGGCACCACCCAGTGTATCTTACCACCACATTATTCCACAGGACGGCGCCACCCAGTGTATCTTACCACCACATTATTCCACAGGGCGGCGCCACCCAGTGTATCTTACCACCACATTATTCCACAGGGCGGTGCCACCCAGTGTATCTTACCACCACATTATTCCACAGGGCGGCGCCACCCAGTGCATCTTACCACCATATTATTCCACAGGGCGGCGCCACCCAGTGTATCTTACCACCACATTATTCCACAGGGCGGCGCCACCCAGTGTATCTTACCTCATTCCACAGGGCAGCGCCACCCAGTGTATCTTACCATCACATTATTCCCCAGGGCGGCGCCACCCAGTGTATCTTACCACATTATTCCACAGGGCGGCGCCACCCAGTGTATCTTACCACCACATTATTCCACAGGGCGGCGCCACCCAGTGTATCTTACCTCATCATTCCACAGGGCGGCGCCACCCAGTGTATCTTACCATCACATTGTTCCACAGGGCGGCGCCACCCAGTGTATCCTACCACCAATTACACAGGGCGGCGCCACCCAGTGTATCTTACCTCATCATTCCACAGGGCGGCGCCACCCAGTGTATCTTACCACCTCATCGTTCCACAGGGCGGCGCCACCCAGTGTATCCTACCACCAATTACACAGGGCGGCGCCACCCAGTGTATCTTACCACCACAATATTCCACAGGGCGGCGCCACCCAGTGTATCTTACCACCACAATATTCCACAGGGCGGCGCCACCCAGTGTATCTTACCACCACAATATTACACAGGGCGGCGCCACCCAGTGTATCTTACCACAATATTACACAGTGCGGCGCCACCCAGTGTATCTTACCACCACAATATTACACAGGGCGGCGCCACCCAGTGTATCTTACCACCACAATATTCCACAGGGCGGCGCCACCCAGTGTATCTTACCACCACAATATTACACAGGGCGGCGCCACCCAGTGTTTTTATCCTACATAATACGAGTGAGATTTTATTTCACGGGTGGGGGAAAGCGTTAAACACGGAGGGGTCTTACAGCGCCTTGGGGAATGGGAGACGATCCAAGCAAAGGGCGGATAGCACCAATTCCTTGGATCAAGATCATTAAGGGAGGTTGCTCCGATTACTTGAATTAAGAGCTCTTCATCACGGCCAAGACATTTTGCACAACGGAGTCCATATTAATGGTGACATATTGTAGTGTGTGTGTGTGTGTGTGTGTGTGTGTGTGTGTGTGTGTGTGTGTGTGTCATGGGAATTAACACACAAAATATCTCTTGAAAATTAGACACGTATGAAACATCTGGGTATCTTTAACGTAGACGTTTCGCCATCCAGTGGCTTTATCAATACAAATTCTAGGACATAATTTGACAACAGTAAAACTATATACAAAAGGTGAGGTAATCAGTCCCTCAGCCTTGGATATGGTCTGCTCTTCACAGATGTGGCATATGTGTCAAATTTTCATCTTGTCGGTATTGTATACCATTCATATACAAAACATCTCTTACCAGTCTCTCTCGTGGACAGTGTTGACGACTACAGATTCCCTCAAGCACTCACCACACGGACCTCTGACATTACCACAACCTAACAAAATTGTTATCTTTTCCATCAGCATATTTTCAATATTTTAACAATACAACACTAAAGAAGAACAGCACAATACTACAGCAGAACAGCACAATACTACAGCAGAACAGCACAACAACAAATACTGGTTATACTTTCTATACACAAATAACCCAACGTTTCGGTCCGACTTGGATCAGCAACTCGCCACACACTGTGTCACTACATAATGGTTCAAGTCATTCTTGTATGTGCGAATATTTGTGTAATGTTACAGTCACGGTATTGTGCCTTTCTATTCTTTATATACTGTTTAATCAAAAGGACTCCGCTAAAATATCACACACGAGAGACATCACTCCTTAAGTTGTCTCTCACAATGAATTTGCTCAGATGGTTCAAGGTTTTGGTTGGTGTGTTAGGTTTGAAGCCTATCGACTACGGGATGGTCATTATGACTGTTCGTCATCTGTAAACTACCAGTGAAGGTAACTTTAATTCCTGGAAGACTCATTAAAGTAAACTCTAAGTGTATACAAACTAAGATATACACTCCTACACGTGTATATACTCTGCTGCTCTCAGTGTATACACACGAGACTGCAAAATCCTTCCTACCACACAATTTTTACAAGGGCTGGAGTATACACAACTCAAGGATTTCCTGGGAGAATTTTTTATCAATTTTTTTTTCAGTACTGTTATATTTAAAGACAACTTTAACATTAAAATATTCAGGAGCTTGTGGGAAGTGAGAGAAATTTTTACTCTACAGTAAAAACCAACGAATTTTCAAGCTTATATTCGGTGTTAGGCATTGTCTTGTAGGATTTTTTTTAGCTTTATGGAAAGCTAGATCAATATACATTCGTGAATATGGTAAGTTTTACGAGAGAGGTATATACACTCCATTATTATTATTATTATTATTATTATTATTATTATTATTATTATTATTATTATTATTATTATTATTATCAAAAGGAAGCGCTAAACCTACCAGGGTCATACAGCGTTGCAGGGTAGGAACTAATGCAGGATCTAAGGATAAATGAAGGTGGAGATGACAATAAAGGTAAAAGTTAGGAGGGGCTGTGAGTAGTGCTAAAGGAAGGATTATCAAAGTTTGTGTAATAAATCAGTTGCTGTCAAAAAGTCGAAGAGGGAGTCTGTCATAGGCGAGTCCGTCAGCGAGGAGGAAAAATAAAGTAAGGGTGTTAGAGCGGTGACGACGTCGGAAGAAAATTTTGCGTGCTCGTTGATGGACAGGACAGTCCAGTAGAATATGGAAAATTGAGACAGGAACTAGACAACTCTCACAAAGTGGAACAGGATGCCTCTCCATGAGATACCCGTGAGTTAGACGAGTGTGTCCGATGGGAAGATGAGAGAGTGTCTCCCAACCTCGGTATCAATGACAAGAAGGTCAGAAACCCAAACTTGGTCTGATAGAATATAATTTGTTATGAGTCCTATCAGAACAACGTCGTTGCCAACGGTTGCGAAGGTGGGTAGAGATTACAGTAAAATAGTCAGAGAATGGAACACCTCTATTTGAAACTGGTAGGTCATGTACTACAGTTCGAGCAGCAGAGTCTGCCTGCTCATTGCCCTGAACATCACCATGACCAGGAAACCAACAGAAAACGATTTCTTTACTTTTGCTAGTACTGAGGCGTAACGAAAGTTGTATAATAAGAACTAGGGATGAGGCGAATCATTTTTTTTTTAATAGCCCGCAAAGCACTAAAGGAGTCTGAGACGATTACAAACTATGAAGTAGGCAGAGATGGAATACAGATATATATATATATATATATATATATATATATATATATATATATATATATATATATATATATATATATATATATATATATATATAATATATATACACACACACACACCCTAGAACACACAAAGTGTCGAGAGGATCACCTGTACAACCTTCCATAATCACGTGACACACTAGTCATGAATGGATGACGTCACCATTGTCCGAAATTATGCGATATGATTTCGAATAATTTTGTTTGTTGATTGCGAAGGATAGAAGGAAAAAAAACACGACTAAGATAATGCTATTGTTATTAATTAATATAAATCTGAGAAATAGAGATTATTTTTATGGACTTGTTCACAATACGTGCTTCCCAACACAACACATTATGAATGGTCATTATTCAGCATTTTTAATCATTTATATGATTAATATTATACCTGTATGAAGGTGAACATTATTTCGGCTTTATTATTATTATTTTAATTATTATTATTGCTGTTATTACTATTATTATTATTATTATTATTAAATTCATGGGGAGCCTTATATCCGTAGGGATCATACAACTCTTGGGGAAATGGGAAGGGGAAGAGGAGGTCTGATCCAATTCCAAGAACCATAGTGGCTCAGTCGTTGAGTAAATGATCACTCATAGTGTCCTTCTTGCCACAGTTGTCTTCTAGTCCTCAGAGCTGGGTTCGGCGACTAACACTGAGATCATAACAGTGCGACCACCGGCATCCCCATGGTGTTGAAGGTTCCTCTGTAATGGCAGCTCCAGCAGGAAGTGTCGAGGCTTGAGATGAGTCGCCTCGCACAGGCCTCTCTGCCTTATCCAGTATTTGAAGGTGGGATAACCTGCAGGTTATCCCAGCTGAGATAAAACTTTCACCTAAAATTTTACGGTCGTTCAAGGGCGAGATTCACCTTATTCCAGGAGGTTAATTGGCTGGCTCTGTTGTTTAAGGTACATGGCTGAAGACACGTAAACAAACATTTCGGACATTTTGTTGTGGAAACTCTTCAGTCCCGGGACACTGTACACCCTTGAGTGTTTGTTCATGATGTTCATAGTGACGGTTGAGCCAGCTTGCACTCTCTTGAATGTTAACGTTATGGTCCAGTGCTGAGTTTCTTTCATTCTTTTCACTTCAGTGATATCATTTTCTCTGAACGGGTTCTCCGAGCCATTCATCTACGATATCATGTTCTATAGACTTTATCATTATCTGTTTTCTCATTATTATTATTATTTTTTTTTTTTATTATTATATTAGTAATTATTATAATTATTATTATTATGATTATTATTATTATATTTAGGGAGAAGCACCTGGGGAATGAAAGCAATCAGGTCCGATCCGAGGAAGGGATGAACAGAATCGATTCCTTGGATCAAGACCCCTCCTCCCCATCATCATCATCAGCATCAAGGAACCTACCTTGAGGGATGAGTGTGTCGAGATAAAGCTCCCGGATTTCGTCAAGGTGTTGATCTCCAGCTCCTGGACTTCTTGGAAGAATACCGAGTTTGAACTTCTTGCAGTCTCTCACAATCTTGAGGGTTTTGAAGTATACTTACAACCTCCAGGTAGACTCCAGGTGAACTCCAGGTAGACTCCAGGTGAACTCCAGGTAGACTCCAGGTGAACTCCAGGTAGACTCCAGGTGAACTCCAGGTAGACTCCAGGTGAATCCAGGTAGACTCCAGGTGAACTCCAGGTAGATCCAGGTGAACTCCAGGTAGACTCCAGGTGAACTACAGGTAGACTCCAGGTGAACTCCAGGTAGACTCCAGGTGAACTCCAGGTAGACTCCAGGTGAACTCCAGGTAGACTCCAGGTGAACTCCAGGTAGACTCAGGTGAACTCCAGGTAGACTCCAGGTGAACTCCAGGTAGACTCCAGGTGAACTCCAGGTAGACTTCAGGTGAACTCCAGGTAGACTCCAGGTGAACTCAGGTAGACTCCAGGTGAACTCCAGGTAGGACTCCAGGTGAACTCCAGGTAGACTCCAGGTGAACTCCAGGTAGACTCCAGGTGAACTCCAGGTAGACTCCAGGTGAACTCCAGGTAGACTCCAGGTGAACTCCAGGTAGACTCCAGGTAAACTCCAGGTGAACTCCAGGTGAACTCCAGGTGAACTCCAGGTGAACTTCAGATAAACTCCAGGTAGACTCCAGGTGAACTCCAGGTAGACTCCAGGTGAACTCCAGGTAGACTCCAGGTGAACTCCAGATAGACTCCAGGTGAACTCCAGGTAGACTCCAGGTGAACTCAGGTAGACTCAGGTGAACTCCAGGTAGACTCCAGGTGAACTCCAGGTAGACTCCAGGTGAACTCCAGGTAGACTCCAGGTGAACTCCAGGTAGACTCCAGGTGAACTCCAGGTAGACTCCAGGTGAACTCCAGGTGAACTCCAGGTGAACTTCAGGTAAACTCCATGTAGACTCCAGGTGAACTCCAGGTAGACTCCAGGTAAACTCCAGGTGAACTTCAGGTGAACTCCAGGTGAACCCCAGGTGAACTTCAGGTGAACTCCAGGTGAACTTCAGGTGAACTCCAGGTGAACTTCAGGTGAACTCCAGGCGAACTCCAGGTAAACTCCAGGTGAACTCCAGGTGAACTCCAAATGAACTCCAGGCAAACTCCAGGTGAATTTCAGGTGAACTCCAGGTAGACTCCAGGTGAACTCCAGGTGAACTCCAGGTGAACTCCAAATGAACTCCAGGTAAACTCCAAGTGAATTTCAGGTGAACTCCAGGTGAACTCCAGGTAAACTCCACGTGATTTCCAGGTGAACTCCAGGTAGACTCCAGGTGAATTCCAGGTGAACTCCAGGTGAGCTCCAGGTGAACTCCAGATTAACTCCAGGTAGGGAGGTAGGTAATTAGGTAGTTACATACGTAGGTAGGTAGGTACATAGATAGATAGGTAGGTAGGTAGATAGTTAAGTAGATAGGTATTTAGGTAGGCACGTAGGTAGTGAGGTAGATAGGTACATAGATAGGTAGACAGGTACACAGATAGGTAGGTAGGTACATAGGTAGGTAGGTAGGTACATAGATAGGTAGGCAGACAGTTAAGTAGGTATGTAGTTAGGTAGGTACGTAGGTAGGTTGGTAGGCAGGTAGTTAGATAGGTAGTTAGTAGGTAAGTACATAGGTAGGTAGATAGGTAGTTAGGTAGGTAGGTAGTTAAGTAGTTTTGTAGGTAGTTAAGCAGGTAGGTAGGTAGGTACATAGATAGGTAGACAGTTAAGTAGGTATGTAGTTAGGTAGGTAGTTAGGTAGGTATGTAGGTAGGTTGGTAGGTAGGTAGTTAGATAGGTAGTTAGGTAGGTAAGTACGTAGGTAGGTAGTTAGGTAGGTAGGTAGTTAAGTAGTTTGGTAGGTAGTTAAACAGGTAGGTAGTTAGGTAGGTAGGTACTTAGGTAGGTAGGCAGGTATGTAGTTAGGTAGGTAGGTGGGTAGGTAGGCAGATGCCTCTTGGGGGCTGGAGTTTCGGAATACGGAGGAAGAAACAATGCTTCCTCACATCGTGCAGGAACTGAAAAAAATACATTTAGAATTCTCACTGGAAAGCAGTAAATAACCCACACCTGCCCTGGACAAATTAACCTCATCCCTGGCATACATGTCATTTTGGCCAAAGAAGTGGTCCCAGTTGTCAATGAATGGTACTGCATTATCCTTAGTGTTTGTCCAGCCAGCAATTTAGACCAATCGCTGTGGACAGCCATTCACTTCCAACACCCCTTCTTGGCAAAATTGCCCTATATAACAGGGCTCCCTCCCTTCTTCCTAATAATGTCTATTGCTGCCCTATACCTTCTAACTAAATCCTCACTTCTACACTTGCCTACATCATTGCCTCCAGCACTGGGGCAGGTAATAGGATTGATCCAATTCCAAACATGATGTTGTCAAGCCGGCTAACAATATCCTCCATCCCAGCCCCAGGGAAGCACACCCTCTGTCTCTTACTCCAATCCTTCAAGCAGAAGGCCCTATCCATGCACCTAAACTGATTGTCCCCAACAAGCACAATATTCTTACCTTCCTTGTTGTTTTTCATTGTGACGTTCCCAGTAGTCGAGTCACATTCGTCTGGTAGCACAGAGAAAAGGTTCGAAGTTTCCACATCAGTCTCTTGCTTCTTCATCATTTCTACCTCTCCATTCGTTCTCTTGATCTTCAACTTCATTCCATGCTATCCGGCCACTGCCTAGGTTCACTTCTCGACGTGAGGACTCACAACAGGAGGACTACTACGAATCCTCTTGTTTTCCTCCATCAATCGCCGTATCTCTAGCTTAGCCACCCTTAGTTCCTCCTTAAGCTACTGGTAAAGTTGCTCAGTGGAGGGCATCTTGGTTCAGTCCACAGAGAGTACACTAGACACGTCTTCACTGAGCAAGGTACAGGTCAGAAGAAGCAATCTGGAACATTTTTCCAGACTTTGGAGCATAACTCTCTACAGGCTGAGGGACTGACCATCTCAAAACTACGTCTTCAAGGATGATGGACTGACTGTTGCAGACAGAAATCTGCATTAAAAACGCTCATTGAGAAGAGTAGAAAAAATAAGAGCATCAGGACGTTGAAGAGGATGATCGAAAAAAAGAAGAATACAAGGCCTCTGGTAAATGGGACATGCAATGGTAAAACGTGTGACTGCCAGCACGAGCTGACACTTCTCGAAGAGAGGGGCTGGGCACCTCTCCACGGGATGTCCATGTGTGAATCTCGTGAATCTAGTGCGCAATTGTGAGAGTACCAGTGTTCCCATTTTTTTTACGCATCAGTTTTACAGACCAAGAGCTGTTATCTTACCTCAGCTCATTTCAAAGCCCAGCCGTATCTAAGACATACATCTTCCCCCCAGTATGCGATCCACAACAGAAGATTAACACCCAGGTACCGATTTACTGCTAGGCGAACGAGGGCAACAGGTGCAAGGAAACATGCCCAACGTTTCCACATGTGCCGGGGATCGAACCACGGACACTCAGTACGTGATCTGACTGCACTATAAACCGAGCACCCAGCTGTTACAAAGATGTCGTACTCATATGAAGAAACAAAGCTGGAACTAAGACTGATGTTGGGGATGTTGTGTATATGGGCCGATTTAAGAAGACGGCGCCTGTGAAGGATCGAAAGGAAATATAATTTTAAAGGCTTACCAGCCTGTGAGATGGCTTAGGTCCCTAACATGACCAAGAAGAAATGTTAATATCAGCAATGTGATCACAATTACTTTGTCATTAAGTCTGTACGTAATGGTGCGTCCACTTTCACCAACGTACTGGAGAGGGCTGGAGGAGCAGGAAAAGTAAACAAACCGAAGTATTGGTGGTACTTGTAACTAAGTGGCAAGAGAACTATGTGACAAATTGTTTTAAAGTATATTATTTGACGAAATGAAAACTTAATATCAAGATGGAGAAAAGTTTTCTTAAGGTCTCGTAAAATAGTAGTATATAAATAGAAAAAAATGTAGGGATTTGTCACGGAAGAAAGATTGTTTAAGGAGAGAAGAAAGTCCTTTTAGTATGAGAGTAAAAAGAATTTATGAAAATATGGAAAAAGCCAAAATAAGAGAATGACTGCGAAAGGAAGTTTTGAAGTTAGTAAACTGATAATCAAAGACGCGGGAAACGTGAATGAAGAGAGAAACAATAAAATTTCTCTTAAAATAATGAGAGTAGTAGAAAAGTAAAGAAAGTTACTACCAATGTGCATTAGTTGGCAGTTGACAGTAAAAGACAAAAAAAAATACATATTACAGAGTGGTGGATATGAACATCAAGGAAAAGAAATAGGAATCTATATTTCGTTTCAACTTTACACTTGCCAGAGGGAGAGAGATTGTTAAGAACGAAAGAAATGGCTGGAAGAGGATGAAGTCATGAGTTAAAAGAGCGAGAACATCATGTAGAGTTCTTGTAAAAGTCGTTTACCAATAGTCGATCATTGCTACCACCTGTTGCGAATTTGAATCGTTGTTAAACGACATTATCATTTTCTTCCTAACTGATTCTGTCTTAGCAGTCGTGTTGTTGGGAAAGACAGAACCTTCCTGCTTTAAAGCAATGTTGACGTGGATTCCTTCCTTTCTACAAGAACTTGTTAAATTTTGAAGCAACTGTGTGTTTATGTTGAGAACACGAAGTGGTTACATCTCTTCAAGTGCTCGTACAGAGCACAGGTGTTCCGCTGAAGTCTCAGACAGCCTGAAGATGTAGCACTGACATCCTGAAAGAAAATTGATAGTGATTAAGAAGATAAAAACAACACTACGACCACTGTAGTCACTATTTGGTTATTCACCTGTCAGTAAAAATCCACAGGCGTATGTCTCAGTAATAAGATGACCAGTTCAGTGGTGTTGTTGCCCTTATTGTACAACTGGTGGAGCAGCAAGAAGCAAGTAATTCTACCAGAGATTAGAATGTAGCCAAGTGGTGGGCCCCTTAGAGCGACCGCTGGCTTCCTCACTGGTGGGAATTTAAGACTTGTTCTTAAGTTTAAAAGAAGTCACTTCTTTAAAACTGTATCTTTAAATAGTACGTAGGGTAGGAAATACGTCCTTATTACTAGTGCAAATACACTTACTACCTAGTTCAAGGGTTTAGCTTACCAAGATTTACTTCAGACAGTTAACCGAGTTTATGTTTATAAGAACAATATAACAATAGTGACAGGTTAAAATTGGCGTTGGAAAATTATATGTCTGAGTTGAAGACTTCGACATGTTGTTCACTTCATGTTTTCCTCTCGATAAACTGACACGATCTGACAAGGGGATATAATTTTGTGCAGCAGTCAGTTTGTCACACAGATGTTGATAATGGTAGTGATAGTGATGATTGGGATGGTAAAGATGGTGGTGATGACTGTTATGGCAGACATGGTGGTGAAGACTGGGATGGTAGAGATGGTGGTGGTAAAGATGGTAGTGTTGATGATAGTGATGATGCTGCAGATGGCATAATGATAGTGGTGACGTGAATGATGATAAAGATGGTTATGACTGTGGCGGCAGTGAAGGTAATGACGACGTCAGAGAATGTGTATGATATATGACGTCAGAGGATGTAAATGATACATGACGTCAGAAGATATGTATGATACATGAAATCAGAAAATGTGTATGATACATAACGTCGGAGGATGTGTATGATACATGACAATGCCAGAGGATGTGCATGATACATGACAATGCCAGAGGATGTGTATGATACATGACAATGCCAGAGGATGTGCATGATACATGACAATGCCAGAGGATGTGTATGATACATGACAATGCCAGAGGATGTGCATGATACATGACAATGCCAGAGGATGTGCATGATACATGACAATGCCAGAGGATGTGTATGATACATGACAATGCCAGAGGATGTGTATGATACATGACAATGCCAGAGGATGTGCATGATACATGACAATGCCAGAGGATGTGCATGATACATGACAATGCCAGAGGATGTGCATGATACATGACAATGCCAGAGGATGTGCATGATACATGACAATGCCAGAGGATGTGTATGATACATGACAATGCCAGAGGATGTGTATGATACATGACAATGCCAGAGGATGTGCATGATACATGACAATGCCAGAGGATGTGCATGATACATGACAATGCCAGAGGATGTGCATGATACATGACAATGCCAGAGGATGTGTATGATACATGACAATGCCAGAGGATGTGTATGATACATGACAATGCCAGAGGATGTGCATGATACATGACAATGCCAGAGGATGTGCATGATACATGACAATGCCAGAGGATGTGCATGATACATGACAATGCCAGAGGATGTGCATGATACATGACAATGCCAGAGGATGTGCATGATACATGACAATGCCAGAGGATGTGCATGATACATGACAATGCCAGAGGATGTGCATGATACATGACAATGCCAGAGGATGTGTATGATACATGAGATAGATCATGTACAAATTACACAACGGAAAAGTGAAAGAGAAGTAGGCTTACTAGTAACCGTGAGGCAGGTCTTGGTCCCCGTGAGGCAGGTCGTGGTCCCCGCGAGGCAGGTCGTGGTCCCCCTGAGGCAGGTTGCGGTCCCCGCGAGGCAGGTCGTACTCCACCCCAAGCAGGTCGTACTACACACCAGGAACATCGTACGCTACACCAAGAAGGCCGTACTCTACACCAGGAAGGCCATACTGCACACTAGGCAGGTCGTACTACACACCAGGCATATCGTACTATACAACAGGCAGGTGGTGGTCCCCGCGAGGCAGGTCGTACTCCACCCCAACCAGGTCGCACTACACACCAGGAACATCGTACGCTACACCAAGAAGGTCGTACTCTACACCAGGCAGGCCATACTGCACACTAGGCAGGTCATACTACACACCAGGCATATCGTACTACCCACCAGGCAGGCCGTACTACCCACCAGGCAGGTCGTACTCCACACAAGGCAGGTCATACAATACACCAGGCAAGTCGTACTACACACCAGGCAGGTCATACTACACACCAGGCAGGTCGTTCCACACACCAGACATGTCGTACTCCACATCAGGCAGGTCGTACTACACACCAGGTATGTCGTACTCCACACCAGGCAGGCCGTACTGTACACCAGGCAGGTCGTACTTCACACCAAGTAGGCCGTACTACACAGAAATACAGAAACAGGTCATATGTTATATGACCCGTCAAAGTATCTACCGAGTGAAAAAAAAAAAATTGAACAATCATTCCAAATGTTGCCGTTACAAGTAAAATTACGACACAGTTGTCAAGAATACAGGCACACATGTGGTCCTGTTACACAGAAAGCTTAATTCCAAGGCATTCTGTGTATCCCTGTGCTCTGGCTCCACCGTCTAGAACAGTTTTTTTTCCGCCCCATTCACCCTTTTCACCATATGTCAGATTGTCATTCCCTTTCCCAAGATTATCCGAACTTGTATTGGGTTGTTAATTAAGAGTGCCTGTCTGCGATTGCATTGCAATATGTATATAATATTGAATACCTTTTTTTTCTATATTTGTACATATACATTTACTTAGATTATTTTTATAGCTTAGTTTTACCTATTTAATAGCAATAGAAAATGTTGATGGATTTTTATATTTGAATAAAAGTATTGTTTTTATATTCATAGCTAATTACTTAACAGACTAAAGTTGTTGAAATTATATTGTATATATGAATCATCGTACCCTCTTTTTTGACCCTCATGATGGGTTCCAAATTCTGTGAATAAAAAACAAGAATAAGTCAGTCAAAAAGTGAAATATTTTTATCTTTAGTTTCAATTTCATCTGTGACAATCAATAAAGTTTATTGAATGTCACAAATTAAATTAAAATCAAACTACATTTCTACAGTTTGTACATAATCTACAGGACATCACACTTTGTTGAGCAGTGGTTCCAGTTACCCCCTGAAACACCCTAAAATTCCTCCCGTGGGGGAATTTCCCCTTGGTTGAGGACCCCCTGGTTCAGAGGATGGATGTGCGGTGCACAACACACTCGTTGCTCTCTCAGCAAAACTTCAATTATTCCTCAGCAGGTCAGTACCGTACTGCTTTGTTTCGTAGTCAGAGTGTGCACCATCTCCTGTGAGTGATACTCATCACTGGTTCATGCATGACTTTATGTAGCATTCTTTAAAACGCAAATAATTATTTATAATTGGTCTAACTTCTCCCTCACATGCGCGCTGTGGCATACGATTCTCAGCACGAAGTTGCCAGAGACACAGGCGGAGGAGTATACATAAGTGAATCATCAGGTTAGGTTAGGTAATGTTTGTCAGTAAACAGGAAAAGTGTTTCCTGACATAGGTCTTAGTCATATGATGACCCGCAGCTGGAACTTGTGGTCGTCTGACCGAGGCCTTCCGCCGGCTTACCGGTCCACCCCTTTATTTTTTTCTTCTTATAGTGAATCATGACTTCACTCTCTAGCACATCCTGTTAGTGACTTAGTAAATAACAGTGGCGGTTGTTTAAGCTGGAAGACTTACTCTGGCTGTGGACACCTAGCTGCCGCCCAGCTATCACTCTCACTGCTGCCGCCGTCAATAAACAGCCAGGAACCTCTCTCTCCTAGTAGAACCCTGCCGCTCCACTCCCGAAAATAAACTATTTGAAATGGCGTCAGTCTACGATCAAATTATTTCCTTTTTGAGGAGGCATCAATCAGCCAGACGTTTAGATATGCATGTTTACGTGAGTGGGATTGTGGGTGGTCGGCGGGGAGCAGCCCCAGATCGATTCCCACCTTCCTAATGACTTGCCTCCACTCCCAGCTAGGATTTCAACAACAGCAAGACACACACACACACACACACACACACACACACACACACACACACACACACACACACACACACACACACACACTCAAAGCTCACAGTTCAGGGAGAGTGACCTAGTAGTGACCGGTGAAGAGGTGGGGCCAGGAGCTAGGACTCGAGCCCTGCAACCTCAACTAGGTGAGTACGACTAGGTGAGTACACACACCCACGCATACACACACACACACACATGATCAGGAACTGTGACTCGACCCCTGCATACACAAATAGGTGAGTATGAGTACACACGCACCTACAAATTTGGGGCTGTTTAATTTTAGCGTGTGCTAACGTTTCGTCAACTGCATCAATATTAAATCAATTGTAACCCGAGGTTATATTCTATATTCTTGATTACTGAAACGGTGACATCAACAAAAACATACCGTCGTGTGTATAAGGACTCGGTGACTATACATTCTCCAGCGAAATTCAACGAAAGCCACTGTATTCATTTGCATACTCTGAGACACCATTAAAAGTTGTAGATGTATCGGAAGTGGAGAGTGGATGGTGGGTAGCCATAGAGGCGGCACCTACATGCTACATACAGCATGTGCCTCATCTGTGACTGCCCTCGATTTTGCATTGCTATACCACCCATGTTCCTTTTGTTTCACGCCCACTTTTCTGTATTTCCAAGATTCATAATTCAGTAATTTAGATGTTATTCTCGCGCCCAGCATCAACCTGCAGTCTCTCTCACTGAGATAACATTTAAAATTCTTAGCAATGTTGCTCTCTGAGCTAGCTAATAGAACCCTAATGACATTCTACCCATTATCAACAACAATAAACAACAACAACAACAACAACAACAACAACAACAACAACAACAACAACATAATAATAATAATAATAATAATAATAATAATAATAATAATAAAACAATAATAATAATAATAATTGCAATAATAATAAAATAATAATAATAATAATAATAACAATAATAATAAGCGATCCCGCGACCTATCTACCCCCACAAAAAAGTTACCTTCTCTCTGGGATAAGAAGTCCCAAAACAAATCCCACTCAATAAATGTAAACTTTAAGTCACAGCTGAGCTCAGTCCTTCCTGTTTATTATGCATATGTTGATCGACACTAAATAAGGTTCACACCTATAAATTTGCTGCAATACAAATATTGTTCAAGATAAGTTTTGATATGAACTAGAGTGGGATAACAGGTCTTAGCGTGTAACACAAATACAGGAAATCTCAGCATGACTCCTGCAGAACCTATGTATCCCTGTTCTCAGGCGATGCAATATTACTGAGGAAAGAAAAAAGCTGATGATGACAGAGGAAGGGCACAGTTGGAAGCTTAAAACGTAAATGAGTCACAGGGCTGCCAGGAAATATTTTTTCCAACCTCAGGGTAACCAGAAAGTGGAATTGCCTGGATGAAGAAGTGGCAGAGGCAGACTCCATACACAGCTTTACGAATATGCATGAGAGGATGGAGTGAATCAGGCAACAGCCAGGTAATGCACAATCAAACTTACACCTGTTATGAGATAAGGTAAGTAAGTTTGGTTGGACATTAAGTAGTTAGGTAAGAGAGCTGATGTGGAGGCGTTGGGAGGTGAGAATATTGAGGAGAGAGTTTCTGGTACTCTCTGTGTAGTATAAACATTGCTCTGTGAGAGAAACTTTATGATGGATGTTGCAGATAGCCATTGGAAAAACGTGGCTGTGTATGAGACGAGGACATACGAAGAAAAGAATTCTAACGTGTAGGATGAAAATTTGAGAAAATTCATGAAGAATAAAGAACGTTTAGCCTGGACGATGACGAAGAAAAAGGTCTTAACCAGAATGATGACACGAAGAAAAGGGGTTTTATCCTGGACGATGAAGACGAAGAAACAATCAAACCACGGTATGGGTGGGGATCGAACTCATGGCAAAGGGAGTCGTAAAACTCCAAGCTAGTGTGTAAGCTACTGGGCCAGCTCGCTACAATGAGATTCATTCAACTAGGTATATTTATACACCATGGTGAGGTTAGCATGGCCCAGTGGCTTACGCACTGGCCTGGAGTTTCACGACTCATTCGCCGTGAGTTCGATTCCCACCCGTACCCTGGTTTGTTTGTAGTCGTGTTATTACGATTTCGCGAGTCACGAAGAAAAATGTTAACCTGGATAATAACAGACAAAGAAAGGAGTTTAAACCTGGACGATGATGAATGAAGAAGAGAATTTCTAGCTTGGACGATGAGAGGAATAAGGCAGAACAATGATCATGAGAATAATCGCCATGCATTAATTCAAATGAGGGGGGATGGTAAGGGAACATTTCTTGTCACACAACCGCAAAATGACCACAGTCAGTAATAAGTGTTGGCCACACGCTGAACCCAATCCACAACGACATGTTTCATTGGTTCTTGAAGTGTCGTAGAGTGCAAACACAAATTTCCCCCCTCGCAGAATGTCCCCTTTTGGCCCACGGCGCCAACACTTTCACCTCGCCGAAAACGCTATTTCCTAAATCGTATAAAACATATATAGCATTCACCTCTTGCCAACAAAAGGCCAGAATAAGTCAAGCGATCGCAGCGGCGGGGGGGGGGGAGAGGGCTCGGCGCCCCCCAACGTTGCCATAGCTACAACGCCGAAATGGAAACTCAGAGTAGAAAATGGTAAAACTAGGAAACAGAAAATGGGAACACCCACCTCGGGGCCGCTATTAAGCGACTATGGTCCTCGGACACTATTAAATTTCCAATTAAGCCTAGAAAACTCCCAAGGCGATTTCACCCGTAAATTTCGAGGTTTTAGTGAGTAAGAAAGTGACATATTAGCATAACTCCAAGGTCGAATGTCGCTGGGAAGAAACATGGGAGTTTGGCTCATGCTGCCTCCCGGGATGTAGGCGGATGTAGCTCTCAGTCTTCAGTTACTATAAAATGTTGATGTAAATTGTAAGAAGATTGTGGACGAGGTTCTGGAGACTGCGAAGAGGAGGAGGACGAGGAGGAGGATGAGGAAGAGGGGGAGGAAGAAGAGGGGGAGAAGGAGGAAGAGGAGGAAGACGAAGTTGAAATAGGTCAGTATTAGGGAAAAGGGATATGTGAAGGAAGAAGAGGAAACTGATACTAAGTTCGAGGATAGAAGAAATAGCGAGGGAAGGGAAGAGGAAATAGTGAGGGAGGGGGAAGAAAATGTAGCGAGGGAAGGGAAGAGAAAGTAGCGAGGGAGGGGAAGAGAAAGTAGCTAGGGTGGAAGAGAAAGTAGCGAGGCAGGGGAAGAAAACGTATCGAGGGAGAGAAAGAGAAAGTAGCGAGGGAGGGGAAGAGAAAGTAGCAAGGGAGGGGAAGAGAAAGTAGCGAGGCAGGGGAAGAAAACGTATCGAGGGAGGGAAAGAGAAAGTAGCGAGGGAGGGGAAGAGAAAGTAGCAAGGAAGGGGAAGAGAAAGTAGCGAGGGAGGGGAAGAGAAAGTAACAAAGGAGGGGAAGAGAAATTAGCTAGGGTGGAAGAGAAAATAGCGAGAGAGGGGAAGAGAAAGTATAGAGGGAAGGGAAGAGAAAGTAGCAAGGGAGGGGAAGAGAAAGTAGCTAGGGGGAAGAGAAAGTAGCGAGGCAGGGGAAGAGAAAGTATCGAGGGAGGGGAAGATAAAGTAGCGAGGGTGGGGAAGAGTAAGTAGCGAGTGTGGGTAAGAGAAAGTAGCGAGGGAGAAGGAAGAGAAAGTAGTGAGGGAGGGGAAGAAGAAGTAGCAAGGGAGGGGAAGAGGAAGTAGCGATGGAGAGGAAAGAGAAGGAAGCGAGGGAGGGGAAAGAGAAAGTAGCGAGGGAGGGAAAAGAGAAAGTAGCGAGGGAGGGGAAGAGAAAGTAGCGAGGGAGGGGAAGATAAAGTATCGAGGGAGGGGAAGATAAGTAGCGAGGGAGGGGAAAGAGAAAGTAGCGAGGGAGGGGAAAGAGAAAGTAGCGAGGGAGGGGAAAGAGAAAGTAGCGAGGGAGGGGAAAGAGAAAGTAGCAAGGGAGGGGAAGAGAAAGTAGCGAGGGAGGGGAAAGAGAAAGTAGCAAGGGAGGGGAAGAGAAAGTAGTGAGGGAGGGGAAGATAAAGTATCGAGGGAGGGGAAGATAAGTAGCGAGGGAGGGGAAAGAGAAAGTAGCAAGAGAAAAGAAAGAGAAAGTAGCGAGAGGGGGAAAGAGAAAGTAGCGAGAGAGGGGAAAGAGAAAGTAGCGAGGGAGGGGAAAGAGAAAGTATAGAGGGAGGGAAAGAGAAAGTAGCGAGGGATGGGAAGAGAAAGTAGCAAGGAAGGGGGAAGAAGACTGAAAAAGCTGAGAAACAATCACAATATTTGTTTCTCAAAACGTTGAAATTAAATAAACAGAGAATAATTATACAGAAGAGACACTGGAGAAGAGACATTAAAATGAGAGATGAGAGGGAGACAGCGATGAGAGAAGGAGAGATGAGCATGAGGCAGAGAAGAGAGAGAGAGAGAGAGAGAGAGAGAGAGAGAGAGAGAGAGAGAGAGAGGAGAGAGAGAGAGAGAGAGAGAGAGAGAGAGAGAGAGAGAGAGAGAGAGAGAGGAATTAAGAAGTAGGCAGAGAGATGAGAGAGGAAGAAGAGAGAAATAAGAGAGATAAGATGAGAGACAAAAATCTTGACACTATTGTGACAAATGTGGTGAGACAGGGAGGTGAGGGTGGTGAAGGAGGGGGTGAGGGAGTGAAGGAGGGGGTGAGGGAGGTGAAGGAGGGGTGAGGGAGTGAAGGAGGGGGTAAGGGAGTCAAGGAGGGGGTGAGGGAGGTGAAGGAGGGGTGAGGGAGTGAAGGAGGGGGTGAGGGAGTGAAGGAGGGGGTGAGGGAGGTGAAGGAGGGGTGAGGGAGTGAAGGAGGGGGTGAGGGAGTCAAGGAGGGGGTGAGGGAGGTGAAGGAGGGGTGAGGGAGTGAAGGAGGGGGTGAGGGAGTCAAGGAGGGGGTGAGGGAGGTGAAGGAGGGGTGAGGGAGTGAAGGAGGGGGTGAGGGAATGAAGGAGGGGGTGAGGATTGAAGGAGGGGGTGAGGGAGTGAAGGAGGGGGTGAGGGAAAGAAGGAGGGGGTGAGGAAGGTGAAGGAGGGGGTGAGGGAAAGAAGGAGGGGGTGATGGAGTGAAGGAGGGGGTGAAGGAGTGAAGGAGGGGGTGAGGGAGTGAAGGAGGGGGTGAGGGAGTAAAAGAGGGGGTGAGGGAGTAAAGGAGGGGGTAAGGGAGTGAAGGAGGGGGTGAGGGAGTGAAGGAGGGTGGTGAGGGAGTAAAGGAGGGGGTGAGGGGAGCAAAGGAGGGAGTGAAGGAGGAGGTGAGGGAGTGAAGGAGGGTGTGAGGTAAAGAAGGAGGGGGTGAGGGAGGTGAAGGAGGGGGGGGTGAGGGAGTGAAGGACGGTGTGAGGGAGTGAAGGAGGGGGTGAGGGAGTGAAGGAGGGGGTGAGGGAAAGAAGGAGGGGTGAGGGAGGTGAAGGAAGGGATGAGGGAAAGAAGGGGGGGTGAGGGAGTGAAGGAGGGGGTGAGAGAGTAAAGGAGGGGGGAGAGGGAGTAAAGGAGGGGTGAGGGAGTGAAGGAGGGGGGTGAGGGAGTGAAGGAGGGGGTGAGGGAGTGAAGGAGGGGGTGAAGGAAAGAAGGAGGGGGTGAGGGAGTGAAGGAGGGGGTGAAGGAGTGAAGGATGGGGTGGGAGTGAAGGAAGGGGTAAGGGAGTGAAGGATTGGGTGAAGGAGGGGTAAGGGAGGTGAAGGAGGGAGTAAGGGAGTGAAGGAAGGGGTGAGGGAGTGAAGGAGGGAGTGAAGGAGGGGGTGAGGGAGTGAAGGAGGGGAGTGAGGGAGTGAAGGATTGGGTGAGGGAGGTGAAGGAGGGGGTAAGGGAGGTGAAGGACGGGGTGAGGGAGTGAAGGAAGGAGTGAGGCAGTGAAGGAGGGGGTGAGGAAGTGAAGGAGGGGGTGAGGGAGTGAAGAATTGGGTGAGGGAGGTGAAGGAGGGGGTAAGGGAGGTGAAGGAGGGGGTGAGGGAGTGAAGGAGGGGTGAGGGAGTGAAGGAAGGGGTGAGGGAGTGAAGGAGGGGGTGAGAGAGTGAAGGAGGGGGTGAGAGAGTGAAGGAGGGGTGAGGGAGTGAAGGAGGGGGTGAGAGAGTGAAGGAGGGGGTGAGGGAGTGAAGGAGGGGGTGAGAGAGTGAAGGAGGAGGTGAGAGAGTGAAGGAGGGGGTGAGCGAGTGAAGTAGGGATGGATGAGGTAAGGGAGGGAAGGTACAGGATCCAGCTATACCATACTCTCCCTCACCTTCCCTCTCCCTGTATATTCATTGTCTCCTTCACTCTATCTCTCTCCTCTTGATCTTGTCCCGTCTTTTCCTTCAGTCTGTTTCTCCATTCTTCATCATTATTTTTCTCACTTGATTTGCATTATCCTCATGTCTCATTTTCTCAGATTCCCTCCACTTATCTTCTCCCCTTCCTCCTCCTCCTGCTCCTGCTCCTCCTCCTCCTCCGGCCTCCTCCTCCTGCTGCTGCTCCTCCTTCTCCTCCTCCTGCTCCTTCTCCTCCTCCTGCTCCTCCTCCTGCTCCTCCTCCTGCTTCTCCTCCTCCTGCTCCTCCTCCTCCTACTCCTCCTCCTGCTCTCCTCCTCCTCCTCCTCCTCCTCCTCCTGCTTCTCCTCCTTCTTCTCCTCCTGCTCCTCCTACTCTTCATCCTGCTCCTCCTCCTCCGGCTCCTCCTCTATTCCTCTCATAATTTACTAATTAAGATTTTTGTTCCTTGTCTAGTCATCCTTTTGTCACCTCCTTTCACTCCTCCATCATTTCTATCCACATCCATCTGGTACTTACGGATGTGAGTCATGTTATCCTTGTCTGCCACGACCATCCTATTCCTCACTATCACTCTCCTCTTCCATTCTTCCATTCCACTTTTCACTCTCACCCTCCCTGACTTCTCTCCATCCCTTCCTCCCTGACATGTCTCAATCCCTTCCTCCCTGACCTCTATCCATCCTTTCCTCCCTGACCTCTCCCCATCCCTTCCTCCCTGGCCTCTCTCTCCATCCCTTCCTCCCTACTCTCTCTCCCCCTCATCCCCCTTCCTTCTCCTCCAGCCAATCTTCCACCTTCATTATGGGTAAGCCCTGGCCTGATGGTCTTCTATTGTACACACTGTTAGTGCTTTATTGAACATTTTAAAACCTTAGCAAGTTCTTTGTTAGCACCAACACTAGTGGTAGTATTACCTGCTGAACACCACCAACACTAGTGGTAGTATTACCTGCTGAACACCACCAACACTGGTGGTAGTATTACCTGCTGAACACTACCAACACTAGTGGTAGTATTACCTGCTGAACACCACCAACACTGGTGGTAGTATTACCTGCTGAACACTACCAACACTGGTGGTAGTATTACCTGCTGAACACTACCAACACTGGTGGTGTTATTACCTGCTGAACACCACCAACACTGGTGGTAGTATTACCTGCTGAACACTACCAACACTGGTGGTAGTATTACCTGCTGAACACTACCAACACTGGTGGCAGTATTACCTGCTGAACACTACCAACACTGGTGGTAGTATTACCTGCTGAACACTACCAACACTGGTGGTAGTATTACCTGCTGAACACCACCAACACTGGTGGTAGTATTACCTGCTGAACACCACCAACACTGGTGGTAGTATTACCTGCTGAACACTACCAACACTGGTGGTAGTATTACCTGCTGAACACTACCAACACTGGTGGCAGTATTACCTGCTGAACACTACCAACACTGGTGGTAGTATTACCTGCTGAACACTACCAACACTGGTGGTAGTATTACCTGTTGAACACTACCAACACTGGTGGTGTTATTACCTGCTGAACACCACCAACACTGGTGGTAGTATTACCTGCTGAACACTACCAACACTGGTGGTAGTATTACCTGCTGAACACTACCAACACTGGTGGTGTTATTACCTGCTGAACACCACCAACACTGGTGGTGTTATTTACTTGCTGAACACCACCAACACTGGTGGTGTTATTACCTGCTGAACACCACCAACACTGGTGGTGTTATTTACTTGCTGAACACCACCAACACTGGTGGTGTTATTACCTGCTGAACACCACCAACACTGGTGGTGTTATTACCTGCTGAACAACTCCAACACTGGTGGTGTTATTACCTGCTGAACACCACCAACACTGGTGGTAATATTACCTGCTGAACACTACCAACACTGGTGGTAGTATTACCTGCTGAACACTACCAACACTGGTGGTAGTATTACCTGCTGAACACTACCAACACTGGTGGTGTTATTACCTGCTGAACACCACCAACACTGGTGGTGTTATTTACTTGCTGAACACCACCAACACTGGTGGTGTTATTACCTGCTGAACAACACCAACACTGGTGGTGTTATTACCTGCTGAACACCACCAACACTGGTGGTGTTATTACCTGCTGAACACTACCAACACTGGTGGTGTTATTTACTTGCTGAACACCACCAACACTGGTGGTGTTATTACCTGCTGAACACCACCAACACTGGTGGTGTTATTACCTGCTGAACACTACCAACACTGGTGGTGTTATTTACTTGCTGAACACCATCAACACTGGTGGTAGTATTACCTGCTGAACACTACCAACACTGGTGGTAGTATTACCTGTTGAACACTACCAACACTGGTGGTAGTATTACCTGCTGAACACTACCAACACTGGTGGTGTTATTACCTGCTGAACACCACCAACACTGGTGGTGTTATTTACTTGCTGAACACCACCAACACTGGTGGTGTTATTACCTGCTGAACACCACCAACACTGGTGGTGTTATTACCTGCTGAACAACTCCAACACTGGTGGTGTTATTACCTGCTGAACACCACCAACGCTGGTGGTAATATTACCTGCTGAACACTACCAACACTGGTGGTAGTATTACATGCTGAACATTACCAACACTGGTGGTAGTATTACCTGCTGAACACTACCAACACTGGTGGTGTTATTACCTGCTGAACACCACCAACACTGGTGGTGTTATTTACTTCCTGAACACCACCAACACTGGTGGTGTTATTACCTGCTGAACACCACCAACACTGGTTGTGTTATTACCTGCTGAACACCACCATCACTGGTGGTGTTATTACCTGCTGAACACTACCAACACTGGTGGTGTTATTACCTGCTGAACACCACCAACACTGGTGGTGTTATTACCTGCTGAACTATCATGTGGGGTTCGAACACGTGGATAGGGTAAAGAAATACTCACGTAGGCTGGAAGTACGTATATTACGGATAATGTGGGAAGCGCCCAAACAGCCGTGACCTGCCTCCTTGCTCACTCTCGTATAACTGACCGCCCACAGTACCCATATGTGGGGGTCTTTGAAATACTGCTGAGGTCAGCGGCAATATGAATACAGACAGTGACTCAGGCAGAGACGGTTGGTAGTGAGTCATCTACTGGTACACTGGTTACTGGTAACTGGTTACTACTACTGAGAGCTCGGCGACGCTAACATATGTCGTCCCGACATACAACTAATACAAACTAGAGATGGCAGGTGTACGGCTTGGGCTGATTCTATACAATGTCAAAGTACACAACAATTGAACATTATAACATACTAAGTAGAACATTGGAATGGAAGCTTACATAACTAAACTGTAATGCAATAAAAGGTATAATTAGCACAACTCATCGAATGATAGTCACTGAATGAAACTCATTGAATGAAACTCAACGAATGAACCCTCAACTTTAAAGATTACACAATAGAAGTGATAAAAAAAAAATTTGATCGATCGATCTGTATTCATGGATCTAGGGATTCTGAGGAAGAATATATACAAAGAAAGAAGTGTTTAACAGAAAGGCAGATTCAGTGCACTCAAATTTTAGACTGTTAACTCTCAGAATGGGGAGAGAACATGAACACAAAAAAAAATTCTTGAATACTGATAAGTTGTATACTGAATTATTCATCTAACAGGTTAATTTACATTTAACCCCAATTCTGCTAGGGTAAGATTGACATATGCAGAATGAGTGTCATCTCTGGGAGGATCAAACTCTGTTGCATTGGGCTAACTCATGCTGTATTAAGGCAAATCTGAATTAGAAGTTACAAATGATACTTGAGGTTTTTCTCAATACCTGTCGTGTCCCGTGGGGAATAACGACATTCGGGTTGATCGTCTGACTGAGTATCAGAGGAAGAGATACGGATCAGAAGATTGTCAGAGTCTGTCACATTAGTCTGGGTTGGAACATATTATCATCACATACTAACTTCATATGATCTAAATGCGATTCTTTATAACTGACCAGTACTAATCTCTCAAAACCTTATTACTTATTGCCAGTGATATGTTCAACTATCGATAAGGACCAACAAACTTTTGATCAAGCTTTGGCATTGCAGACGTTTTTTTAAAAGTTAATCAGCAAAAACTCTCGAACCTACTTTGATTTTGGATGGTTTTGCTTCGAGTGTTTGCGACTCTTGTAAATTCTGCTGTTGATTTATAAGTTTTTCACGGATTCTTCTAAAAACACTTTGAGCTAAGCTGGTACAAGTTGCTATGAAATCATCAGGGTTGTAATTTGGTTTCGATTAGAATATAACAACTCAAAAGGGCAAAACGTTTATCTACACCGTACAATGCATAATGTGAGTGTCACCTATAGAAACATTGTAAGCAAAAATTTATGCACACTGCACATCAGGTATAACTTCATCCCAATTTCACTGTTGGGATTGATAGTGACTCTCAAGACATCAAGTACTTTCTTATTGGTTCGTTCCGCAACCATTGCTGGCAGGATAAATGAGGAACAATGGTGGATTTAGAGATCTTTGTACAAGGTGCACAAATTTTAAAGAATCTCATTACAGAATTCACCTCCATTATCTGTTACTAGGGACTTAGGGGGTGGTATGCTGCAGATAATGCGTTCTTTAAACGCTTTAGCTACTGTCTCGGCAGTTTTTATCTGCAATAGGAACTAACTCACAAATCGGGTGAAATGGTCACCATAACACAGATGTTTGTTAACTTGGAGGGAACATTGGAAATTAGTTAACAAATCTAGCGCAACTCTTTCCCAAGGTTTCGCTAGTGGTTGGATATATTTGGGATTGGATTAGGACCATTAGCATTACCTTTTGTTGCATGCAGACACTACTTTTCCCTTAACATCTCAGAAATATCATTGCCATACTAGGCCCAAAAGTATTTCAATCTGGCTTGTTTTTACTGAACGATCCATACGGGTTTTGAAAACACCTGTACAAATCGTGAACTAGCTGTTAAGGCTACATTCACTAGTGACTGTGGAATTAAACTAACTGGTAAAACTCTTCTGCTAGGAGTACCCAACTCGGCTGTTCGATACAGTAATTCTTGGTTCATACAAAGTCACTGATGGGTGCTGGTGGCTTCACAGTCAGAATAAGATCTTCCTGGAGCAGGAATCGAATAAACACCAGACCACATGGGATCGTTCTTTTGAGCATTCTTTACATCTTCAGCACTAAATGGAGGGTCTGCAGTTACTATACTAACAGGGTCGCGATAAGGCATCTGCGACACTTTTGACTTGCCAGGAAAAATGCTCAAAGGTGGGATTGAACTCTTGGATAGTCAAGGTCCATCTGGCTAACCCTTCCAGTAGGTTTTTGTTCTGGAATAAAGGTATCATGGAGCATGGTCTGTCAAGACATGAACAGAGTACTGATAATAATGTCTCGGAAGTGCTTTAAAGACCGAAACTATTGCTAAAGCTTCTTGCTCAGTTACTGTATAATTACTTCAGCCTTTATAAGGACTCGGCTAGCAAATGCAACTGCGTTGTACTGCCATCGTTCTTCGAGCTAGTACGGCACCTATGCCAATAGAACTAGCATCAGTTGTCAGATAGAAGGGCTTAGAAAAATCTAAAAATTTCAAAATTGGAGCAGATGTTAGCTTTTCTTTTAGAGTTTGGAATGCTTTTCTTGACGGAAGGTCCAAACAAAAGGAGCATCTTTCTTAAGCAACTCAGTTAGAGGAGCAGCTATGGAAGAAAAAATTTGGCAATGAAAGATCTATAAAAACCTGCTAAGCCCAAAAGGATTTTACGGCATCAGCAGTTTTGGGAGTTGGAAAATTTAGTACTCCCATTACTTTATTTTTGTCAGTCGTAACCCCCTAGGAGTGACTACGTGACCAAGAAACTTTAATTTTTTCTGATCTAAAAAATTGACATTTAGACAGTCTGATCTTTAAATTGGCTTCTTCAAGCTTACCAAGTACTACATCAAGTTTTTTCAAGTGTGTATCCACGTCTTTAGACATGACGATTACGTCATCTAAGTACACCATAAGTGCATTACCTAATGAGACCCTCTAAAGATTATAGTCATGAGCCTTGAGAACGTGATAGGGAGGATCGTAACCCCAAACGCCATACGGAGGAATGATAATGGCCTGTAGGGAGTGGAGAATGCAGTTAGCTCTTGGCTGTCCTCGTGAAGAGGGACTTCCCAAAACCCTTGTAACAAATCCAGGGTTGAAAAGACTTTGTTATCTCTGATGTTATGTAAAAGATCACCCAGTACAGGAAGTGGGAAGCGATCTGGAATAGTTTTCGCATTTAACTTCCTAAAGTCAATTACTGGGCGCCAAGTACCATCCTTCTTAGGTACTAGGATCAAGGGTGCATTCCAAGGTGAATTTCTAGGTGCAATAACTCCATCATCAAGCTTTTGATTGATCAATTCTTCTGCGACAGCATTTGTGAATGAGGCATTCTGTACGCAGGTAGTAGATGGTCTAGTACTGGGTTTTCAAGTGGAATACGATGGGACAATAATTTTCGTTATACCCATCTTCTCACCTGGTAAGGCAATGGCTTTTACGACGTTTGTTCAACAAGTCAACAAACGTTTGACTTCACCTGGGAAGTTAGTGGGAGCTAAGTCTTTCTCCTCAACTGGTGGAACAGATTGATCCAGTGAAGTGGATGAGGTCCCCCGGTAGAAATTAGCACCGCCCCCACTGGTCAGGTGACCAACTCATCCTCTACCTGAACAGGGTAAGGATAGTGAACTAGGTCAACGAGGTTGGTATTAGCTCTGAGACGAACACTGTGACCAGAAGTGTTGGCCAGGAAGAAATGGATCTTACTATCTCTTACAACAGTAAGGATGGTTCAAAAAAATAGACCTTTTTACTTTGCAGGAATCACTGTCAACTAGGACGTTATCACCATCTGGAACACTAGGAAAAACAACAGACACTCTAGTGAGGGCACTACCCTGCGACAGAAACGTCTTTCTGCAGAGGGCAGGGTGACATCAACAAGAATGGCATTACTAGTTGCAAGTAATTGTTTTCCGACAAAGGCGTCCCCTGTGGAGAAACTACTACTTGAACAAAAAGAATTGCAGGATAGGCTCAGCCTAAAGGGTTTGTCAGAGCGTCTCGGACATTTAAAGGGTAACTGGACACTATCTTGCAAGTCTGAAGTTGCAGGAACACAGACAGAAGTGACAGGATCATCAGTGCCTGACCGCTTGGGAAACGTACGGGAAAAAATGCACTGGCCTGTAAGGACTTAATTCGAGTGTCCATACTCTGCGGCAGTATGGCAGATCTCGGATCCAAGCTGGTAACCCAAAATGGGTACGATCAATCATCAATTTGGCAAAGCCATCGATAAGGGTCGAGCACAATGCGTAAGTCTCGCATGAAGCCCAAAACCCAGTAAGAAGGTCACCAGGAAAGTAATCTGGTCGACAACAAGGAAGGAAGCAGTGAAGTGTCTACCTTGGATAGAAAAGGTGAGGGAATCCGACCTCGGACACGCAGGGAGAGAACCACTACTCCACTAAGGGAGGACACATGAGTCGGTTCTACGAGAAGGACATGTCGTAACTGCTTATCCTTAAACAAACAGACCTAATAATAAAAATTTACTTGCGCACCAGGTCCCTGAACAAATGAACGGGTGCATTATGAACAGATGCTTGCACTATAGGGCCTATGGTTGCATTGGAAGTTATGTGCAAACAAAAAGGTGGATTGTCATCAAAAAGACTTGTTCTACTTCATCCCCAAAATCATCTACGTCAGAGGGCATGTGAAGCAACATCATCAGCAGGATTATCATTCTCGAGATTGCTTAAGGCTTCAAAGGGAAATTTTGAACGGGATGGTGTACTCATTATCACCTACTGTCACCATGGGACGGTTTTGACTGGGCGCTCGAAATTCCCCGAATTGGAAGAATGAACCTGGTTCTGGTTAGTTTGAGACCCCGACGTCTGTTTCCTCTAAAGGGTTCTGCGGTTGGAACGGCCACGGAAAGACTAGAGTACTGAAGTTTATAGAGAGCATTGCACTCAGATGTGTCATGTCCATGTATTCATGATAAGTACAGTAGGGGAAAAATCTGGGGATTCATCATCAGTACGACGTCTCTTTGGGTAACTATCAGACAATTAATTGCAATATGGCCACGGAGACCACAGTTATAACAAGTCCGCCGACTATGGTTACTGAATGTACTATGAATACTACGAGGTTTATAACTGGTCCTTGGTGATCTCTGAGATGGTTGACGACCACATTTGTCTCTGTGGCGCAAACAAGAGGTGGTGCAGACTGAGGGATATGTGTGAAATTACTTTTGATACATGGAAAGTACCCTGGGGCACAAGAACGACATGATTTAAGGCTGTAAGTGGTTCCATCGTCACAGTTGGGGGATGAGCCTCAATAAGCACACACGGAAGCAGGCAGCATTAGTTTTTGATTGCTCCAAAAGCTGCTATTTTTGCAAGCGATTCTGTAAAAAGGTTAGCCTCTTCAGGGGGAAAAGCTGATGACTGACAGCATGATAAATGATGATAAAAGTTTGTCTAATTAACCGCAAATGCACTCAACGATTCATTACTCATGGGTGTAGCATTCACTATTCCCTAAGAACGACATATGGATCAGCTGTTTTTACTGGGACAAGGAAAGAAACGAATCAGTTCCTCATATTGTGACCACTTAGTAAATTCCTGAAGTCACGCTATCAAGGAGATCAACAACGTGAACAGCAGCAGGGGATCGAGAAGGCTTCTTTAGCAAGTCGATAAGACTTTCCTCTGAAGGAGGACCTTCAACTAGAGCACCAGCACGAGAACGAATGGCCCCAAACCATGCTTCAAGACTATGTACATGCCATTGAATAAAGGTAACGCATCAAGGGGAATCAGAGTATAACTATAGTATCTTTGGTGTCTGGGTTGGTCTGTCAGTCGCTAAGGAACTGTGAGGGGCTGATGACAGGGGGAAAAAGTAGCCTGAGAGGTCTGAGTTCGACATTCACTAAAGATCACTTGCCGGCATGTGAACATAAGGCAAAGGAAATTGCACGAGAACAAATAAGGCAAAAATAATGAACAATAAAATGATACAAAAAAGCTAAAATTGAAATAAAAGAGAAAGCAACTAATTCGCAGAAGTATAAAAAAAATGTCTAAAGATACACTGCAAGAGAAGGACAACTCAATTAAAGGACTATTGGCCCGAAAAAAAAAATTACATTGAAATATACAAGTAAAAATATTACTGGAGACTGAATTAAATGCAAAATGAGCTGTCTTTACTCTTTCTAATAAGAAATTAACTAATAAAATTTTAAATCAAAATAAAAAAGTAGAAAATAAAATCACTAATTATGTTAACTGGGAAATTTAAATATTTTCTAAGAATGTATAAGCAAAAAATTTAAAATATAATTCAAAGACAACAACAGGAAAATTAATAAAATGAAAACAAGATGCAATAAGGAAACTGAGAATAATAAAGCATAAAAAATTTTCAAAAAAAAGAAAATAATTCACTGCAGAACAAGTGCAAAAAAAAATAATTCACTGCAGAACAAGTGCAACAAAAATAATTCACTGCAGAACAAGTGCAACAAAAATAATTCACTGCAGTAAAAAAGTCTCACTGGGAAAACTCAGGTTTTAAAAAATAAAATAAAAATATGAAAAAACTGATTGAACACTTTAACTCTTAATCGTAAATTAGACAAAACAATTTACTCAAACAGAGTAAGAAAACACTTTACGTTAAAAGTAATTGAAAATTACATCAAGAGTGAATTTGTTCAAAGAAATATGAAAAAGTATGAAAAAATTAAAACAAGGAACAAAACGGGAAGTGTAACACTTACAAGTGGTGAGGCAAGTGTAAAAACTTACAAGTGGTGGGGCACACAACACTTACAAGTGGCGGGGACACAACACTTAATCACGTATTCATTATCTTAGTATATTTCTTACAACAAAATCTTGCTGTGATGATACAACAAAAATTTGCTGGCAAAAATAATGGTTTCACAAGGGCCTGCGAAAAAATTAGAGGAATGAGACCTGCTGGGATACGAAAGGCACACATAGAAATAAATGGATAATTTTGTATACTGGGGTGAATATCACTGCATGAAATACAATGACAATTACTGGAGAATACAATGCCCGAAAGAATACAAAAAAAAATGAATGAATCACTTCACACAGAGTGACTGACTGGTACACTACACAATAATACTTACTACAGACAGAGAGTAGCAAAAAAAAGAAACACATAAAAAAATATGAGATGAGCGAATAACACTGAAAAAATATTGGCAAAAATAACGAGTCAAAGAAACACTGAGTCTACACTGAAAACACAAGGTTTAGAGTACACAAGAAATTCACTATAAATGTCCCCACACACGCAAATGTCTTTAAATGCAAGAAAAAAAGTCTCCCAACAGAAAATTATCACTGAAGTCTGGGGGAGTAGACGGGATGACTGGTGATGAGGGAAAGGTTGTCCTGCGCGGTGATGACTCCACATACACTCACCACTGTCGTCGGGAAGAAATGCCCCTTTCTCGGTACTCTCACATAATTGGCTTTATCGTTGGTGCTCAGCAACAATCTCTTGACCAATTACGTGAGCCAAAAAAAGTTCTAGGACCCGGGACAAGGGGGCAAACAACCACAGTAGATGAGGTGGGTGGGTGGTGGTGGGTGGGTGAAGGGAGAGTGTATAGCGGTGGGTGAGGTGGTGACTCTCCTGGGGCTCTGGTGCGCCCCTCCCCCTCACTACCCACGAAGGTGGCTGATAAGCCATATGCACAGGATGGTGAAGACCACTCTTTGCATCCAACTGGCCTCCAACTGGGAGCACAAAGCGATATATGAAACAATACTTCAGAGGAACTTCCAGAGGAACTTGTGTGGCTTACTTCTCTCTCTCAGCTGGGTTAGAAGCTGGGTTGGCTGACTGGCTTAACCCACGAGAATGGCTGACTGGAAGGACGTGTACGAATGCACACAGCACGGAGGAGGAGGTGGATGACAGGAGACAGGCTGGATGATAGGCTGACTGGCGTTTACTTCCACAGTCTGGCTTACTGACTGGCTTAATTGCAAAATCTGGGTCAACCCCTCGGAGATTGAAGCAATTAGCACACGAACTAAGCCAGGAAGCTTGAAACGGCTGCAACAGGCTACAGGGTGGAGGTTGTGAGGGGAGCGAGTAGCTGGAGTGGGTGAGACGGTTCACCTTTTGACCCGCCGGCTACTCACAAACAGTCTTCTAACGTCTTGAAATACCCTTAAAAAAACTTAAATCCACGCTCACACCGGTGCTACCATTTATCATGTGGGGTTCGAACACGTGGAGAGGGTAAAGAAATACTCACGTAGGCTGGAAGTACGTATATTACGGATAATGTGGGAAGCGCCCAAACAGCCGTGACCTGCCTCCTTGCTCACTCTCGTATAACTGACCACCCACAGTACCCATATGTGGGGGTCTTTGAAATACTGCTGAGGTCAGCGGCAATATGAATACAGACAGTGACTCAGGCAGAGACGGTTGGTAGTGAGTCGTCTACTGGTACACTGGTTACTGGTAACTGGTTACTACTACTGAGAGAACAATTCCAACACTGGTTGTGTTATTACCTGCTGAACACCACCAACACTGGTGGTGTTATTACCTGTTGAACACTACCAACACTGGTGGTGTTATTTACTTGCTGAACACCACCAACACTGGTAGTGTTATTACCTGCTGAACACCACCAACACTGGTGGTGTTATTACCTGCTGAACAACTCCAACACTGGTTGTGTTATTACCTGCTGAACACCACCAACACTGGTGGTGTTATTACCTGCTGAACACCACCAACCAACACTGGTGGTGTTATTACCTGCTGAACACCACCAACACTGGTGGTGTTATTTACCTGCTGAACATCACCAACACTGGGGTTTTATTACCTGCTGAACACCAACACTGGTGGTGTTATTACCTGCTGAACACCACCACCACCACTGGTGGTGTTATTTACCTGCTGAACACCACCAACACTGGTGGTTTTATTACCTGCTGAACACCACCAACACTGGTGGTGTTATTACCTGCTGAACACCAACCCTGGTGGTGTTATTACCTGCTGAACACCAACACTGGTGGTATTACCTGCTGAACACCACCAACACTGGTGGTTTTATTACCTGCTGAACACCACCAACACTGGTGGTGTTATTACCTGCTGAACACCACCAACACTGGTGGTTTTATTACCTGCTGAACACCACCAACAGTGGTGGTGTTATTACCTGCTGAACACCAACACTGGTGGTATTACCTGTTGAACACCACCAACACTGATGGTGTTATTACCTGCTGAACAACTCCAACACTGGTGGTGTTATTACCTGCTGAACACCACCAACACTGGTGGTATTATTACCTGCTAAACACCACCAACACTGGTGGTATTATTACCTGCTAAACACCACCAACATTGGTGGTGTTATTACCTGCTGAACACCACCAAAACTGTTGGTGTTATTACCTGCTGGACACCACCAACACTGGTGGTGTTATTACCTGCTGAACACCAACACTGCTGGTGTTATTACCTGCTGAACATCACCAACACCGGTGGTGTTATTACCTGCTGAACGCCACCAAAACTGGTGGTGTTATTACCTGCTGAACATTGTTGTTACTAATATTTAACATTGCACAATATCTCTCATACATTGCCCTTAGAAGTGATCATTGGTCATCCTCTTTAGCTGCTCACAGTAATGCAAAAACAAGTGAGTGGTAGAATTTTACTGGGGACCCTCATTCTCAGAGAAGACATAAATGTACCTCAGGGAAAACTCAACGTTCTCCCCGGAGCTCTTTGAGTATTTTCTTCTCCTACCTTCCCCTATATTTTAAATTCTATATGAAATTTTATTGATAGACAGAATACATTGACAGAAAACACAAACATGAATACATTGGTACAATATATCAAAGATTATGAATCTCCTTCAGCTCTTCCGAAGCCGGGCGTGAGCCAAGTTTGCAGCAAGCATTTCCCCTCTGGATGGCCACGCTGAGGCGCTGGAACATGAAAGTGGCTGCCCTTGGGTCCCTGGTGGTGTCGATGAGTCTGGAACTCAGTTCTTTAAGGGTCATAACTTTTTTACAACGTAATATTCCTGTACCTTAATCAGATGAACTTTTGCCTAAAAGCAAAGAAATGACCTTTCATTTTAATATCTTTTTAAAAAATGTCGCCCCTAAATGAAAAAAAACGAGAAACAAAAACGAGTAACTTGAATGCATATTGCATGTAATATAAATAACAAATAAAACAGCTTACAGAATCATTGCTATCATGTTTGTACATATATTGCTTCTTATTACTTAGAATAAACCCAAGTTGCAGTTTGTTTTTGTTTCCGCAGGCAACAAACAGCTCCTCCACAACTTTGCACGTTCAACACACTGATTATTTCTTAGTATATTGAGTGTGGACGGCTCTTGCTTCCAGTGATTTTTCAATGAGTTCACTGCTTTTTTCTAAATTTTCAATATTTCTGACAAATTCTTGAAGTCATTTTCATCGTACATCTGATCAGGTGTATGAAATGAATCTGTATATCTTCTCCAAAGTCTTCCGTCTTGCAGGCATAAGAATGAATGCAAGAATAGTTAGAATGGCTCTTGAATTCCACCTCACATTGCTAATGTATGGAATTTTCTGAAAGTTAATCAAAGGAAAGTGCCCTTTTCTTCAAAGAACATGTGGTTTTAAGCAATTAAAAATACTGCGACTAACCGGGGATCGAACCCGTTTTATTTTAGCCCGCCTCGTGAGAAGTCAGTCAAAATCCGCGACTCTCTAACCACTGAGCCATCAGCGCTACAAACACCATGTTTCATGATGCGAGGACATACGTGGCTTAAGCTCACAACTAATTTCATTCTACTCCCGTTTGGAATACCAGCCTTCACGAGCACTGCACATATTAATGCATCCACGAACAAGTGGATCGAACTCGTGTTATTTAGTTCAGCTTTTAAAGCATTTCACTAGTTTCTAAAATTTAAAAAATCGCATTTTTTTTTTTAGATTAGCAAAAGCAAGTTTTTTCTACGCCGTAATTTAATGAAAAAAATTTATTGAAGTGAAAGAAATAATTTACGAAACAATCACTTAAAAAAAATCCGCTCTGTGTAAAAACCTAAGATTTTTTCCAGACATCTCTCACGTAGGAGAGGGAGAAAAAAATGTTCATTTGAATTTTCGTCCCATAATTTACAAATTGGTACGCGATTGTCCATCCCGGGGAGTGGACGCTGGTTGCCAAGCCCCTGGATTTCCTCTTTTCATTTTTCTCGACAAACTACAAATATATATTTATATTTATTTTCGATACAGACCATACAGCCACGTTCTGAGCATAATAAAAGGCATTGCAATTTGGAAAAAAATGTCATAGAATTTCGGGCAAGCAGCAGTATTGAGCGGAGGCATTTTCTGTGTTTCCAATAGAGTAGAATGGAAAAATACGCGTTGGGAAAATGCTGGCCCTGGAAGCCATTAGCAGCCAAATGAGATCGGTCGCAAATTCAAATAGGATTTCGGAGTGGAAATTTTAACAAGATACGGTCTGGACACGACGTCATTTGATTGACCATTAGTTAGAGCTTCTGAAAAACGTAATCGGATGAAGGTGGTTTGGCTGCTAACAGCTTACTTCCACCACTCACCATATTACTGCAAACTTAAACCTTATTATCACTTAAATCCTCTGCCCTGGTAGATTTATACTGATAGTGGAGGGAAAATCAATATGACTCAGTGGTAGTCCCATCTCCTCACTTCAGCACAACGACCACACTCAACACATTCTCTAGAGTTGGGGAAGCAAACAGCTCTTGCACATATTCTTCGCTGTCCTCTTTAATAATATATCAATCTCAACTCTCATTTAAAATCAAAATATTCGTCAGAGTCACTTTTCGCGTTTATTTTTCTCTAAGTTTCGTATTACCACCGCTTCTTTTAGCTAAGAGTAATAAGTGCACATCTTGATGAGAAAAAACGTCGCATTACCGTGGATGGAACAATTCACGAATATCCTTCATTTATAGAGGAAATATTAGCCTATGTTTCGGTCCTTCCGGGATAGACCGAAACGTTGTCTAATGTTTCAACTCTGAGAACATCTAGGTGAGTATAGACAGGAAGAGCGTCAGTCTGGCGCTCAGCAGACGGAGGATCAAGCCTACACCGAGTCTTGTGATAAACGACTAAAGTGGGCTTAGCGCTTAACATAAAATTATTAACCAGTTTCCAGTTTGTTTTACTCTTGTCTTCTTGTATTATCTTTGCTTCGATTTTACTGTAATTTAATTCCATTTCATCTTTCTTAATTCTACTCAACCATCACTTGTCTTTCTTCTCCTCATTATTACTCCTTCTTACTTTATTTTGATGAAGTATTCTGTACGAAATCAATAAATACGTCTCTTCCTTTCTTTCTCGTTTGTCTTTCAGTCTTAATTTGTAAGTTTCTCTTCACATTATTTTGATTTTTTATTATAGTTTTATTTTTTGTACTTGATATATATATATATAGAATATAAGAAATATAGGCCTGTGAGCCCATGCTAGGCACGACATACCCACTACAATATCAACGAATGTATGTCTGATATATTCTCAAGACTACGAAAAATATTACCGTCAACAGTTTGCTGTGTTAATCTGTAACTATAATGCTAAAATGAGTTATCCAATAAGCTTTCAGATTCTGAATTTATGCAAAATGAATCCATTGGTGAGAGTTGTCCTAGACATCTTCATTACTTTAATTATATTCCTTTTATTTATTGCTTGTAAACATTTGAATGCTCTAATCATTTCATTTTGAATTTTTTTTTTAGAGAGAGTATAAGTTTTGTCACTTTTTGTGCTTTTAGCCAACTGTCAAACCGAACATTGTTGATACGTGAGAATAACTGTATCATCCTTCTCCTTTTGATTTCCAGCCCATTGATGCTCATTCTCTAAACTTGGCACAAGGAAGTGTTTAAAATTTATAAAACTCTCTTCGGTGTTGTATTCAATAAAATGCTTCACATTCGTATGTATGTTAATCTCTTGCTCACAAGCTAAAAGTAATCCACCTCAATAAAAAAAATTCACACTAAAATTAATACAATAAATCCTTTAATAATATTTTAAAATACAGTGTCAGTTGAAAAAAAAAAACAAGTAGGGTCTGATAAACACGTGACTCAAAAGTTCAGAGAGGTCTCGCAGATACCTCGGTCAATTAAATTACGCAGCACAGTTAGTAGGATGCTGTAAGTCGAACAGAGAGACAAGCTTCACCTTCAAGCAAGTAGCCATCATCTAAATGATGTCTTACTAGTGATATGTGGTTATAGGGAACACTTGGGATTATTGTTTACAGCTTCTGATATGAAACTCAGAAGTTCATTAGTGTAACTACAAATACAGATTCAGTATTGCTTTGGCTTCAAATTTCTGTTAAAGAGATTTATGTCTTTTTTTTTATTTCATTGATTTCAATGTAATTTACATTATAAGAGTCAGGGTATTTATTATTTTCCTAGTGAACTATATCTGCCGTTTTTCTGACAACACAATAACTCAACTTTGTAGATGAATGGTTCAGAGAACCGACTTGTTGATAAATTAGACACATGTGCAACTCTTGGGTATCTTTATTGAGGAAACGTTTTGCCACACAGTGGCTTCATCAGTCCATACAAAGGAGAAACATGAAGAACAGGAGGAGAATGAGGTAATCAGTCCCTCAACCTTGAGTCGATGTGGTAAGTCCATCAATCTTGAGTAGAATACAGCATATCTGCGGAGAAGTAACTTATATACCGTAGGCAGGAGAGGTGCAGCAGTCGTAGGTGGTGTCACATTTGTCCAGTGTGGAAGTAGGTCGTGCCCAAGGGTTAGGCAAGCGAAGAATTCTCAAGTATTAAGATCCCAAGAAGTTGCAGTGTCTGACAGGATTGTAGATGAATGGTTCTTAACACTTGGGAATTCTTCGCTTGCCTAACCCTTGGGCACGACCTACTTCCACATTGGACAAATGTGACACCACCTACGACTGCTGCACCTCTCCTGCCTACGGTATATAAGTTACTTCTCCGCAGATATGCTGTATTCTACTCAAGATTGATGGACTTACCACATCGACTCAAGGTTGAGGGACTGATTACCTCATTCTCCTCCTGTTCTTCATGTTTCTCCTTTGTATGGACTGATGAAGCCACTGTGTGGCGAAACGTTTCCTCAATAAAGATACCGAAGAGTTGCACATGTGTCTTATTTATCACAATAACTCAACGCAAACCATCTTGAACTTTCCTGGTGTTCTCCTCAAAACGTAATTTCATGTTTTCAGCGAGCTTATTACGACACTATTTATTCCCTCATCTGTCCCTCATCTTGAACAATAAGGATCCATATATTAGCCCTTGTCAAATACCTGCCCCAAATTCTCATTTTCTTTCCATTTATGCAAACTTTCTCTTGGCTGTTGGTCAGCCATACTTCAATCCACAAGAGGTTTTCTTCTCCATTACCGTGTGCCTCCCTTTTCTTAATCAATTTTCTGTGTGGACCTTTACCAAAGCCTTACGGAAGTCTATAAATACAACGTCGTATCCTTTACTGTAATCCACTATTTCAGATATCTTAACAAAAAATCAGTAAATTTATTAAACAAGAATAATCCCTTGTAAGACCATATTGCTATAAAGGTTAAATTATGGCTGTCAAGGAGCCTTTTAACTGTATCTGCTATTACTGATTGCAGTAATTATCTTCCTATGAGACCACTGACAAGGATTTCTGGTCAGTCATTGTATGGTGGTAGACAATGAAACCAATTCTCATGTTTCTGTTAATTAGATTTTTGCCAGGATGGATGGACAGGCACTTTAGAGGCAGGAAAAACGATCTACCATTGTTCTTTTCATATTGGAACGTCATCCTAAAGAATAAAAAGGCACAATACCGTGGCTGGAACAATGCACAAATAACACACACACTGGAGAAACCTGTGACGGCGTTTCGGTCTGACTTGGACCATTAACTAATTACACACCAACACACGAAGGTAAGAGAGCCAGTATATATAGACGAGGAAGGCATGGTATTACAGCATCCAGTGTCACATCTGCGGCTGCTTCCAACATTCACTTTGGCTAATTCATGTATCATAACATTTCCAGTTGCAATATCTAACACCGAAATTATAAATATTTTATTGGAAATAAGATGTACAGATTTATGATGCCTTTTCCGAGCCTTTTTTTTTCCGGTCTCAACATAATTTATGAGAAATTCCAGTTTGTTCCATATAGTTGGTTCAATCAAAAATTCCGTTTGAAAGCAGTCGTAAACAACTTAAAATTCGGAAGCCTAGATTTCCAGTCATTGTAGTACATTAATTTAGCTGATATTAAAATCCTTCATGATGACTAGACTACATTTGTTTGATTATATTGTCAACAGGGCACACACTTGTATTCAACTCCCACTGTGGTCTTTTTGTATATATATATATATATATATATATATATATATATATATATATATATATATATATATATATATATATATATATATATATATAAGTGCCATGTATTTATATGCTATATGTAAATGTAAATGTGCGAAACCAGGAATTACGTGAAATTCCTGATAATTTTTGTAAATACAATAAAAAAAAACATCCGCAGGTTCTGTTTCCTCTGTTACAGTTATCCGCGGTTTACTCTGGCCTGAAAAAAAACTTAATTTTGCATAATAATGGCCTCAAAATGCAAGACTAGCATTACTGGCAGTTCTTCAAAGCATATTAGAAGCAGTGAAGTGCTTCCTGTCAGTGAAAATGTGCTAATTCTCGGCTTATTGTGAGTGACTTATCAATTAAACTTTATAATAGGTATGTATGTAAACGAAAAACGACCTATATAGGGTTCACTACTATCGACTGTTTCGGTATCCGCGGCAGGTCCTTGCAACTTCCGCCGATACATGTTTTTTTTACTGTACTTGTAATCGCTGTCAACTCCCAAGCTGGATTACGTTAGGTTAGATTCTTTGCTCAAGAATAATCAAATGGCACATCAGAAGAAGAAAAAAATATGAAATACCTGACCATATGCTTCAGAAATTATAATAGAGAGTCAAAGATGTGTAATAAATGGTGGTGATGATGGTTAAGCACATCTCTTGAATCATCAGGAATTGCAAGCAGGTCCTGGTTCCACAAATTGTAACATATACATGGAAATTATTCTTACAGGCATACCTAACTCCTCCCACAGAGTGAAGGGATATTGCCCTACCTTTTCCTCTATAGCCATCATCACCAACGCCGCCACCAAAGCCACCACCGCCACTATCACATAGGCTTAGGTCTTGCCGGGGTTGGCGACCCTCATTCCTTGTCTTCCATTCTGGCTGCTGATCTCCCTCGCACGTATAATAGGTTGGCGTCAGTATCTAATCATGTGCCGAGGGTCCTCCTCTATCATCCTACCTCCCCCTGCACTCTATCTCTCTCTCTTTCTCCCTCTGTGTGTGTCTCTCTCTCTCATTATCTTCCCTCTTACCACTCTCCCTCTTTTTATCCCTCTGTAACAAAGGCGTGAGAAAACCTCCAGGTTTAGGGAAACCAGCGTCATCGGTACAAGTAATGTTGACGCTGCCAGGCTCCCACACAACTCAACACTCCCACCCCACCCCCTCCGATACTCCTTCAGTGTGTGTGTGTGTGTGTGTGTGTGTGTGTGTGTGTGTGTGTGTGTGTGTGTGTGTGTGTGTGTGTGTGTGTGTATGTGTGTGTGTGTATGTGTGTGTGTGTGTGTGTGTGTGTGTGTGTGTGTACTCACCTAGTTGTAATCACCTAGTTGAGGTTGCGGGGGTCGAGTCCGAGCTCCTGGCCCCGCCTCTTCACTGATCGCTATTAGGTCCTCTCTCTCTCTCTGCTTCCTGAGCTGTATCATACCTCTTCTTAAAACTATGTATGGTTCCTGCCTCCACTACTTCACTTGCTAGGCTATTCCACTTCCTGACAACTCTATGACTGAAGAAATACTTCCTAACGTCCCTGTGACTCGTCTGAGTCTTCAGCTTACAGTTGTGACCCCTTGTCCCTGTGTCCCCTCTCTGGAACATCCTATCTCTGTCCACCTTGTCTATTCCCCGCAGTATATTGTATGTCGTTATCATGTCTCCCCTGGCCCTTCTGTCCTCCAGTGTCGTCAGTCCGATCTCCCTCAACCTTTCCTCGTACGACATTCCCCTGAGCTCTGGGACTAGCCTTGTTGCAAACCTTTGTACTTTCTCTAACTTCTTGACGTGCTTGACCAGGTGTGGGTTCCAGACTGGTGCTGCATACTCCAGTATGGGCCTAACATACACAGTGTACAGTGTCTTGAACGATTCCTTATTAAGGTATCGGAACGCTATTCTCAGGTTTGCCAGGCGCCCGTATGCTGCAGCAGTTATTTGGTTGATGTGTGTCTCCGGTGATGTGCTCGGTGTTATGGTCACCCCAAGATCTTTCTCCCTGAGTGAGGTCTGTAGTCTTTGTCCACCTAGCCTATTCTCTGTCTGCGGTCTTCTTTGCCCCTCCCCAATCTTCATGACTTTGCATTTGGCTGGATTGAATTCGAGAAGCCAGTTACTGGACCACAAGTCCAGCCTGTCCAGGTCTCTTTGCAGTCCTGCCTCATCCTCATCCGATTTAATTCTTCTCATCAACTTCACATCATCTCGAATAGGGACACTTCAGAGTCTATTCCTTCCATCATGTCGTTCACATATATCAAAAATAGCACTGGTCCTAGAACTGACCCCTGTGGGACCCCGCTCGTCACAGGCGCCCACTGTGATACCTCTTCACGTACCATGACTCGTTGCGGAAAATAGGAGGCTGAAAATTCTCCTAGATGGATTTGGGAGTGTGAGAAGGGTGGAGTCGGTGTGGAGGAAAAGGCTACCAACAATGAGTTGAAGAGTGGCAACCACTTCAAGTGGAACGTGGTCTCTACTAAAGGTAAAAATATCAAGATAAGAAAGCTTAATAGAGAAGACCTGAAGGTAGGAAATCGATTCTCTGTTCTCCAGGATGAGTATACTTCAGTGGTTAGTGAGTTTAAAGGTACCACTAACTTCCCTGCTAAACAAAGTAAGAACATTCTGGTTGTGGGTGACTCACAGGTATGATATTTGGACAGTACTTTTTGTAACAGAGATAGGAACGTTAGACAGAGAGTGTGCTGCCCAGGAGCTGGTGTTGATGACATAGTCAACAGGTTGGATAATGTCAGGTAATGGGAATAAGCTCTTCTTCTGTCAGAGCTGATGGAAACGATACTGGGAAGAGCAGGAGACAAGAGCTGCTGGATAAGTACAAATCAGCCATGCATGTAATTAGGTCTAAGGGAGGGGTCCCAATCATATGTAGCATCTTGCCTAGAAGGGGAGTGGGCAATGAATGGATGTCTAGGGCAACTTGTGTAAATTGCTGACTAGACAGGTACTGCAAGGAATTTGCAATCCCATTCATTGATAAATGGTACAAATTTTATGGCAAATGTTTTATATATGCAAGGGATGGGGTACATCTCTCTGGGGCTGGAGTGGTTGCATTAGCCAACTCGATTGAGGGGTGGCCATTGCTGATTTGTCTAGGACTTTAAACTGATAGTTTATAGAGGTATGGGTGTGTGTGGGAAAACAATCAAGCTGCAGTACAGGGGTTGAAAAACAGCAGATATTACCAAGATACCTCAGGGATATGTTTAATAGACAATATTCAAAATAAAGTTGATAGTAAAGGCAAAACAATTGATCAATAAAGAGAGACAGTAGAGGGCAGAGAGTGACTAGCTCTCTTAAGATTTACTATACCTAAGTAGGAGTCTAAGAAATAAGATGAGCTAAGATTACTTGCATGTGCAGGTAGAGTGGTGATGTATGTCAGAGATAATTTAAATTGCTGTATAAGACAAGATTAGAAGCATCGGACACGAAATCTGTTTGGCTGCAGTTTCTCGAGGGTCGTGACAAATTAATTCTGGGTGTGATATATAGGCCCCCAAATCTTGATAGGGAGTGCAGTGAGCTGCTATAGGACGAAATTCGTAAAGTATCTAGATATGAAAATGTTTTAATGGGAGATTTTAACTTTAGATAAATTCATTGGAAAAATTTTGACAGGAAATCTTAAGTCTAGTGACTTTCTTGATATGATTCAAGATTGCTTTACATAACAGCTTATGACAAAACCAACCAGAAGAAACAATCTGCTTGACTTGGTTCTTGTCCCAAACTTCTGTTTCGCCCATTTCATGGGACTGAAAAATTACCTGGGTTGGCTAAACTGGAATGACCTGACTATAGGTCAGGTAGGTGGTGTTGGTTGCCAATATGACGCTTTTCAGAGCATATTTCTAACTGCCCAGATAACTTATATTCCAAGTAGGGAAATTAGTTCAACCAAAAATGATCCCAAATGGATAAACAATACATTAAAACATCTCATTGGTCAAAAGAGAGGCATATATAGGCGTATCAAAAGAGGGGACGGGCAGTTAAGAAATAAATATATGCAATTAAAGAAAGAAATAAAAAATGGGATAAGAAAAATTAAAAGAGATTATGAGGCTAAAGTGACAAGGGATTCGAAGTCTAACCCAAAAGGTTTCTTTCAGGTATACAGAAAATAGGAAAAATATAAGCCCACTCAAAAGTAACTCAGGTCAGATCACCGACAGTGATAAGGAAATGTGTGATTTTTTTTAACTCTTATTTCCTCTCAGTTTTTACGCAGGAGGATACTAGCGAAATTCCAGAAATAATAAATTGTGTAGAACAGGATAATAAACTATGCACGATTAGGGTAACTAGTGACATGGTCCTCAGACAAACAGAGAAATTAAAACCGAACAAATATCCAGACCCTGGTGAACTGTTTTCAAGGGTTTTAAAGGACTGTAAAGAGGAACTTAGCATGCCTTTGGCTAGTCTTTTCAACATATCACTAAAAAACTGGCATAGTGCCAGACAAGTGAAAAATGGCAAATGTAATATCTATTCACAAAGCAGGAGACAGGTCCTTAGCTTCGAACTATAGACCAATAAGCTTTACCTCCATAGTGGGAAAATTTATGGAATCAATAATTGCCGAGGTAATTTGTAGCATAAATTGGTCAATGAATCTTAGCATGGTTTTACAAAGAGGCGTTCCTGCCTTACGAATTTACTAACCTTTTTCACCAAGGCATTTGAGGAGGTAGATCATGGTAATTAATATGATATCGTGTATACGGATTTCAGTAAGGCTTTTGACAGCGTTCCACACCAGAGGCTATTGAAGAAAATTAAGGCACACGGAATAGGAAAAATATTTTCCTGGGTAGAGGCATGGTTGACAGATGGGCAGCAGAGAGTCTGCATCAAAGGGGAGAAATCAGAGTGAGGGCGCGTCACGAGTTGTGTTCCACATTAGTGATCGAAGAAACTAATTTCCGCAGACGCAAGTGCCTTAAATCAGCATTAATCACTGTTTCTAACACAATTACACAAAACAAAGGCAGCTTCACCATCTCTGAAGTCTTAGCAAGAATCCTCCTGAAAACAGTAAACCCTGCCATCACATAGTCTCTCCTGCTATACTACACAAGCACATTACAGAGGAGGAACACTGAAACAGACCTTCTTTAATCCAATCTCCAACAGAAATATTTGTCTAACCTATTTTTATGCTACCCAAGTTATAGCTTTTATAACCTTTTACTCATGTGCAAGTTGATTGTTCTACCATATTGTATCACTGCTACTACTACAACTAATATTATTACTACTACTACTACGACTAGTATTACACCTCACTCTAAGCCTATATATACCCTCTGTGTCCATATCTTATTTGTAACAGCTTGATAAAGCTCCTGGAGAGCGAAACGTTGCCACAATAAAATGTCACATTAGTTGCATTTGTGTCGGTAATTCTACCAGTATGAATACTATCTGTCGGACACCGCAACATAATGGACATTTCATGCAGGTGTTATATAGACACCCTCCTTCCTGCTCACAGCTTTCGCAACAGACAAAACTTCCTGCAAGATTGCTTGGCAGAAAAGATAATTCCTAAATCTACTCCTACGCAACTCTCCAGGTCCAAATAGCCTAAAAGTAGTTAGTGTTACTCGGTAAAGGTAAGGCAGTGTTTGTTTCGTGATAGTGACACTTGGAATAATGACAGTGTAGCGATCCTTGAAGGTGAGATCGTCTAACATTATCGCTCTTGAGTCACTCACGGGGTTCCTGTAGTGTACCACACGGGGTTCCTGTAGTGTACCACACGGGGCTCCTGTAGTGTACCACACGGGGTTCCTGTAGTGTACCACACGGAGTTCATGTAGTGTACCACACTGGTTTCCTGTAGTGTACCACGGGGTTCCTGTAGTGTACCACACGGTGTTCCTGTAGTGCACCACACGGGGTTCCCGTAGTATACCACACGGGGTTCCTGTAGTGTACCACACGGGGCTCATGCAGTGTACCACACGGGGTTCCTGTAGTGTACCACACGGGGCTCCTGTAGTGTACCACACGGGGTTCCTGTAGTGTGCCACACGGGGTTCTTATAGTGCACCACACGGGGTTCCTGTAGTGTGCCACACGGGATTCCTGTAGTGTACCACACGGGGCTCTTGTAGTGTACCATACGGGGCTCCTGTAGTGTACCACACGGGGTTTCTGTAGTGTACCACACGGGGCTCCTGAAATGTACCACACGGGGCTCCTGTAGTGTACCACAGGGGTTCCTGTAGCGTACTACACGAGGTTCCTGTAGCGTGCCACACGGGATTCCTGTAGTATACCACACGGGGTTCCTGTAGTGTACCACACGGGGCTCCTGTAGTGTACCACACGGGCTTCCTATAGTGTACAACACGGGGCTCCTGTAGTGTATCACACGGGGTTCCTGTAGTGCACCACACGGGGTTCCTGTAGTGTGCCACACGGGATTCTTGTAGTATACCACACGGGGTTCCTGTAGTGCACCACATGGGGCTCCTGTAGTGCACCACACGAAGCTCATGTAGTGTACCACACGGGGTTCCTGTAGTGTACCACACGGGGTTGCTGTAGCGCATCACACGGGGCTCCTGTAGTGTACCACACGGGGTTCCTGTAGTGTACCACACGAGGTTCCTGTAGTGCACGACACGGGGTTCCTGTAGTGTACCACACGGGGTTCATGTAGTGTACCACACGGGGTTCCTGTAGTGTACAACACAGGGTTCTTGTAGTGTACCACACGGGGTTCCTGTAGTGTACCACACGGGCTTCCTGTAGTGTACCACACGGGGTTCCTGTAGCGCACCACACGGGGCTCCTGTAGTGTACCACACTGAGTTCCTGTAGTGCACCAAACTGAGTTACTGTAGTGTACCACATGGAGTTCCCGTAGTGTACCACACTGAGTTCCTGTAGTGTACCACACTGAGTTACTGTAGTGTACCACACGGAGTTCCTGTAGTGTACCACACTGAGTTCCTGTAGTGTACCACACTGAGTTACTGTAGTGTACCACACTGAGTTCCTGTAGTGTACCACACTGAGTTACTGTAGTGTACCACACTGAGTTCCTGTAGTGTACCACACTGAGTTACTGTAGTGTACCACACGGAGTTCCTGTAGTGTACCACACTGAGTTCCTGTAGTGTGCCACACTGAGTTACTGTAGTGTTCCACACTGAGTTCCTGTAGTGTACCACACTGAGTTCCTGTAGTGTACCACACTGAGTTCCTGTAGTGTACCACACTGAGTTCCTGTAGTGTACCACACTGAGTTCCTGTAGTGTACCACACTGAGTTACTGTAGTGTACCACACTTAGTTCCTGTAGTGTACCACACTGAGTTACTGTAGTGTACCACACGGAGTTCCTGTAGTGTACCACACTGAGTTCCTGTAGTGTGCCACACTGAGTTACTGTAGTGTTCCACACTGAGTTCCTGTAGTGTACCACACTGAGTTACTGTAGTGTACCACACTGAGTTCCTGTAGTGTACCACATGTTGTTCCTGAAGTGTAAAATACGGATCCATGTAGTGTACCCCACGGGATCCTTGTAGCATACTCCCTTGCGTCCCTGTAGTGTACCACACGGGATCCCTGTAGTGTACCACACGGGATCCCTGTAGTGTACCACACAGGGTTCCTGTAGTATACCACACGAGGTCCCTGTAGTGTACCACAGAAGCTTCTGTAGCGTACCACAGGAGTCCCTGTAGTGTACCACACGGAGTCTCTGTAGTGTACCACAGGAGATTCTGTAGCGTACCACATGAGTCTCTGTAGAGTACCACACGGAGTCTCTGTAGTGTACCACACAGGGTCCCTTTAGTGTACCACGCGAGGTCCCTGTAGTGTATCAAAGGAGTTCCTGTAGCGTACTACAGGAGTCCTTGTAGTGTTCCACACGGGGTCCCTGTAGTGTACCACAGGAGTTCCTATAGCGTACCACAGGAGTCCCTGTAGTGTACCACACGGGGTCCCTGTAGTGTACCACAGGGGTCCCTGTAGTTCACCACACGGGGTTCCTGTAGTGTACCACACGAGGTCCCTATAGTGTATCACACAGGGTCCCTGTAGTATACCACACAGGGTCCCTGTATTAAACCACATGAGGTCCCTGTAGTGTATCACAAGGGGTTCCTGTTGTGTATCACACGAAGTTCTTGTGGGATACTACACGGGGTTCCTGTAGTGTACCACACGGGGTTCCTCTAGTGTGCCACACGAGGTTCCGGTGGTGTACCACACAGGATTCCTGTGGATACTCAACAGTTGGTGCTACTCTCATACCAATCCATTTCCACCAGCCTGGCTAGGTCACCAGTAGGGTTCTCATCAGCATGCAGGGAGCCTCATGAGATATGAGAGGCAGCTAGGGTAGACCAGGGAAGGCTTCACCACTGAACAGGCCAGCACTAGACCAAAGACCCGTTTCAGGAGACTCTCTGTTAGGTTTCTGGACACCTGAACTACCACCAGCTCTACCACCATCTCGCACAACCTGGTGGAAGCTCAGTCCTCCGTCTGCTAATTGTCAAACATACACTTTGCACTCAAGATTCCTTCCTAACACAAACTGTTACCTCTGTGATATACTGAGATTCTTGTTTCACGTAAACTGTCTTTAAGAAAAACGAGTTTCTTTTTTTAATGTAGTAATGCATACAGGAGAAGGGGTTACTAGCCCCTTGCTCCCAGCATTTTTATCACCTCTTACGACACGCATAGCTTACGGAGGAAGAATTCTTTTCCACTTCCCCATGGAGATAAGTCGAAAATAAAAAACAAAATCTATTAAGAAAATAGAAGAAAACCCAGAAGGGTGTGTATATATATGTACGTGCATGCATGTGTAGTGTGACCTAAGTGTAACAACAAAAAAGACACAATACCGTACAGACATTTATACAACACACACACACACACACACACACACACACACACACACACACACACACACATATATATATATATATATATATATATATTATTGTACCCACGAACAAGTGGTATTGATCAATAACAACACTGCGACTAGCCAAGGAGTCGAACCCATGCTGCTTTGGCCTGCCTCATGGTGGGCGATAACTCATGACGCCTTAATCCACGGGACCACAAAATTCCGCTGGAGGCGCTGCTCTTAAGGATTGTGCGGTACCGTGGATAAAGGCGTCATGAGTTTTCGCCCACCATGAGGCAGGCCAAAGCAGCATGGGTTCGACTCCTTGGCTAGTCGCAGTGTTTTTATTAATCAATACCACTTGTTCGTGGATACAATAATATATATATATATATAATATATATATATATATATATATATATATATATATATATATATATATATATATATATATATATATATATTATATATATATATATAATATTATATATATATATGTCGTGCCGATTATGTAAAACTGGTCAATTAGCAAGAACTCATTTAAATTAAGTCCTTTCCAAAATTTTCTCTTATACTTTTAAAGATATATTTTTTTCATTAATGTTGATATAAAAATTTATAATTTTGCACCAAAAGGAACTTAGAAAACTTACCTAACCTTATTATAACAAGAGCAATTTATTTTAGCCTAACCCAACTAAATATATTTTAGATTTGTTTACAATAATTTAATACTAAACAAACACAGTGAAATATATTTTTTTCGTTAGGTTCAGAATGATTTTGACGAAATTATTGCATACACAAATTTTCACTTGTCTTATATGGCATGATGAACGTTGCTATTTAAGCCAAGATCGCAAGTTCTGCCTATTCGGCACGACATATATATATATATATATATATATATATATATATACATATATATATATATATATATATATATATATATATATATATATATATTGTATAAATGTCTTTACGCACACAAAATGCTTCGCTTTTAATATAAGCTGTTTTAAATATAGGTCTCTGTTCTTTATAACACCGTAACTTTAAACATAAAATGTAATTCCGTGGCTCATAAAGCCTGTATAGAGTAATCTCCATAAAAGGCTAAGTGGAGCCGGGGATATATCACAGTTGCCTATTGACACATTATGAGTGCGTGGCACAACAATGGCAATCAAGGCGCAGTTCTCACGCTATTGTGTACCACCAATCACACGAGAGTTCTTTCCTTAATGTGGACGATCTCTTTGTTCGTCGATGCAGATTTTCCTGAGAGCCAGATTTCAACTGTTAGAATATTTTCCTTTTTCATTTTGGAAGACAATTAAGTATTTTATTTTTCCCCGACAATCAATGGATATTCGTATATTTACGAATATAATTATCAAATATATTATGATTGTCGATGGAAATTTAGAAAAATATATATCATAATTTAAATATGAAAGGGTCACTACGAACCCTTGTACAAATAGGGTATCAAAACACCGGTTCTTTATAGTCATAAGCACAATTAATAAAGCATTACGTAAATAATTATAAATTATATATTTGTATAGCTGTTGCTACAGGTGAGCTGTGAGCAGTGTATTGTATGTTGATAGTGAAAGAAGTCTGGGGCCACCATTAACGTAAAGTCCCCCACACACAGATAATGGTCAACGCAGGTAGGCCGCCACTCTCATCTTTCTACATGAGTAGGTTTTTCTCGTGGGCAAGGTTTAGGTGAGGGCCACCACCAGGAGGTAATGACCAGCCCGCTAGGTAACTACCTGTGACAGCTTCTAACCTTTGCAATACATGAGCACATCATTTTACGCAAGTAAAAGTTTATACAAGTTTCGTAATAACCACAAATTTATTAATTATATATTTTGAGTGATTTAATAACAAATGCATATATTAGTGTTACTAATATCATAGGTAGAACGTAGGGCGAGTGAGAGGAAGAGTGATGGCATCAGTGAAGCTGCAGGTGTTTGGGTCCACCTCTGTTTGTGTAGCTGCCTCACCTTCCCACCACCCTACAATACTGCCGGGGGATGAGGGGCAGGGGCTCACGTCAGGCTAGGGAAAAGGGGCCAAAGGTGACGTGAGGGGTAAAGAGATCCATTACCCTAAAAGTAAAACAGTTTCCTATTTTTATCGTATAGTCTTGTAACCCACGAAGGGGATTTCACTGTCACTGCAACTTTATATTGTATATATATATATATATATATATATATATATATATATATATATATATATATATATATATATATATATATATATAATATATATATATATATATATATATATAGCGGTAGTAGGTTGGTAGACAGCAACCGCCCAGGGAGGTACTACCGTCCTGCCAAGTGAGTGTAAAATGAAAGCCTGTAATTGTTTTACATGATGGTAGGATTGCTGGTGTCTTTTGTCTGTCTCATAAATATGCAAGATTACAGGTACGTCTTGCTACTTCTACTTACACTTAGGTCACACTACACATACATGTACATGTTTATTTATACACACTCATCTGAGTTTTCTTTGATTTTATCTTAATAGTTCTTGGTCTTATTACTTTTCCTTTTATATCCATGGGGAAGTGGAATAAGAATCTTTCTTCTGTAAGCCATGCGTGTTATAAAAGCCACCTAAAATGCCGGGAACAATGGGCTAGTAACCCCTTTTCCTGTAATAATTACTAAAAAGAATAAGGAGAAGAAAATTGTCAAAGTGGGAAGTCTGAATGTGCGTGGATGTTGTGTAAATGATAAGAAAGAGATGATTGTGGATGTTATGAATGAGAAGAAGCTGGATATCCTGGCTTTAAGTGAAACAAAGCTGAAGGGGGTGGGAGAGTTTCAATGGAGAGGAATAAATGGGATTAGGTCAGGGGTTTCAAATAGAGTTAGAGCTAAAGAAGAAGTAGCAATAATGTTGAAGGATAAGTTATGGCAGGAAAAGAGGGACTATAAATGTATTAATTCAAGGATTATGTGGAGTAAAATAAAGGTTGGATGTGAAAAGTGGGTTATAGTAAGCGTATATGCACCTGGGGAAGAGAGAAGTGTAAAGGAGAGAGAGAGATTTTGGGAAATGTTGAGTGAATGCGTGGGGAGTTTAGAACCTAGTGTGAGAGTAATGGTGGTTGGAGATTTCAATGCTAAAGTGGGCAAAAATGTTGTGGAGGGAGTAGTAGGTAAATTTGGGGTGCCAGGGGTAAATGAAAATGGGAAGCCTTTGATTGAGCTATGTGTAGAAAGAGATTTGGTAATAAGTAATACATATTTTATGAAGAAGAGGATAAATAAATATACAAGGTATGATATAGCATGTAATGAAAGTAGTTTGTAAGATTATGTATTGGTGGATAAAAGGTTGATGGGGAGGCTCCAGGATGTACATGTTTATAGAAGGGCAACTGATATATCGGATCATTATTTAGCTGTAGCTACAGTTAGAGTAAGAGGTAGATGGGAAAAGAGGAAAATGGCAACAACAAGCAAGAGGGAGGTGAAAGTGTATAAACTAAGGGAGGAGGAAGTTCGGGTGAGATATAAACAACTATTGGCAGAAAGGTGGGTTGGTGCAAGTATGAGTAGTGGGGGGGTTGAAGATGGTTGGAATAGTTTTAAAAATGCAGTATTAGAATGTGGGGCAGAAGTTTGTGGTTATAGGAGGGTGGGTGCAGGAGGAAAGAGGAGTAACTGGTGGAATGAAGTAAAGGGTGTGATAAAAGAGAAAAAGTTAGCTTATGAGAGGTTTTTACAAAGCAGAAGTGTTATAAGAAGAGTAGAGTATATGGAGAGTAAAAGAAAGGTGAAGAGAGTGGTGAGAGAGTGCAAAAGGAGAGCAGATGATAGAGTGGGAGAGGCACTGTCAAGAAATTTTAATGAAAATAGGAAAATTTTTTGGAGTGAGTTAAACAAGTTAAGAAAGCCTAGAGAACGAATGGATTTGTCAGTTAAAAACAGAGTAGGGGAGTTAGTAGATGGGAAGATGGAGGTTTTGGGTAGATGGCGAGAATATTTTGAGGAACTTTTAAATGTCGACGAAGAAAGGGAGGCGGTAATTTCATGCACTGGCCAGGGAGGTATACCATCTTTTAGGAGTGAAGAAGAACTGGATGAGTGTGGGGGAGGTGCATGAAGCATTATGTAGAACGAAAGGGGGTAAAGCAGCTGGAACTGATGGGATCATGACAAATGTTAAAAGCAGGGGGGGATATAGTGTTGGAGTGGTTGTATTTTTGTTTAATAAATGTATGAAAGAGGGGAAGTTTCCTAAGGATTGGCAGAGAGCATGTATAGTCCCTTTATATAAATCAAATCAAGTTTATTCTCTATAAGGGTTACAATGTGGGGTTTACAGGATTTGGATATTGTGTGGTTTACATGTCATAAAATACTAATTACAGAAGGGGCCACTAGGACACCTAGCATGGCTAGGCATTTCGGGCAGACTTAGACTAATTCTTAACATTAAATCCTTACAGATTATGGTATTAAGGCTAGGTGACTACATTATAATTTGTGTGTTTAGCAATGTGAATGCTTTTCTTTTAGCACAATACAAAGTGTCTATATTAGAGTATCATAGGCAAACTTATGACTAGTTAGGATTCATTATTTTAAGATTAAGATTAGTATTTCTGTGTTTATAGTCAGTGGGTGAGTGAGTGTAATTGTGAACCACCAGGTGGTTATCATGTAGTTAGTTGTCGGGGTGTATCAGGAAGATAAGATGTTTTCTAACTGTAGTTTTGAAAGTGATGAATGTGTCTGCAGTTCTAGAGTTTTCAGGTAGGGTGTTACAGATTTTAGGTCCTTTGAAATACATTGAATTTTTGTAAAGGTTTAGTCAGACACGGGGAATGTCATAGAGATGCTTGTGTCTGGTGTTATGCCTGTGGATCCTGTCACAACTATCAAGAAAGTGTTTTAGGTCAAGGTTAATATTGGAATTTAAGGTTCTGTAGATCTAGATTGCACAGCAGTGAGTGTGGATGTTCTGAACAGGGAGTAAGTTTAGATTATGAAGAGTGGGGGGGGGGGTGTTGCCAGGGATGGGTTTTTGGGGATTATTCTTACTGCGGCTTTTTGTTGGGTTATTATTGGCTTTAGGTGTGTTGCTGCAGTTAAAACCGCAAGACAGATAGCATAGGTGGAGGTATGAATATATAAGTGAATGGTTTTAGTGTGAAAAGGGGCCCAGTTTGTGGCTTTGTAGTATCGTATCTTGGACAGGATCCCCACCGTTTTGAATACTTTTTTTGTTATGTGTTGGATATGGGTGCTGAAATTTAGGTTGTTGTCAAAAGTATAGGCCAAGGAATTTGCCCTCATAATTTTCTAGCAATTAGAGTGTTGTCGATCTTAATGTTAAGTTGCGCAACACCTGCTCTGCTACCAAACATAATATAGTAGGTTTTGTCAGTGTTAAGTTTTAAGTTTATTGGCTGTCATCCAAGTCGATATTTTGAGCAGCTCCTGGTTAACAATGGTGTTGAGGGTGGCAAGATTAGGGTGGGAGATGACAATAAGTCGTGTCGTCAGAAAAGAAAATGGGTTTCAGGTGTTGGGATATGTTTGGAAGATCATTGATGAAATGAGGAAGAGCAGGGGTTCAAGGACACTTCCCTGCGGAACCCCAGTATCAAGTGGCCGTATTGATGAGGCTGTTCTTTAAAATGGTGACATATGATACCCATTAGAAGGTGGGATTTGAAATATGCAAGCGCATGGCCCCCTTATACCTTTGTGGTCAAGTTTGTGGAGTAGGATGCCGTGGTCAACTGTGTCAAACGCTTTTCTTAGTTCAATAAAAATTCCTAGCGAATATTCCATATGTTCCAATGCTGTGTAAAGCAGATCTAGCATTTTTATAATTGCATCATTAGTGCTTTTATTTTTCCTGAATCCAAATTGGCAAGGGTTGAGTATGTTTTGTGCCGTTATAAATGAATACAGTCTCCTGTGCACGAGTTTCTCGAATATTTTGGATAGCAATGGTAAGTTTGATATTGGCCTATAGTTGTTTACATCTGTAGGGTCACCACCTTTATGTATTGGTGTAACCCTTGCTGTCTTAAGTAGTGTCGGGAAAGTGTTAGTTTCTAGTGACTTTTTTTTTTTTTTCTTCGCCGGTACTCTCCCGGCCCGGGTCTTTTCCAAGTACTGGTGACCCGGCCTTGGCTCCCTATCTGGGGAGTATCTCGAGACCTAAGTACTTGTTAAAAAGTAATGTAATAGCATGCGAAAGGACATGGGCCGCTCGCTTGTACAATAATGGTGGGACGTGAGACAGATTCCCAGAGTTATTTTTAAGTGACTTTATGATTGCGGTGACTTCCGTGGGCTCAGTTGGTACAAGATATAAGGAATTTGAGAAATTCCCATCTAGGTAGTCCCCGGCACGGGCATTGGTACGTGGGATTTTACTGGCGAGATTAGATCCTATGTTTGAGAAGAAGTCGTTTATCTTGTTAGCTGTATCAGTGGGATGCAGTGGTGTTTCATGAGGTTTAGTTAGGAAAATATTCTTGTTTTTTTTCAGTTTGCGGGTCCTCAGAATCTGGGAAAGTGTTTTCCAGGTCTTTTTTATATCTCTTCTTGTGTCAGTGAATCTGCTGGAGTAGCACAGTTGTTTGGCTTTCTTTATTACTATGGTGAGAACTGATGAATAGTGTTTAAGAATATCTTTGTGTATTAAGCCCTGTCTACATTGCTTTTCACATTGGTGTTTCTTATAAAGGTAAAAGGGGACAAAAGAGATTGTAAAAATTATAGAGGAATAAGTTTACTGAGTATACCAGGAAAAGTGTATGGAAGGGTTATAAATGAAAGAATTAGAGGTAAGACAGAATGTAGGATTGTGGATGAGCAAGGAGGTTTCAGAGTGGGTAGGGGATGTGCAGATCAAGTGTTTGCATTGAAGCATATATGTGAACAGTATTTAGATAAAGGTAGGGAAGTTTTTATTGCATTTATGGATTTAGAAAAGGCATATGATAGAGTGGATAGGGGAGCAATGTGGCAGATGTTGCAAGTATATATATATGGAATAGGTGATAAGTTACTATATGCTGTAAAGAGTTTTTATGAGGATAGTGAGGCTCAGGTTAGGGTGTGTAGAAGAGAGGGAGACTACTTCCCGGTAAAAGTAGGTCTTAGACAGGGATGTGTAATGTCACCATGGTTGTTTAATATATTTATAGATGGGGATGTAAAAGAAGTAAATGCTAGGGTGTTCGGGAGAGGGGTGGGATTAAATTATGGGGAATCAAATGCAAAATGGGAATTGACACAGTTGCTTTTATCTGATGATACTGTGCTTATGGGAGATTCTAAAGAAAAAATGCAAAGCTTGGTGGATGAGTTTGGGAGTGTGTGTAAAGGTAGAAAGTTGAAAGTGAACATAGAAAAAAGTAAGGTGATGAGGGTATCAAAGATTTAGATAAAGAAAAATTGGATGTCAAATTGGGAAGGAGGAGTATGGAAGACGTGAATGTTTTCAGATACTTGAGAGTTGACGTGTCGGCGGATGGATTTATGAAGGATGAGGTTAATCATAGAACTGATGAGGAAAAAAAGGTGAGTGGTGCGTTGAGGTATATGTTGAGACAAAAAACGTTATCTATGGAGGTAAAGAAGGGAATGTATGAAAGAATAGTAGTACCAACACTCTTATATGGGTGTGAAGCTTGGGTTGTGAATGCAGCAGCGAGGAGGTGGTTGAAGGCAGTGGAGATGTCCTGTCTAAGGGCAATGTGTGGTGTAAATATTATGCAGAAAATTCGGAGTGTGGAAATTAGGAGAAGGTGTGGAGTTAATAAAAGTATTAGTCAGAGGGCTGAAGAGGGGTTGTTGAGGTGGTTTGTTCATTTAGAGAGAATGGATCAAAGTAGAATGACATGGAGAGCGTATAAATCGGTAGGGAAAGGAAAGCGGGGTAGGGGTCTTCCTCGAAAAGGTTGGAAGGGGTAAGGGAGGTTTCGTGGGCAAGGGGCTTGGACTTCCAGCAGGCGTGCATGAGCGTGTTCGATAGGGGTGAATGGAGACGAATGGTATTTGGGACCTGACGATCTGTTGGAGTGTGAGCAGGGTAATATTTAGTGAAGGGATTCAGGGAAACCGGTTATTTTTATATAGCCAGACTTGAGTCCTGGAAATTGGAAGTACAATATCTGCACTTTAAAGGAAGGGTTTGGGATATTGGAGGTTTGGAGGGACATGTTGTGTATCATTATACGTATATGCTTCTAAACTGTTGTAATCTGAGCACCTCTGCGAAAACAGTGATTATGTGTGAGTGAGGTCAAAGTGTTGAATGATGATAAAAGTATTTTCTTTTTGGGGATTTTCTTTCTTTTTGGGTCACCCTGCCTCGGTGAGAGACGGCCGACTTGTTACACACACACACAACACACACACAATATATATATATATATATATATATATATATATATTATATATTATATATATATATATATATATATATATATATATATATATGTATGTATATGTATATATATATATATATATATATATATATATATATATATATATATATATATATATATATATATACATATATATATATATATATATATATATATATATATATATATATATATATATATATATATATATATATATATATGCGTATATATATATATATATATATATATATATATATATATATATATATATGCGTTTTATATATTTTATATATATATATATTATATATATATATATTTATATATTATATATATATATATATATATATATATATGTCGTGCCGAATAGGCAGAACTAGCGATCTTGACTAAAATATCAACGCTCATCTTGCCATATAGGACAAGCAAAAATTTGTGTATGCAATAATTTCGCCAAAATCATTCTGAACCTAACGATAAAAATATATTTCACTGTGCTTGTTTAGTATTAAATTATTGTAAACAAATCTAAAATATATTTAGTTGGGTTAGGCTAAAATAAATTGTTCTTGTTATAATAAGGTTAGGTAAGTTTTCTAAGATTCTTTTGGTGCAAAATTATAAATTTTTACATCAACATTAATGAAAAAAATATATCTTTAAACGTATAAGAGAAAATTTTAAACGCTTTCGATTTTTGGTACACAGTTTGTCCGAAAAAATGGTCTTATTTTCGAAACGTTCGATATTTGGTACGTTCGATTTTCAAGGTTCCACTGTATATATATGTATATTATATATACATATATATATATATATATATATTTATATATATATATATATATATATATATATAATATATATATATATATTATATATATATATATATATTGTCGTGCCGAATATGTAAAACTGGTCAATTAGCAAGAACTCATTTAAAATTAAGCCCTTTCTGAAATTTTCTCTTATACGTTTAAAGATATATTTTTTTCATTAATGTTAATGCAAAAATTTTAAATTTTGCACCAAAAGAATCTTAGAAAACTTACCTAACCTTATTATAACAAGAACAATTTATTTTAGCCTAACCCAACTAAATACATTTTAAATACATTTACAATAATTTAGTACTAAACGAACACAATCAAATATATGTTTTTTGTTAGGTTCAGAATGATTTTGGCAAAATTATTGCATACACAAATTTTCACTTGTCCTATATGGCAAGATGAGCGTTGCTATTTAAGCCAAGATCGCAAGTTCTGCCTATTCGGCACGACATATATATATATATAATATATATTATATATATATATATATATATATATATATATATATATATATATATATATATATATATATATATATATTATATATATATATATGTCGTGCCGAATATGTAAAACTGGTCAATTAGCAAGAACTCGTTTAAAATTAATTCCATTCTAAAATTTTCTCTTATACGTTTAAAGATACATTTTTTTCATTAATGTTAATGTAAAAAATTTTAATTTCGCACCAAAAGAATCTTAGAAAACTTACCTAACCTTACTATAAAAAAGAACAATTTATTTTAGCCTAACCCAACTAAATATATTTTAAATTTGTTTACAAAAATTTAATACTAAACAAACACAGTGAAATATATTTTTTTCGTTAGGTTCAGAATGATTTTTTCGAAATTATTCCATACACAAATTTTGGCTTGTCCTATATGGCAAGATGAGCGTTGCCATTTAAGCCAAGATCGCAAGTTCTGCTATTAGGCACGACATATATATATATATATATATATATATATATATATTATTATATATATATATATTATATATATATATAATATATATATATATATATATATATACATATATATATATATATATATATATATATATATATATTATGTATATATATATATATATATATATATATATATATATATATATATATATATATATATATATATGTCGTGCCGAATAGGCAGAACTTGCTATCTTGGCTTAAATAGCAACGCTCATCTTGCCATATAGGACAAGTGAAAATTTGTGTATGCAATAATTTCGCCAAAATCATACTGACCCTAACGAAAAAAGTATATTTCACTGTGTTTGTTTAGTATTAAATTATTGTAAACAAATCTAAAACATATTTAGTTGGGTTAGGCTAAAATAAACTGGGCTTGTTATAATAAGGTTAGGTAAGTTTTCTAAGATTCTTTTGGTGCAAAATTATAAATTTTTACATCAACATTAATGAAAAAAATATATCTTTAAACGTATAAGAGAAAATTTTAGAAAGGACTTAATTTTAAATGAGTTGTTGCTAATTGACCAGTTTTACATATTCGGCACGATATATATATATATATATATATATTATATATATATATATATATATATATATTATATATATATATATATATATATATATATATATATATAATTGTAACCACATTTACAGAAAACACAACATGAATACAATGATACAATGTATTAAAGATCATGAATTTCCTCCAGCTCCTCCGAAGCCGGACGCGAGCCAAGTATGCAGCAAGTATTTCCCTTCTGGATGGCCACGCTGAGGCGCTGGAACATGAAAGTGGCTGCCCTTGTGTCCCTAGTGGTGTCGATGAGTCTGGAACCCAATTCTTTAAGGAAATGTGTGGCATTTTTTCCCAATGATCCCAGAGATCAGTGTTTGTGTAAATTTCGCCTGCTCTCGCGAATTCCTTGCATTGTTAAAATCTCTAGTAAGACTGATGCATGCAGAGGATGAGATGAAAAGCTGTAGGCCTTCTCCCTGAAAGCTGGCTGCCTTGGATCAAAGTCTAGCGCAAGCTGGACTCCAAGGTATTGGTCCAGTGTGGTGAGTTTGGTATAGCACTGCGTACCTTGTTCTAAGGTTCGTAGGTTCGAGTCTCCTTCAGCCAGAGATCAGTGTTTATTTATTATATATATATATATTATATATATATATATATATATATATATATATATATATATATATATCGTGCCGAATAGGCAGAACTTGCGATCTTGGCTTAAATAGCAACGCTCATCTTGCCATATAGGACAAGTGAAAATTTGTGTATGCAATAATTTCGCCAAAATCGTTCTGAACCCAACGAAAAAAATCTGTTTCATTGTGTTTGTTTAGTATTAAATTATTGTAAACAAATCTAAAATATATTTAGTCGGGTTAGGCTAAAATAAATTGCTCTTGTTATAATAAGGTTAGGTAAGTTTTCTAAGTTCCTTTTGGTGCAAAATTATAAATTTTTACATCAACATTAATGAAAAAAATATATCTTTAAACGTATAAGAAAAATTTTAGAAAGGACTTAATTTTAAATGAGTTGTTGCTAATTGACCAGTTTTACATATTCGGCACAATATATATATATATATATTATATATATATATATATATATATATATATATATATATATATATATATATATATATTATATATATATATATATATAATTGTAACCACATTTACAGAAAACACAACATGAATACAATGATACAATGTATTAAAGATCATGAATTTCCTCCAGCTCCTCCGAAGCCGGACGCGAGCCAAGTATGCAGCAAGTATTTCCCCTCTGGATGGCCACGCTGAGGCGCTGGAACATGAAAGTGGCTGCCCTTGTGTTCCTAGTGGTGTCGATGAGTCTGGAACCCAATTCGTGCCGAATAGGCAGAACTTGCGATCTTGGCTTAAATAGCAACGCTCATCTTGCCATATAGGACAAGTGAAAATTTGTGTATGCAATAATTTCGCCAAAATCGTTCTGAACCCAACGAAAAAAATCTGTTTCATTGTGTTTGTTTAGTATTAAATTATTGTAAACAAATCTAAAATATATTTAGTCGGGTTAGGCTAAAATAAATTGCTCTTTTTATAATAAGGTTAGGTAAGTTTTCTAAGTTCCTTTTGGTGCAAAATTATAAATTTTTACATCAACATTAATGAAAAAAATATATCTTTAAACGTATAAGAAAAATTTTTAGAAAGGACTTAATTTTAAATGAGTTCTTGCTAATTGACCAGTTTTACATATTCGGCACGACATATATATATAATATATATAATATATATATATATATATAATATTTATATATATATATATATATATATATATATATATATATATATATATATATATATATATATGTATATGTATAAGCTGGAAACAGTTATTATACAGGTGGCCAAAAGTAGGCTTACAGTTGTTTCACTATTTGTTCACGTTTTCGATTTAATTTATCCAAACCATTATTCCAAACCAGTATTCCATATCCTTTATTTACGTTTTGGAAATGTTTTTAAACTTAGGTGTAGGAGTTAAGTGCATGCCTACTAAGTGTATACACTTAACCATATATATATATATATTATATATTATATATATATAATATATATATATATATATATATATATATATATATATTGGCTGGAATATTTCTGCACACTAACAACACCTTTCAAGGCAGGTGAAATTGCTGACCTAGAAAATGTACAGAGAACCTTCACGGCACACGTAACTGCGATAAAACACCTCAATTACTGGGAACGCTTGAAGTTCCTGAACCAGTACTCCCTAGAACGCAGGTGGAAGAGATACATGATTATATACACTTGGAAAACCCTAGCGGGATTAGTACCAAACTTGCACACGAGAATCACTCCCTATGAAAGCAAAAGACTGGGCAGACGATACAATAACCACCCCAATGAAAAGCAGGGGTGCCACTAGCACGATAAGAGACAACACAACAAGTGTCACGGGCCCAAGACTGTTCAACTGCCTCCCAGCATACATAGGAGGGATTACCAATAGACCCCTGGCTGTCTTCAAACAGGCATGGGACAGGCACCTAAAGTCAGCGCCTGACCAGCCGGGCTGTGGTTCGTACGTCGGGTTGCGTGCGGCCAACAGTAACAGCCTGGTTGATCAGGTAGTGATCCATCATGAGGCCTGGTCACGGACCGGGCCGCGGGGACGTTGACCCCCGAAACAGTATATGGGAAAAGGAAATAGCGGGAGCCCCAATGCAGTTTAACTACATCTGATTCTGTTTAGAATCATTAGGATAATATTGCAGAAAACTTTCTATCCTCCCCTCCGCTTTACAACAATTTCAGGAAATTAGGCTTATTCAGAATTTTAACTATAATTTCCCTTTACCCTTTACCCCATCATTTTACACAGGAAAGCAGCACTGGTTACCGTGATATGGTAGCCAGAATAAATATTGGTGAAAATCATTATTATTGCCTGTGTCGAAGCCGCTCATGAAGCAGCTGAAATTCTTAGCCTAAAATACACAAATAACCCGCACATAAAAGACAGAAGCTTACGACGACGTTTCGGTCCGACTTGGACCATTTACAAAGTCACATTTTGTAAATGGTCCAAGTCGGACCGAAACGTCGTCGTAAGCTTCTCTCTTTTATGTGCGGGTTATTTGTGTATCGTTCCAGTCATGGTATTGTGCCTTTTTTTGTTACTTAGCCTAAAACTCCACGGGGATATCCAGCCTAGTTTCGTGCGACATATATTTTCAGTCGGTGTTGGACTGGCTTGAGTTCTAGCTCCTGGGCCTCTTGATTTACAGTTCCTGCGCATCATAATGGAGTAAAGTTGTAGCTGCAAAGCTTCTTGAATGTTGACATCAAACTCCTGGGCCTCTCGAGGGTGATAATCTTTAGTCCCTGGTCCTCTTGTTACCACTCCTAGTTCTCTTGAAGGAGCTGAGCTGCAGCTCCTCGGTATACTGATGGTTATAAGTGACTGTTACTAGGCTTGTTGCGTGTGTTGAGGTGCAGAGGGTTGGGTCATGGGATACTGGGAAGGACGTCCATCGTTCAGCGACCGAAACACATCTGCTTTTAATACCGTTTATAGGATACAAGAGCTAAAAATATAATTAACATTGTAGTAGTTTTAAAAACTTCTAAGTGTGTATGGCAGTTGTTTAATGCGCTTTATTTACTATTGATAAAGCAACTGCTCTAGAGCACGAACTTATAATTTTTTCTCACTTTAGGCACAGCGTCACAAACTTCCTTGCCAATGTTTATGGTTATATTTGAACAAATTTTGGGTTTATTGCAAGAGCCAAGAGATTTTAATTGTTGTCAGGGCCTTACAGTGTCGTATTTATGTTCTTCAGTTGTATTACTATTGTGTTTTACTTTTGTTCATCTTACATCTCTGCACTTTATTCATTACTCAGAGAATTTCCTTAAGTAATGCTTCGTCATGCGTAATTATCCTACCCAGATGTTTAGTTGATCTCTGATTTGACTTTGTCTGGTATCTGGCGAGTCATCCAATGTCTGAATGCTTTATAATCTTGATCTCTTGTAATGGTGAAGTATCATCAAATATGGTCGTTAAGATGCTTCAGTTTTTTTCCTAGACTGTCTTTACCTGTTTGAAGTATTATGTTTCACAAGGACCCCAATAAATAAGTCACAGACAGTAGCGGCTCTAGGCAAAACAGGTGAAAGGGGGCGACTGGGGCGCTAACTGGTGGCGAGGCGCGACATAGAAGATTCGGTTCTCGTTTATTCTTAATCAGGCTCCAGTGGATTAGTTCCACTTCTGGGTAAATTATCCCATCTGATGATAATTAGACCTTCTTTGGAGTAAAATCTGAAGCTCCAATTTTGCAAAATCTAGGGTAATCAAAAATTTCTCGGGGATAGTGTAGTTTCTTCATATTTTAGGGTGATCGCCATATTATACTGAAGTAGTAAGTAAAGTCCGGTTTATAAAACCTAGCCAAGTCTCCCGTTATCCATGAAAAACAGGTCACAGAGCTCTACACCAAGCTGTGGGTCGTCCTCAGAGTTCTTCTTACTCCTACAAGTGACAGTGGCTGGAGCAGAGAGGAGCTTTTCTAAGCTCAAGTTCATCAAGACTTACCCTGAGGGACACCATGAAGCAAGACTGTCTCAGTTGTCTTGCTGATATCAATAGATTTCCTATGATAACATTGATGACTTTGCATCAAGAAGACTAGGAGACTCAGGTTTTAATAGGAAAACCACTAGACCAAAACTTTGCTAGCTGACAATCATTTCCCTATATTAAGCCCCACTATGTGAAAAATCTTCATAATTTTTTATTGGTCTTAAGTTTATTGATTTATTTTCCACGCAATATAATTTGGAATTTATTTTGCTGGCAATGTAACTGGAAATCCTTATCTAGAGTTCGACTGCTGTTCACAAATAAAATTATTTATAATTTTTGTTTCTTCCTTGAAGCTCAGAACAATAATGAAGGCAGTGTTTTATGTTTGAAATACAGTGGGTGTTTGTAGTGTTTTATTGGGTGTTTGTAGTGTTTTATTGGGGCAATAGTAGTTAGGCACCGTGAGGGGAAGAGGGGGGTGTTGTTGACGGAGGAGGAGCACCTCTGCGTGATGTAGACGGAGGAGGAACACCTTTGCATGATGCTGTCAACAGAGGAGCAGCTTTTCATGATGCTGTCAACGAAGGAGCACCTTTGGATGATGTTGTTGACAGAAAAGGAGCACCTTTGCATGATGCTGTCAACAGAGGAGGGGCACCTTTGCATGATGCTGTCGACGGAGAAGGAGCATCTTTGCATGATGCTATCGACGGAGGAGGAGCACCTTTACATGACACTGTCGACAAAGGAGGAGCACCTTCACATAACGCTGTCGGCCGAGACAGGATGTTCGCATTATCTCTCCCAGGACACCAAAAATACCAGGAATACCATTGGTGACAGTAAATTAATAAGAATTTATATAGACATTACGTACTTAACAATACTTTTGTTTACAGTGTTCTTGAGGGCACACACGTATTATGGGCACATAATATAGCCATTATGAATATTTCCTTTAGGATAAATCAGTAAAGCGAAACACTGGATTTATTTTCATTTGGATCTTTAGAACCATGTTGAGTTATCCAGGGTTAAATATACATATTATTCGTGTGTTCATAATATCTGTGTTCCTTCAAAACCACTGTAGAATTTAAACTCAAATGGATTTTAGGAAAGGTCTTTAGATTCTTCCTAGAAGATATTTCACTTACTTCTCCGTGGCTAAGGGACTCCATATATTGCACCAGCGGTGCACCCTTTACACACACACATATATATATATATATATATATATATATATATATATATATATATATATATATATATATATATATATATATATATATATATATATATATATAGTGCAAAAATTATAGGGGGATAAGTCTGCTGAGTATAACTGGTAAAGTGTATGGTAGAGTTATTATTGAAAGAATTAAGAGTAAGACGGAGAATAGGATAGCAGATGAACAAGGAGGCTTTAGGAAAGGTAGGGTGTGTGTGGACCAGGTGTTTGCAGTGAAACATATAAGTGAACAGTATTTAGATAAGGCTAAAGAGGTCTTTGTGGCATTTATGGATTTGGGAAAGGCGTATGACAGGGTGGATAGGGAGGCAATGTGGCAGATGTTGCAAGTGTATGGTGTAGGAGGTAGGTTACTGAAAGCAGTGAAGAGTTTTTACGAGGATAGTGAGGCTCAAGTTAGAGTATGTAGGAAAGAGGGAAATTATTTCCCAGTAAAAGTAGGCCTTAGACAAGGATGTGTGATGTCACCGTGGTTGTTTAATATATTTATAGATGGGGTTGTAAGAGAAGTAAATACGAGGGTCTTGGCAAAAGGCGTGGAGTTAAAAGATAAAGAATCACACACAAAGTGGGAGTTGTCACAGCTGCTCTTTGCTGATGACACTGTGCTCTTGGGAGATTCTGAAGAGAAGTTGCAGAGATTGGTGGATGACTTTGGAAGGGTGTGCAAAAGAAGAAAATTAAAGATGAATACAGGAAAGAGTAAGGATAACAAAAAGATTAGGTGATGAAAGATTGAATATCAGATTGGAGGGAGAGAGTATGGAGGAGGTGAATGTATTCAGATATTTGGGAGTGGACGTGTCAGCGGATGGGTCTATGAAAGATGAGGTGAATCATAGAACTGATGAGGGGAAAAGGGAGAGTGGTGCACTTAGGAGTCTGTGGAGACAAAGAACTTTGTCCTTGGAGACAAAGAGGGGAATGTATGAGAGTATAGTTTTACCAACGCTCTTATATGGGTGTGAAGCATGGGTGATGAATGTTGCAGCGAGGAGAAGGCTGGAGGCAGTGGAGATGTCATGCCTGAGGGCAATGTGTGGTGTGAATATAATGCAGAGAATTCGTAGTTTGGAAATTAGGAGGAGGTGCGGGATTACCAAAACTGTTGTCCAGAGGGCTGAGGAAGGGTTGTTGAGGTGGTTCGGACATGTAGAGAGAATGGAGCGAAACAGAATGACTTCAAGAGTGTATCAGTCTGTAGTGGAAGGAAGGCGGGGTAGGGGTCGGCCTAGGAAAGGTTGGAGAGAGGGGGTAAAGGAGGTTTTGTGTGCGAGGGGCTTGGACTTCCAGCAGGCATGCGTGAGCGTGTTTGATAGGAGTGAATGGAGACAAATGGTTTTTAATACTTGACGTGCTGTTGGAGTGTGAGCAAAGTAACATTTATGAAGGGGTTCAGGGAAACCGGCAGGCCGGACTTGAGTCCTGGAGATGGGAAGTACAGTGCCTGCACTCTGAAGGGGGGTGTTAATGTTGCAGTTTAAAAACTGTAGTGTAAAGCACCCTTCTGGCAAGACAGTGATGGAGTGAATGATGGTGAAGTTTTTCTTTTTCGGGCCACCCTGCCTTGGTGGGAATCGGCCAGTGTGATAATAAAAATAATATGTATATATACATATATAATATATATATATATATATATATATATATATATATATATATATATATATATATATATATATATATATATATATATGTCGTGCCGAATATGTAAAACTGGTCAATTAGCAAGAACTCATTTAAAATTAAGTCATTTCTAAAATTGTCTCTTATACGTTTAAAGATATATTTTTTTCATTAATGTTAATGTAAAAATTTATAATTTTGCACCAAAAGAATCTTAGAAAGCTTACCTAACCTTATTATAACAAGAGCAATTTATTTTAGCCTAACCCAACTAAATATATTTTAGATTTGTTTAGAGTAACTTAATACTAAACAAACACAGTGAAATATATATTTTTCGTTAGGTTCAGAATGATTTTGGCGAAATTATTGCATACACAAATTTTCACTTGTCCTATATGGCAAGATGAGCGTTGTTATTTAAGCCAAGATCGCAAGTTCTGCCTATTCGGCACGACATATATATATATATATATATATATATATATATATATATTTATATATCTATATATATTATATATATATATATATATATATACATATATATATATATATTATATATACATATATATATATATTTTCAACAAGTCGGCCGTCTCCCACCGAGGCAGGGTGACCCCAAAAAAAAGAAAATCCCCAAAAAGAAAATGCTTTCATCATCATTCAAGACTTTCACCTCACTCACACATTATCACTGTTTTTGCAGAGGTGCTCAGAATACAACAGTTTAGAAGTATATACGTATAAAGATACACAACATACCCCTCCAAACTGCCAATATCCCAAACCCCTCCTTTAAAGTGCAGGCATTGTACTTCCCATTTCCAGGACTCAAGTCCGACTATATGAAAATAACCGGTTTCCCTGAATCCCTTCACTAAATATTACCCTGCTCACACTCCAACAGATCGTCAGGTCCCAAGTACCATTCGTCTCCATTCACTCCTATCTAACATGCTCACGCACGCTTGCTGGAAGTCCAAGCTCCTCGCCCACAAAAACCTCCTTTACCCCCTCTCTCCAACCCTTTCGAGGACGACCCCTACCTCGCCTTCCTTCCCCTATAGATTTATATGCTTTCCATATCATTCTACTTTGATCCCTTCTTTCTAAATGACCAAACCACCTCAACAACCCCTCTTCAGCCCTCTGACTAATACTTTAATTAACTCCACACCTTCTCCTAATTTCCACACTCCGAATTCTCTGCACAATATTTACACCACACATTGCCCTTAGACAACATCTCCACTGCCTCCAACCGCCTCCTCGCTGCTGCATTTACCACCCAAGCTTCACACCCATATAAGAGTGTTGGTACCACTATACTTTCATACATTCCCTTCTTTGCCTCCATATACATATGTCGTGCCGAATAGGCAGAACTTGCCATCTTGGCTTAAATAGCAACGCTCATCTTGCTATATAGGAAAAGCGAAAATTTGTATATGCAATAATTTCGCCAAAATCATTCTGAGCCTAACGAAAAAAATATATTTCACTGTGTTTGTTTAGTATTAAATTACTGCAAACAAATCTAAAATATATTTAGTTGGGTTAGGCTAAAATAAATTGTTCTTGTAATAATAAGGTTGGGTAATTTTTCAAAGATTCTTTTGGGAAAATTTAAAAAATTTTTGTACATTAAATAATGAAAAAAAATATATTTAAACGATAAGGAAAATTTCAGAAAAGGACATAATTTTTAAAGGAGTTTTGCAAATTTGACCAGTTTTCATATTGGGCACGAATATTATATTTTTATATATATAATATATAAAATTTTTAAATAATAAATATATATATATATATATAATTTAAAATATAAAAAATTATTTTATATATACATGACCCGGGGAAGTCTCCATCGCCAGATGCTGTGAAACAAAAACTAAAATGTTTTGAATGAGGGTAGGTTGCGGGTTTTTTTTTTTCGTCTCTAAACACGCTACAAACAGGATATCTTGTTACCCCTATTACACTTTGGTCACACTTCACAGACACGCACAGCTTATATATATACATACATCTGGTTTTTTCCTTTTTCTAAATAGATCTTTTCTTTTTTATTTCTTCTATTGTCCATGGGGAAGGGGAAAAAAGAATCTTTCCTCCGAAAAGCCATCGTGTCGATGAGGCGAGTAAATCCCGGGGGAGCAATGGGAGTAACCCTTCTCCTTATACATTTACTAAAAGAGAAGAAAAAAAATTTTAAAAAACGGGGATGTTAAATGGCGTGGATGTAGTCGGATGACAAAAACAGATGATTGCTAAAGTTAGAATGAAAGAATTTGGTGCCCTGGCCCAAAGCAAAAACAAAGCTAAAGGGGGTAGGGGGTTTTCGTGGGGGGAAAAAAAATGGGATTAATTTGGAGTATTGGGAGATTAGAAAAAAGGAAGGGGGAGCGAAATGAATATCGTTAGGGAAGGAGAAAAGAGAATATGAATGTGTAAATTAAAGAATTATGTGGATTAAGTAAAGGGGGGGATGCGAGAAGTGGGGCTAATAAACGTGTTGCACCTGGAGAAAAGGGAATGCAGAGGAGAGAGAGAGATTTGGGGAGTTAAGTGAATGTATAGGACCTTTGAACCCAAATGAGAAGGGGAATTGTGGTAGGGGACCTGAATGCTAAAGTAGGAAAACTTTTGGGGGTGTGGTAGGTAAATTTGGGGGGGCCAGGGGTAAATGATAATGGGGCCCTTTGATTAACTTGTATAGAAAGGGGTTTTTTGTTATAGGAAAACAATTTTTAAAAAAAAAAGGATAAAAAGTATACGATATGATGTAGGGGGAAATGACAGTATTTGTTGGGTTAGATTGGTAGATAAAAGATGTTTAGTAGACTTCGGATGGGACATGTTTTTTAGGGGGCCACAGATATTCAGATCCTTTTTAGTTGTAGCTAACTGAGAGTAAAAGGTAGATGGGATACAAGGAGAATAGAAGCACAGGGAAGAGAGAGGTGAAAGGGTTTTTAAAAATAAAGAGGAGGCAGTTAGGGAAGATTAAAAAAGCTATTTGGGGGATGATGGGTTAAAAAGCTAGGGAATGGGGGTCGAAAGAGGTATGGGTAGGTTTTAAAAATGTAGGTTAGAGGTTCAGCAGAAGTTTTGGTTACGGGAAAATGGGTGCGGAGGGAAAGGAGCGATTTGGGGGAAGAGATGAAAGAGAGTAGTAAAAGGGGGAAAAAATTACAAAGAGAAGTTTTTACAAAATAGAAGTGATGCAAGGAGGGGGAGTAATGGAAAAAAAGGAGAGGGTTAAAAGAGTTTTAACCCCAAAGTAAAAAGAAAAATGAGAAGTGGGTGAGATGTTATCAACAAAAAATTGTTGAAAATAAAAAAAAGTTTTGGAGGTGAATTAACAAGTTAAGAAAACCAAGAAACAAATGGGTTTTTCAGTTAAAAAAAGGAGAGGAGATTATTAAATGGGGAGTTAGAAAGGGTTTGGGAAGTTTGGGGGGAATATTTTGGGAAAGTTAATGTTTTGAAAATAGGGAAGCTGTGATTCGTGTTGGGCAAGAGGAAAAACATCTTTAGTGAGGAAAAGCCCTTGTGAGTGTGGGGGGAAATTCGTAAGGCAGTAGGGGAAAAATGAAACGGGGTAAGGCAACCGGGGTTTTTTGGGGTAAAGATAGAAATGTTTAAAAGCAGGTGGGGATATGTTTTGGAGGGTTGGTGCAATTATTTAATAAATGATGGAAGGGGTAAGGTACCTAGGGATGGCAGAGAGCATGCATAGTTCCTTTGTATAAAGGCAAAGGGGATAAAAGAGAGTGCAAAAATTATAGGGGGATAAGTCTGTTGAGTGTACCTGGTAAAGTGTATGGTAGAGTTATAATTGAAAGAATTAAGAATAAGACGGAGAATAGGATAGCAGATGAACAAGGAGGCTTTAGGAAAGGTAGGGGGTGTGTGGACCAGGTGTTTACAGTGAAACATATAAGTGAACAGTATTTAGATAAGGCTAAAGGGTCTTTGTGGCATTTATGGATTTGGAAAAGCGTATGACAGGGTGGATAGGGGGGCAATGTGGCAGATGTTGCAAGTGTATGGTGTAGGAGGTAGGTTACTGAAAGCAGTGAAGAGTTTTTACGAGGATTAGTGAGGCTCAAGTTAGAGTATGTAGGAAAGAGGGAAATTTTTTCCCAGTAAAAGTAGGCCTTAGACAAGGATGTGTGATGTCACCGTGGTTGTTTAATATATTTATAGATGGGGTTGTAAGAGAAGTAAATGCGAGGGTCTTGGCAAGAGGCGTGGAGTTAAAAGATAAAGAATCACACACAAAGTGGGAGTTGTCACAGCTGCTCTTTGCTGATGACACTGTGCTCTTGGGAGATTCTGAAGAGAAGCTGCAGAGATTGGTGGATGAATTTGGTAGGGTGTGCAAAAGAAGAAAATTAAAGGTGAATACAGGAAAAAGTAAGGTTATGAGGATAACAAAAAGATTAGGTGATGAAAGATTGAATATCAGATTGGAGGGAGAGAGTATGGAGGAGGTGAACGTATTCAGATATTTGGGAGTGGACGTGTCAGCGGATGGGTCTATGAAAGATGAGGTGAATCATAGAATTGATGAGGGAAAAAGAGTGAGTGGTGCACTTAGGAGTCTGTGGAGACAAAGAACTTTGTCCTTGGAGGCAAAGAGGGGAATGTATGAGAGTATAGTTTTACCAACGCTCTTATATGGGTGTGAAGCGTGGGTGATGAATGTTGCAGCGAGGAGAAGGCTGGAGGCAGTGGAGATGTCATGTCTGAGGGCAATGTGTGGTGTGAATATAATGCAGAGAATTCGTTAGTTTGGAAGTTAGGAGGAGGTGCGGGATTACCAAAACTGTTGTCCAGAGGGCTGAGGAGGGTTGTTGAGGTGGTTCGGACATGTAGAGAGAATGGAGCGAAACAGAATGACTTCAAGAGTGTATCAGTCTGTAGTGGAAGGAAGGCGGGGTAGGGGTCGGCCTAGGAAGGGTTGGAGGGAGGGGGTAAAGGAGGTTTTGTGTGCAAGGGGCTTGGACTTCCAGCAGGCATGCGTGAGCGTGTTTGATAGGAGTGAATGGAGACAAATTGTTTTTAATACTTGACGTGCTGTTGGAGTGTGAGCAAAGTAACATTTATGAAGGGATTCAGGGAAACCGGCAGGCCGGACTTGAGTCCTGGAGATGGGAAGTACAGTGCCTGCACTCTGAAGGAGGGGTGTTAATGTTGCAGTTTAAAAACTGTAGTGTAAAGCACCCTTCTGGCAAGACAGTGATGGAGTGAATGATGGTGAAAGTTTTTCTTTTTCGGGCCACCCTGCCTTGGTGGGAATCGGCCAGTGTGATAATAAAAAAAAAAAATATATCACTCGTAAGTAATTTGTAGAATCCTATAGTCACTGATTCTCTCAAGAGAGAACACACGACTGACATTTTCTTTGATAAGTAAGTAAACAACGTTTCATTATAAAGTTGTAAAACAACATTGAACTGATTAGCGAAAAATATAAGCAAACAAACAAACAAATTTTTATTTTCAAAATGTACATAATTAATTACAAAATTAATTAATATGTATCTCATGCATTTTAAAAACCTGCTGGTTAATGATAGCTTTTATGGTAGACGAAAAGTAGACCTTAAAACTTGGTGACGCCGTCGAGTTGAAGATGGATTAATTGATGCTAACTTGAGTGTAATTGTCTGAAGATAATTACTTGTAAGGATTATTTGAAGTAGGAAAACACTAAATATTACAGCAACAATGTTACCGTCAAGAGAAAATAATACGAAGCGGTAATGGCAAATATAAAATAATAATAATAATAATAATAATAATAATAATAATAATAATAATAATAATAATAATAATAAATAATAATAATGAAGATTGTGGATAGGTAATGAGGAAGCTGTGAGGAAAACTGTGAGGCAGGCTGTGAGGCAGGCTGTTACTCAGGCTGTGACTCAGGCTGTAAGGAAGGCTGCTGGAGGTGACCACAGGCGCTACGCACCTGGGATGATCTATCGATCACCAGCCTCACTTAAAATTCAAAAAATGATGAGATAAGAAGTTGCGTTGCCATGGTTACTCACCTCATGTTGGGACGCCCGCAAACTATGGAACAGATATTATTGAGCAGAGAGAGAGAAAGAGAGAGAGAGAGAGAGAGAGACGGAGAAAGTCTCAGAGGAAGGGACACTCACAGAGATACAGATATGGACACTGGGGGAACACAGACGAAGGGACTGACAGGGAGAAACACAGAAAGAGGAACACGTCAAGATGAAGAGACTAGAGAAAAACATAGGAGCCAGACTCGAGTCTCCAAGAATAAGAAGGGAAGCTGAAAGACGGTTTGAAAATAATACCGCAACAAAAGCCGAAATTGAACCGAAGTTACTAAATAGCCACACGAGAAAAAAAGACGACTGTGTATGATAAAGTGAATGAGGAAGAAGCAAGAGACGCTGACTGTTAATGACAAAGAAGTACGGGAAGTACTTAGCAAAGTATTCAAAAAATTCTTCATATAAGTGGGGAACTATCGGAAGGTACGGTAGTCAGAATAGAACAACTGGTACTGGAGAGTGTCAACACAATAAAATAAGAACTGATGAGACTACTGCATGAATTGTATGTAACAAGCAATGGGACAAGACAATATATTTCCATGGTAGTGAGAGAAATATCACAACAACTGTGTGATGCAATAATAAAAGTATTCAGCCAGTCTAATTACGACAGGTGCAAGAAAATTGGAAAAAAAAGGAGGAGAAATAACATACCATGATTTACAGTCAGCATCTCTACCAAATATACTGTCAAAAATTCTGGACACACTTGGAGGGAAGATTCTTTACAGAAAGCCAGCGTGGATTTAAAGATAGAAAGTCCTATGTTGCGAATTTGTTGGAGTTCTATGACAGAGTCACAAAGATAAAACCAGAAAGACAGAGTTAGGTAGATTACATTTTCTTGGGCTGAAGAAAATGAGAAGAATATAAACATTAGAGAACAGTGATATACTCCAGAGACCTCAATAGACTGCAGACATGGTCAAACAGTGACTTCTGCCGGATACAGAGTATCCAGCAGACAGGATACTAAGTACACCATGGGTGGAGAGAAGCTGCAAATATCAGAGAGTGAAAAGGTCCTGGGGGGTAAATATAACACCTAGCATATCGCCAGAAATACCTATGAACCGTATAATGGCAGTAGCATATACGTGATTAGCAAACCGTGGTCAAACATGAAGAAACTCGAAAAGGTCCAAAGGTTTGCAACCAGGTAATACCAGAATAAAGGAATACACTATGAGAAGAGGTTGAAGGAACTGAATCAGACGACTTTAGAGGAGAGATGGACAAGGAAGGATATGATTACTACGTACAAACCTTAAAGAAGAACTGAGAGGGCAGATAGGGATAGACTGTTTGAATTAAGAGGACAAGGATCAAGAGAACACAGGTGGAAGCTGAAGACAAATGAGCCAGAAGGATGCAAGGAAGCATTTCTTTAATCTCAAGGTAGCTGAGAGATGGAACGACTTGGATGAGGCGATGGTGATGGCAAATTAAATAAGCACTTTCTGAAGAAGATATGATGATAAGGCAAAAGAGGCTCGAAATCTATGACGCTAATGAAAGTAGTCTGGGAGGAGGGATCGGTGAGTCTCGAACCCCACAAATACCATTCAGTGAGTATAGGGAAAGATAAAGGAATGTGTACAAAGAAACACACAGGAAGACACATAGGGAAGGACACAAACGGAGGGACATACAGGGAAGGATACACAGGATCACACAAGGAAGGACACACAGGAACACACAGGGAAGGTCACACAGAGAGGGACACACACGGAGGGAGACACACAGGAAGGAACACATAGGGAGGAACACACAGGGAGGGACACAGAGGGAGGAACAAACAGGGAGGAACACACAGGGAGGGACACGCAGGAAGGAAGGGCGACTGCTTCTTGTGAGTTCAAGTCAGGTCCTCCATAATGAGAGCATTAATTGTTGCTTTTATTGTATTAGGAACTGTGATCTTACCTCACGCAGCCTTATACTGCCACCACCACCACCACCAGCACCACCACCACCACCACCACCAACTGCGACCTCACTTCATCCAGCCTTACACTGCCACCACCACCACCACCACCACCACCACCACCACCACCACCACCACACCACCACCACCACCACTACCACCACCACCACCACCACCACCACCACCACACCACCACCACCACCACCACCACCACCACCACCACCACCACCAAATCCACCACCACCACCACCACCAACTGCGACTTCACCTCATCCAGCCTTACACTGCCACCACCACCACCAACTGCGACCTCACCTCACCCAGTCTTACACTGCCACCACCACCACCACCACCACCACCACCACACCACCACCACCACCACCACCACCAACTGCGACCTCACCTCACCCAGCCTTACAGTGCCACCAAAACCACCACCAGCTGTGACCTCACCTCACCCAGCCTTACATTGCCACCACCACCACTAGCTGTGACCTGACCACATCCAGCCTTGCAATGCCACCACCAGCTGTGACCTGACCACGCCCAGCCTTACACTGCCACCACCACCAGCTGTGACCTGACCACACCCAGCCTTACACTGCCACCACCATCACCACCAACTGCGACTTCATCACATCCAGCCTTGCAATGCCACCACCACCACCAGCTATGACCTGACCACACCCAGCCTTACACTGCTGCCACCACCACCACCACCACCAGCTGTGACCTGACCACACCCAGCCTCACACTGCCACCACCACAGCTGTGACCTAACCACACTCAGCCTTGCACTGCCACCACCACCACCAACTGTGACCTGACTACACTCAGCCTTGCACTGCCACCACCACCAGCTGTGACCTGACCACATTCAGCCTTGCACTGCCACCACCACCAGCTGTGACCTGACCACACCCAGCCTTACACTGCCACCACCACCAGCTGTGACCTGACCACACTCAGCCTTACACTGCCACCACCACCAGCTGTGACCTGACCACACCCAGGCTTACACTGCCACCACCACCAGCTGTGACCTGACTACACCCAGCCTTGCACTGCCACCACCACCAGCTGTGACCTGACCACATCCAGCCTTACACTGCCACCACCACCAGCTGTGACCTGACAACACCCAGCCTTGCACTGCCACCACCACCAGCTGTGACCTGACCACACTCAGCCTTGCACTGCCACCACCACCAGCTGTTACCCGACCACACTCAGCCTTGCATTGCCACCACCACCAGCTGTGACCTGACCACACTCAGCCTTGCACTGCCACCACCACCAGCTGTGACCTAATCACACTCAGCCTTGCACTGCCACCACCAGCTGTGACCTGACCACACTCAGCCTTGCACTGCCACCAGCTGTGACCTGACCACACCCAGCCTTACACTGCCACCACCACCAGCTGTGACCTGACCACACTCAGCCTTACACTGCCACCACCACCAGCTGTGACCTGACCACTCTCAGCCTTGCACTGCCACCACCACCAGCTGTGACCTGACCACACCCAGCCTTACACTGCCACCACCACCAGCTGTGACCTGAATACACTCAGCCTTGCACTGCCACCACCACCAGCTGTGACCTGACCACACTCAGCCTTGCACTGCCACCACCACCAGCTGTGACCTGACCACACCCAGCGTTACACTGCCACCACCACCAGCTGTGACCTGAATACACTCAGCCTTGCACTGCCACCACCACCAGCTGTGACCTGACCACACTCAGCCTTGCAATGCCACCACCACCAGCTGTTACCTGACCACACTCAGCCTTGCACTGCCACCACCACCAGCTGTGACCTGATCACACTCAGCCTTGCGCTGCCATCATCAGCTGCGACTTGACCACACCCAGCCTTGCACTGCCAACACCACCAGCTGTGACCTGACCACACCCAGCCTTACACTGCCACCACCACCAGCTGTGACCTGACCACACCCAGCCTTACACTGCCACCACCACCAGCTGTGACCTGACCACACCCAGCCTTACACTGCCACCACCACCACCTGTGACCTGACCACACCCAGCCATACACTGCCACCACCACCACCTGTGACCTGACCACACCCAGCCTTATACTGCCACTACCAGCTGTCATCTGGCAAACTTTCACCAGGTAAAGGCTGATCAGGTTAGAAAATTGTAAGCTGATCGGAAAACGTGTGTTGGTTCTGGAACAAAAATTTTATGGTTCACTAAGCTGGTGAACAATATTCAAGTCCTAACAACGTGAAAGTTTTCAATATATTTCATTGTTCTTTTTTGCAGTTCTATTCTGCTTAAAATACTCTACAAATCTCTACGAAAACAATTTGTTTAAAAAAAAATCTATAGAATTTGTAAATTTAGCTCAAGTCTGAGGCGGAGTGAAGAATAATTTGGCAGGATAAATAATTATCGTAACCGTACAAAACATATCGAGGTGTTTCACCAATCGAGCTGTTGTGCGAAATGTTCAAGGTACTTTGAATATCCGGTTAAGATACACCAACGCCGACCAGAAGAAATATTCTCAAGTTATCGCACGGATTTCAACGATTCCAAGTTATATAAGAAATAATAGTGCATTAACAAATTTATGTGTACACAACGTCAACATACTGGGTACGATCCTGGAAGTAAGACGCAGCAGTTGTTAAATATTGAAAGCCGTTCAGAAGAGACTTACTCAAACATATTTAATGTCATTTTAGGAGAATCAATATTTTACACTATTGTACACATACAAATGGCCGTTGCACATCTGCCAATTGTATTAAATACACACTTTAACTTCAGTCTCCACCGTCGTAGAAGTAATGACACTTTTCTGAACGTTTACAGCAACGCCACAGAGAGTTTTGCAAGTTATTGTGTCAGTGATGTACATTTATTGTGTAATACATTTAGTGTAAACATAGGACAGCCGAGAGAGTTAGTATTTTTGAGTAGCACCCAGCCAGTGGACACCCATACAGCCAGTGGACACCCAGACAGCCAGTGGACACCCAGGCTTGGTGAAGACAATATGTGCTGCTAGATTACTAATATTGCTCTTCCAGTAAAGACAGAATCAGGTGCCATGAAGCGTTATTCTGGTATAAACCTTGGTCGTAGATACCCACAAAATGGTTTAGAAAGACACGTGAGCAAACACTAGGACATTCTGTTAGAAAAGCTTTCGGTCCTGGGACCTCGATCAAGGTTTAAAGATCGAAACGTTTCCTAATAAATATGTCCTAGTGTTTGGGTAGACCTTTTTAAACCAAGCATTATTCAACATCTGTCGCTCAAGACAACCCACGAAACACCTGCACCACAACTGGAGTCGTCCCAGGATGCTGGGAACGGGACCCACCACTTTGATCATATCTTTATTTCTACAAGTACATGTACAAGGTATACACACACCCTTTGTTATGTAGAGCATTTCGGGCAAATTAGGTCAATTTTGTCCCGGGATGCGACCCACACCGGTCGACTAACATCCAGGTACCCATTTTACTGATGGGTGAATATGGACAACTGTACACAAATAACCCGCACATAAAAGACAGAAGCTTACGACGACGTTTCGGTCCGACTTGGACCATTGACAAAGTCACACTAACAGAGGAGGAGCAGGACGGCTATATATAGGCAGGAAGAGGTGGAGGTAGTAGTAGTGGTAGTAGTAGTAGTAGTAGTAGTACAAGAATTGTATATAATACCGACAGGATGAAATGACACATGCACAACACCCGGGCATCCCCACCGTAGACGTTTCGCCATCCAGCCAGCCACTGGATGGCGAAACGTCCACAACAAAGACAACCAGACGCCGCACATGTGTCTAATTTCATCAGTAGATGTAGTAGAAGAAGAAGAGGTAGTAGTAGTGGTAGTGGTAGAAGTGGGAAATAAGGAAGACGAGCCAGTCAAATACAAAGGAAGGGGAGCACTGCAAGAGAGCTAGAAACCCACAGAGGGAGAGCAAGCGCACCGAGGTGCGTGAAAGGGGAAGTGGTGAAATAAAATAAAGAAGGAACAGAAACACGAGACAGGAGAGAGAAAGACAACCCAGAGGAGAAAAGGAGAGAGGAAAGGGGAAGAGGAAGAAGAAAAAGAAGAAGAAGAAGAAAAAATGAGGATTCAGGTTAAGTCACGGGTGTTCTGAAGTTTGGAGCATTTTACAATGTAGTGGGAGAGGAAGGCATCTACAGAGACGATGCCAGGGCTAAGGTTCATACAAGGAAAGTTGTGTATAAGAGAAGATTCAACTAAACGGCGACTGTTCGAGTTGGAAGTAGGGAAGACAGTTTTAGCAGAAGACCAGTCAATAGGATGGCTATGATCTCTGACGTGACGTGACGTGACGTGACGTTAGTGTGACTTTGTCAATGGTCCAAGTCGGACCGAAACGTCGTCGTAAGCTTCTGTCTTTTATGTGCGGGTTATTTGTGTATCGTTCCAGTCACGGTATTGTGCCTTTTTGTTATTTATGGACAACTGTGTAAGGAAACACGCCCAATGTTTCCACCCTTGTCGGGAATCGAACCCGGAACCTCATCGTGTGAAGCGAGAGCATTTGCCACCAGGCCACGGGACACCGTTAATGAGGGAGAGGGGGAGAGAGGGGAAGAGTGGGAGAGGGAGGGAGAGAGGGAGAGGGAGGGAGCGGGAGGGAGAGGGAGGGAGAAGGAGGGAGAGTGGGAGAAGGAGGGAGAGTGGGAGAAGGAGGGGGAGAGGGAGGGAGAGGGGGAGAGGGAGAGAGAGGGGGAGAGGGAGGGAGAGGGGGAGAGGAAGGGAGAGGGGAGAGGGGAGGGAGGGGGAGAGGGAGGGAGGGGGAGAGGGAGGGAGGGGGGAGAGGGGAGGGAGAGGGGGAGAGAGAGAGAGAGGGAGGGAGAGGGGGAGAGGGAGAGAGAGGGAGGGAGAGGGGGGAAATAACTGATAATAAATAACACACTGATAAAAGTGATATACTGAACTGAAATGAGTTGTACAGTGTACTGTGTACAGTGTACTGTGTACAGTGTACAGTGTACTGTGTACTGTGTACTGATGTGTACTGTGTACAGTGTACATGTGTACAGTGTACAGTGTACAGTGTACTACTGTGTACAGTGTACAGTGTACTGTGTACAGTGTACAGTGTACAGTGTACTGTGTATTGTGTACAGTGTACTGTGTACTGTGTACAGTGTACTGTGTACAGTGTACAGTGTACAGTGTACAGTGTACTGTGTACTGTGTACAGTGTACTGTGTACAGTGTACAGTGTACTGTGTACTGTGTACAGTGTACTGTGTACAGTGTACAGTGTACTGTGTACAGTGTACAGTGTACTGTGTACAGTGTACTGTGTACTGTGTACAGTGTACAGTGTACTGTGTACAGTGTACTGTGTACAGTGTACTATGTACAGTGTACAGTGTACTATGTACAGTGTACAGTGTACTGTGTACAGTGTACTATGTACAGTGTACTATGTACAGTGTACTATGTACAGTGTACTGTGTACAGTGTACTATGTACTGTGTACTATGTACAGTGTACTGTGTACAGTGTACTGTGTACCGTGTACAGTGTACTGTGTACAGTGTACAGTGTACTGTGTACAGTGTACTGTGTACTGTGTACAGTGTGCTGTGTACAGTGTACAGTGTACTGTGTACAGTGTACTGTGTACAGTGTACTATGTACTGTGTACTATGTACAGTGTACTGTGTACAGTGTACTATGTACTGTGTACTACGTACAGTGTATTATGTACAGTGTACTGTGTACAGTGTACTATGTACATTGTACTGTGAACAGTGTACAGTGTACTGTGTACAGTGTACAGTGTACAGTGTACAGTGTACCGTGTACCGTAGTGCTTGATGGTGTTATATAGGCAGGTTGTGGTGAAAGTTACTTATTTTCCTCTCACTACTCTCTCTTTCTCTCTAATTTCTACCTCACTATCTTCTTTCTATTTCTTGTCACGCTTTCTCCTCCTATCTCTCTCATCATTCTCCGCCCCTCCCTCACCCTCTCCACCTCTCCACCAGCATCACCAACACCTCCCTCACCCTCTCCACCACTCCACCAGCATCACCAACACCTCCCTCACCCTCTCCACCACTCCACCAGCATCACCAACACCTCCCTGGACAGCCACAGTCTTATACAAACTCGAGCTCAACATTTTTATCAAGATTTAAGAGAGTGAGAGGCGGGGGAAGGTGAGGGGGGGAATGAGGAGCAGAGGGGGGTGAGGGAGCGTTCATTGGTGATTCAGGTCAGGGTGAAGCTAACGAGCACGTTAATTACATCCTGGCATCGTTATTGTCACAGTGCCACATAGTGCCCCTCCCCCCAGGCCCTGCCTGCTCTCGCCCCATCTCATTCATTGACTCTTTTTTTCTCTCTCTCGCTTTTGCCTATTGTTTCTATTTTTTTTTATTCCCGTAAACATTACGCTGCTATGGGCAACTTTTCCGAGAGATTTTCAGTCAATGTCTTCGGTGGTACAGATGTGTGCGCAGTGGCCACTCTCAAGACCACACTGAAATTAATTTTTGCATATTTGGGGATAAACTGTCGTTCTTGAACACTGTGTGTTTGTCCTGTCTGTGTATACTACTGATAAATTTGACAGTACGATACTGAAGTGGACATATGAGAAAGTTTACACAGACACACACAGACACAGACACAGACACTGAGTACAAATAGGTGAGTACACACACGTGCTCATATACAACAGGCCTAGTGTCTAATCGACATGTTCCTAGGACAAAATGGTAACTAACTAACTAACACACACACACTCACACACACACACACACACACACACAAACACACACACACACACACACTCATACACACACACACACACACACGCGCGCTCACACACACACACACACACACACACACACACACACACACACACACACACACACACACAAACTCACACACACACACACACACACACACACACACACACACACACACACACACACACAAACTCACCACACACACACACCACACACACACACACACACACACACACACACACACACACACACACAAACACACACACACACACACACACACACACACACACACACACACACACACACACACACACGAAGCTGAAGGGGAAACTTATGATGAAAGAAAGCAGGAGGAGAAAAAAGCGATTGAAGGTATCATGAAGGTGATAGGCGAGGGAGACATGACCCAGGTGGAGAATTTTCGGAGAATCGGATGATTCACAAAGAAAAGGAATCGGCCTCTCAAAGTAATTTTCAAGGCAGAATCAACTCGAATCTCCTGCAGAATCAACTGCAGGAGAAAGCATGGCTGAGAGGCAAACAGGAGTTCATGAGTGTGTACCTCGATCGAGACAGAACACAGGAGGAAAGGATGATACCGAAAGAGAGAGTGCAAAAACGAAAGGAGGAATGGGAGGAAATTAAAAAGGAGAGCAGAATAACCCAGGAACAGGTGGAAGGACAAGCACACCCCCCAGAAACACCTGCAGAAGGACTCCAGCCACGACACCCCCAAGGCAACTGAACAATCCAAACCAACCATCACACACCGATCCCTCTGTTCCCATCCCCCGCACCACGAACCCTACCCCTACAGCAACCCCCTATGGGAGCTCTTCCTCCACCTCCACTGCAACCCCCCACAGTCCACCACCAGGGCTCCTGCTCTCCCAACCCCAGTATTCCCCCAGGACCTCAGTTACAGTATTAGAACAGAAGTTGAAGGTTTGGTACAAAAATGCGGATGGATTAACGAATAAATATGAGTAATGGCAAGAAAGAATCAATGAGAAGTCCCCAGACATCATAGCAGTTACAGAAACAAAACTCACGGAGACAATAACAGATGCAATCTTCCCACCAGGATACCAGATCATGAGGAAAGATAGAAGGGGCAGAGGGGGGGGAGGAGGGGTTGCTCTGCTCGTATAAAACCGATGGAAATTCGGGAAAATGGGAGGCATAGACGAGACAGGAGAAAGGGACTACATAGTAGGTACACTTCAGTCTTGGGAGCACAAGGTGTTCATTGCAGTGATGTATAATCCACCATAGAACTGTAGGAGGCCAAGAGAGGAATATGAAGAGAGCAACAGAGCAATGGTGGACACACTTGCTGAACTGGCAGGAAAGCCAGTAAATGAAATGATGGAATATGTAACAACAAAATGGAAGGAGGCAGTGGAAAGGTTTATTCCCAAGGGCAACAGAAACAATGGGAAGACCAGAACGAGCCCCTGGTTTACCCGACGGTGTAAGGAGGCAAAAACAAAGTGCAATAGAGAATGGAAAAAGTACAGAAGGCAGAGAACACATGAAAATAGGGAGATCAGTCGCAGAGCCAGAAACGAGTATGCACAGGTAAGGAGGGAGGCCCAGCGACAGTATGAAAATAACATAGCATCGAAAATCAAGACTGACCCGAAACTGTTGTATAGCCACATCAGGAGGAAGACAACAGTCAAAGACCAGGTGATCAGACTGAGGACAGAAGGTGGAGAACTCACAAGAAATGATCAGGAGGTATGTGAGGAGCTAAACAGGAGATTTAAGGAAGTTTTTACAGTAGAGACAGGAAGGGCTCTGGGAAGACAGCACAGGAGGGAACATCAAGAGGGAATATACCAACAAGTGTTGGATGACATACGAACAACCGAGGAGGAGGTGCAGAAGCTGCTAAGTGACCTTGATACCTCAAAGGCGATGGGACCGGACATCTCCCCATGGGTCCTTAGAGAAGGAGCAGAGATGCTGTGCGTGCCCCTAACCACAATCTTCAACACATCCCTTGAAACTAGGCAACTACCTGAGAAATGGAAGACAGCAAATGTAGTCCCCATATTTAAGAAAGGAAACAGAAATGAGGCACTAAACTACAGACCTGTGTCTCTGACATGTATTGTGTGCAAAGTCATGGAGAAGATTATCAGGAGGAGAGTGGTGGAACACCTGGAACGGAACAAGATTATAAATGAAAACCAGCGTATGTTCATGGAAGGCAAATCCTGTGTCACAAACCTTCTGGAGTTTTATGACAAGGTAACAGAAGTAAGACACAAAAGAGAGGGTGGGTTGACTGCATTTTCTAGACTGCAGGAAGGCCTTTGACACAGTTCCCCACAAGAGATTAGTGCAGAAGCTGGAGGATCAGGCGCATGTAACAGGGAGGGCACTGCAATGGATCAGGGAATACCTGACAGGGAGGTAACAACGAGTCATGGTACGTGAAGAGGTATCACAGTGGGCGCCTGTGACGAGCGGGGTCCCACAGGGGTCAGTTCTAGGACCAGTGCTATTTTTGATATATGCTAACGACATGATGGAAGGAATAGACTCTGAAGTGTCCCTATTCGCAGATGATGTGAAGCTGATGAGAAGAATTAAATCGGATGAGGATGAGGCAGGACTGCAAAGAGACCCGGACAGGCTGGACATGTGGTCCAGAAACTGGCTTCTCGAATTCAACCCTGCCAAATGTAAAGTCATGAAGATTGGGGAGGGGCAAAGAAGACCGCAGACAGAGTATAGGCTAGGTGGACAAAGACTACAGACCTCACTCAGGGAGAAAGTCCTTGGGGTGACCATAACACCAAGCACGTCACCGGAGGCACACATCAACCAAATAACTGCTGCAGCATACGGGCGCCTGGCAAACCTGAGAATAGCGTTCCGATACCCTAATAGGGAATCGTTCAAGACACTGTACACTGTGTATGATAGGCCCATACTGGAGTATGCAGCACCGGTCTGGAACCCACACCTGGTCAAGCACGTCAAGAAGTTAGAGAAAGTACAAAGGTTTGCAACAAGGCTAGTCCCAGAGCTTAGGGGAATGTCGTACGAGGAAAGGTTGAGGGAAATTGGACTGACGACACTGGAGGACAGAAGGGTCAGGGGGGACATGATAACGACATACAAGATACTGCGGGGAATAGACAAGGTGGACAGAGATAGGATGTTCCAGAGAGGGGACACAGAAACAAGGGGTCACAACTGGAAGCTGAAGACTCAGACGAGCCACAGGGACGTTAGGAAGTATTTCTTCAGTCATAGAGTCGTCAGGAAGTGGAACAGCCTAGCAAGTGAAGTAGTGAAGGCAGGAACCATACATAGTTTTAAGAAGAGGTATAACAAAGCTCAGGAAGCAGAGAGGGAGAGGACCTAGTAGCGATCAGTGAAGAGGCGGGGCCAGGAGCTGAATCTCGACCCCTGCAACCACAATTAGGTGAGTATACACACACACACACACACACACACACACACAAGACTGATTCAATCCTAGGAAATACTTGGGGGAATACTTGGGGAAATACCGGGGGTCAACGCGGGGGCGTTGACCCCCGGAACTCTCTCCAGATAAACTCCAGATAAAGTGGGGAAGGCGCAAGAAGACCAGACACAGCGTATAGACCACGGAACACAGACACTACAGGCCACACTCAAATATACTTAAAGGTGAACCTAGTACTTGATATATCACCAGAGGCTCACATCAGCCTAATAACCTATGCAACCAATGCTCGTCTGACAAATCTTAAAATGACTTTCAGGAATCTCAACAAAGAGTTATTTCAGACCCTTTATACAGCATATGTCCGGCCCATACAACCCAGGTATGGAACCCACATCTGAAAAAACATGTTAAGAAAATTTAGAAGGCTAGTTCCAGACGTCAAGGATATAAGCTAAGATGAGAGGTTAATGGAACTGAACCTAACGAACACTGAAGGAAAAAAGTACCAGGGGGATATGATACATGTATAAATACTCAGGGGAACTGATAGAGTAGACAGGGACAGAAAGTTTGAGAGGCGAGACACAGGTACTCTGGGACACAGCTGGCGGCTAAGACACAGATAAACCACAGGGATATCTCAAGAGTAGTCGGGAAGTTGAATGGTCTCCATGAAAAGTGGAAGAGGCAGCTTCCAAACACAGTTTTAAGAATAGGTATGGTGGGATCCATAATGATAGGAGAGAATCTGGCAAGCTACAAATCGAGGAGCCGGGCCAGGAGCTGGCCTCAACCCCCTGCAATCAAATATAGACAAGTCTACACATACACACACGAAGCGAAGCGAAGTGGTAGTGCCAGGAGCTTCGACTCGACCCCTGAAACCACAAATAGGTAAGTACAAATAAGTGAGTGTACACACACACACACACACACACACACACACACACACACACACACACACACACCGGTGAAGAGGCGGGGCCAGGAGCTTCGACTCGACCCCTGAAACCACAAACAGGTAAGTACAAATAAGTGAGTGTACACACACACACACACACACACACCCACACACACAACACACACACACACACACACCAACACAGACACTACACCAAACACACAAAGTACACACATACACATACACACACTAACACACACACACACACCACACACACACACACCACACACACACAACACACACCCACACACACACACACACACACCACACACACACACACACACACACACACACACACACACACACACACACACGTCACACACACACACACACACACACACACACCACACACACACCACACACAACACACACACACACACACACACACAACACAACACACACACACCACACACACACACACACACACACCACACACGCACACACACACCACACACACACACACACACACACACACACACCACACACACACGTACACCACACACACACACACACACACACACACACACCACACACACACACACACACACAACACACACACACACCACACCACACACACAAACACACACACACACACACACACACAACACACACACACACGTACACACACACACAACACACACACACACACACACACACACACACACACACACACCACACACACACACACACACACACACACACACACACACACACACACAACCACACAACACACACCAAACACACACACACACCACACACACACACACACACCACACACACACACACACACACACACACACACACGACACACACACACACACACACGTACACACACACACACACACACACTACACACACACACACACACACACACACACACACACACACACACACACACACACACACACACACACACACACCACACACACACACACACACACACCACACACACACGTACACACACACACACACACAAACACACACACACACACACACACACACACACACACACACACACACACACACACACACACACACACACACACACACACCACACACCACACCACCACGTACACACACACACACACACACACACACACACACACACACACACACGACACACACACACACACACACACACACACACACACACACACACACACACACACCACACACACACACACGTACACACACACACAACACACACACACACACACACACACACACACACACACACACACACACAACACACACACACACACACACAACGACACACACACAACACACACACACACACACACACACACACACACACACGTAACACACCACCACACACGTACCACACACACACACACACACACACCACACACAACACACACACACACACCCACCACACACTACCACACACACACGTACACACCACACACACACACACACACACACACACACACACACACACACACACACACACACACACACACACACAACATTGTTCCGTAATGCAGTAATGGAAAATGCATTATATAAGTTTTGACAAAAAAAATTTTAATTTTTGCTCCCACTGAAAAATTTCGCTTTTCCCATTAACGTGAAAAGTTTTATTGAAAAATTGTGTTAATCACGCTCATTAACTAGCACTTTAAAATTTATTTTTGGGGAGACTGGTGTTATTACAAGAGTCCTTGATAAAATATAGCCCCATCCTCTCTAATTACTTGTGGGCGGATATATATCATCCAAATTCCCGGCACCGTGGGTACAGGAGTGATAATTGTCCGGACAATTAAGGCGGCCGCCTGGCCTATTATGTCAGAATTATCCACAAGGAAAGTGTACCATTCTTTATGGTGAACATAAGGCAGCCAGCCAACCTTGCTCCACTGAATAGACGAGGAAATCTTTCTTTATGACTCCCGTTTTCTCTAATCCCGATAATGAGCGGGAAGCATTAGCCAATCCCAGCACGTTAGTACTTAATGCTGATTAATGATTGGTCCATATTAGAGAGACACGACATCCCGGGTGTATTACAGGAGGGCGAGCCAGCGATGCCATCTTTCAGTCTGAGATCACTTAATTAATCTAATAAAGGGAGAGTGATCGCCCGGGTGACTTCTAGCAATAATTAGGAAGGAGGAGGAGGAGCAGCTCATCTGCATATGTAGCGACAAATGGTGGCAGCTGGAGCGGAAACTGGAAGAAAAGAAGCAGCCACGCACACGGCCATTACTTGATGCGTTTTTTTTTTTGTCTCTTATATTGTATGTGCGTCAATTAGTGGCGGGATGCTTGGTTAGTTCTGTTAATGTACTGCCAACCACGGTACCAGTGGCCCGTGGTGGCCCTGCTTCTGTTAGGTGACAGTGGGCCGTGATGGCCCTGCTCCTGCTAGGTGCCAGGAGCCGTGGTGGCACTATTCCTACTAGGTACCAGGAGCCGTGGTGGCACTGTTCCTGCTAGATGCCAGGAGCCGTGGTGGCACTGTTCCTGCTAGGTACCAGGAGCCGTAGTGGAACTGTTCCTGTTAGGTACCAGGAGTCATGGTGGCTCTCTTCCTCCTAGGGGCCAGAAGCCGTGGTGGCACTGTTCCTGCTACATAACAGGAGCCGTGGTGGCATTGTTCCTGCTACGTACCAGGAGCTGTGGTGGCACTGTTCCTGCTAGGTGCCAGCCGTCGTGGCACTGTTCCTGCTAGGTACCAGGAGCCGTGGTGGCACTGTTCCTGCTAGGTACCAGGAGCCGTGGTGGCACTGTTCCTGCTAGGTGCCAGGAGCCGTGGTGGCACTGTTCCTGCTAGATGCCAGGAGCCGTGGTGGCACTGTTCCTGCTAGGTGCCAGGAGCCGTCGTGGAACTGTTCCTGCTAGGTACCAGGAGCCGTGGTGGAACTGTTCCTGTTAGGTACCATGAGCCATGGTGGCTCTCTTCCTCCTAGGTGCCAGGAGCGGTGGTGCACTGTTCCTGCTACATACCAGGGGCTCTGGTGGCACTGTTCCTGCTACGTACCAGTAGCCGTGGTGGCACTGTTCCTGCTAGGTACCAGGAGCCGTGGTGGCACTGTTCCTGCTAGGTACCAGGAGCCGTGGTGGCACTGTTCCTGCTAGGTGCCAGGAGCCGTAGTGGCACTGTTCCTGCTAGGTACCAGGAGCCGTGGTGGCACTGTTCCTGCTAGGTGCCAGGAGCCGTAGTGGCACTGTTCCTGCTAGGTACCAGAAGCCGTGGTGGCACTGTTCCTGTTAGGTACCAGAAGTCATGGTGGCTCTCTTCCTCCTAGGTACCAGGAGCCGTTGTGGCACTGTTCCTGTTAGGTACCAATAGCCATGGTGGCTCTCTTCCTCCTAGGTGCCAGGAGCCGTCGTGGCACTGTTCCTGCTAGGTACCAGGAGCCGTGGTGGAACTGTTCCTGTTAGGTACCACGAGCCATGGTGGCTCTCTTCATCCTAGGTGCCAGGAGCGGTGATGGCACTGTTCCTGCTGCATACCAGGGGCCCTGGTGGCACTGTTCCTGCTACGTACCAGGAGCCGTGGTAGCACTGCTCCTACTATGTACCAGAAGCCGTGGTGGCACTGTTCCTGCTGGTTACCAGGAGCCGTGGTGGAACTCTTCTTGCTAGGTACCAGGAGCCGTGGTGGCACTGTTCTTGCTAGGTACCAGGAGCCATGGTGGCTCTCTTCCTCCTAGGTGCCAGGAGCGGTGGTGGCACTGTTCCTGCTACATACCAGGGGTCCTGGTGGCACTGTTCCTGCTACGTACCAGGAGCCGTGGTGGCACTGCTCCTACTAGGTACCAGGAGCCGTGGTGCCACTGCTCCTACTAGGTACCAGAAGCCGTGGTGGCACTGTTCCTGCTAAGTACCAGGAGCTGTAGTGGCACTCTTCTTGCTAGGTACCAGGAGCCGTGGTGGCACTGTTCCTGCTAGGTACCAGGAGCCGTAGTGGCACTCTTCCTGCTAGGTACCAGGAGCCATGGTGGCACTGTTCCTGCTAGGTACCAGGAGCCGTAGTGGCACTCTTCCTGCTAGGTACCAGGAGCTGTGGTGGCACTGCTCCTGCTAGGTACCAGGAGCTGTGGTGGCACTGCTCCTGCTAGGTACCAGGAGCTGTGGTGGCACTGCTCCTGCTAGGTACCAGGAGCTGTGGTGGCACTGCTCCTGCTAGGTACCAGGAGCTGTGGTGGCACTGCTCCTGTTAGGTACCAGAAGCTGTGGTGGCACTGCTCCTGCTAGGTACCAGGAGCTGTGGTGGCACTGCTCCTGCTAGGTACCAGGAGCTGTGGTGGTACTGCTCCTGCTAGGTACCAGGAGCTGAGGTGGCACTGCTCCTGCTAGGTACCAGGAGCTGTGGTGGCACTGCTCCTGCTAGGTACCAGGAGCTGTGGTGGCACTGCTCCTGCTAGGTACCAGGAGCTGTGGTGGCACTGCTCCTGCTAGGTACCAGGAGCTGTGGTGGCACTGCTCCTGCTAGGTACCAGGAGATGTGGTGACACTGCCCCTGCTAGGTACCAGGAGCTGTGGTGGCACTGCTCCTGCTAAGTACCGGGAGCTGTGGTGGCACTGCTTCTGCTAGGTACCAGGAGATGTGGTGGCACGGCTCCTGCTAGGTACCAGGAGCTGTGGTGGCACGGCTCCTGCTAGGTACCAGGAGCTGTGGTGGCACTGCTCCTGCTAGGTACCAGGAGCTGTGGTGGCACTGCTCCTGCTAGGTACCAGGAGCTGTGGTGGCACTGCTCCTGCTAGGTACCAGGAGCTGTGGTGGCACTGCTCCTGCTAGGTACCAGGAGCTGTGGTGGCACTGCTCCTGCTAGGTACCAGGAGCTATGGTGGTACTGCTCCTGCTAGGTACCAGGAGCTGAGGTGGCACTGCTCCTGCTAGGTACCAGGAGCTGTGGTGGCACTGCTCCTGCTAGGTACCAGGAGCTCTGGTGTCACTGCTCCTGCTAGGTACCAGGAGCTGTGGTGGCACTGCTCCTGTTAGGTACCAGGAGATGTGGTGACACTGCTCCTGCTAGGTACCAGGAGCTGTGGTGGCACTGCTCCTGCTAGGTACCAGGAGATGTGGTGGCACTGCTCCTGCTAGGTACCAGGAGCTGTGGTGGCACGGCTCCTGCTAGGTACCAGGAGCTGTGGTGGCACTGCTCCTGCTAGGTACCAGGAGCTGTGGTGGCACTGCTCCTGCTAGGTACCAGGAGCTGTGGTGGCACTGCTCCTGCTAGGTACCAGGAGCTGTGGTGGCACTGCTCCTGCTAGGTACCAGGAGCTGTTATGGCACTGTTCCTGCTAGGTGCCAGGAGCTGTGGTGGCACTGCTCCTGCTAGGTACCAGGAGCTGTGGTGGCACTGCTCCTGCTAGGTACCAGGAGCTGTGGTGGCACTGCTCCTGCTAGGTACCAGGAGCTGTGGTGGCACTGCTCCTGCTAAGTACCGGGAGCTGTGGTGGCACTGCTCCTGCTAGGTACCAGGAGCTGTGGTGGCACTGCTCCTGCTAGGTACCAGGAGATGTGGTGGCACTGCTCCTGCTAGGTACCAGGAGCTGTGGTGGCACGGCTCCTGCTAGGTACCAGGAGCTGTGGTGGCACTGCTCCTGCTAGGTACCAGGAGCTGTGGTGACACTGCTCCTGCTAGGTACCAGGAGCTGTGGTGGCATGCTCCTGCTAGGTACTAGGAGCTGTGGTGGCACTGCTCCTGCTAGGTACCAGGAGCTGTGGTGGCACTGCTCCTGCTAGGTACCTGGAGCTGTGGTGGCACTGCTCCTGCTAAGTACCGGGAGCTGTGGTGGCACTGCTCCTGCTAGGTACCAGGAGCTGTGGTGGCACTGCTCCTGCTAGGTACCAGGAGATGTGGTGGCACTGCTCCTGCTAGGTACCAGGAGCTGTGGTGGCACGGCTCCTGCTAGGTACCAGGAGCTGTGGTGGCACTGCTCCTGCTAGGTACCAGGAGCTGTGGTGGCACTGCTCCTGCTAGGTACCAGGAGCTGTGGTGGCACTGCTCCTGCTAGGTACCAGGAGCTGTGGTGGCACTGCTCCTGCTAGGTACCAGGAGCTGTGGTGGCACTGCTCCTGCTAGGTACCAGGAGCTGTGGTGGCACTGCTCCTGCTAGGTACCAGGAGCTGTTGGTGGCACTGCTCCTGCTAAGTACCAGGAGCTGTGGTGGCACTGCTCCTGCTAGGTACCAGGAGCTGTGGTGGCACTGCTCCTGCTAGGTACCAGGAGCTGTGGTGGCACTGCTCCTGCTAGGTACCAGGAGCTGTGGTGGCACTGCTCCTGCTAGGTACCAGGAGCTGTGGCGGCACTGCTCCTGCTAGGTACCAGGAGCTGTGGTGGCACTGCTCCTGCTAGGTACCAGGAGCTGTGGTGGCACTGCTCCTGCTAGGTACCAGGAGCTGTGGTGGCACTGCTCCTGCTAGGTACCAGGAGCTGTGGTGGCACGCTCCTGCTAGGTACCAGGAGCTGTGGTGGCACTGCTCCTGCTAGGTACCAGGAGCTGTGGTGGCACTGCTCCTGCTAGGTACCAGGAGCTGTGGTGGCACTGCTCCTGCTAGGTACCAGGAGCTGTGGTGGCACTGCTCCTGCTAGGTACCAGGAGCTGTGGTGGCACTGCTCCTGCTCAAACATTATCATACAAACTCCACCACTAAACCTTTTTTTTTACGGTTTCAGTGATTTATTTTTTGTAACAATAACTACACAAACGCATTCTATTTTTACTTAAAATATATTTTTAGTGAAATTCTGGTGAAGAACACAGTACACATACACACACACACTTACACACACACACACACACACACACACACACACATGTGTATATGTATATATTATAATTTTGAATAACACTCAGAGGTGTACACATCAACCTTGTTATAGACGCTAACAGATGGTAAACTTCCATTACCCAACATCTACTGTCATTTACAATACACATACCTTTTCTTAATAGTTTTTCTTGCTGCCTAACAGTTCTCAATCCAGTAATATTTTCTTTCCAGTCGAGGAGGCCAGGTCCGAGACCAGGCCGTATGTAAGGTAATCCCTGGATCACTGGCAAGTAAGAGATGACCTGCTCTGAGGACCCTCAAGAAATGGCACTCAAGGGCTGCTTAGCTGAAAAAATATTAGGATGAGTCCATGGACTCATGTGCAGATAGGAAAGCCAGGGGGCGTTGACCCCCAGAACACCCTCCAGGTAGGTAGTATTTAAGATTTTGTTTCTTCCGTGTAGGAATGAGAGGCTGTAGCAGCACCAGCACCACTGGACGTAGGAGGTTACTAAACTGGTTGAGAAACACTGATGCCTTTATTATAGCATACCAACGCGAATGACGTCATTTGTAAAATGTTTAATTTACAGGCTAAGAGCTGCTGTCCTAACTCGGTTCACTTCAAGGTCAAGCTCTATCTAAGGTATACTACTTCCCTGCTCTTTCCCCCAGGATGCCACCCACAACAGTCCACTAACACACAAGTGGATGTCTACCAATAGGTGACCAGGCCAAAAAACAAAAAAAAAAGGTGTAAGTAAACATGGCCATGTTTCCTCCCTCCCCAGATCAGAACCCGGGTCCTTCAGTTGTGAACCAAATGCACTACTTCTGTGCTATAATAAGCCATCTTTAATGTAGCAGAAAATGCGATTTCAAATGGAGGGTGTCAAAAATACATGGGTACACACACGTACATACAGGATACACACACGTACATAAAGGATACACACACGTACATACAGGCGCGCGTGCACACACGCACATTATCAACAGGTAAAGAAAAAGACCACATTTGTAAAGTGAGAAAAAAAAACATGATGAGATGGGACTACAAAGTTGTTTTGTTCAGAGTATGAGGAAAAAAAAAAGAAATTTTATGCAAGAAGGACTAGTAATTAATTGATCTACTGCAAGTTTTTAAAATTTTATGATAAATTAAACAGCTTTATATATATATATATATATATATATATATATATATATATATATATATATATATATATATATATATATATATATATATATATATATATAATATATATATATATATATATATATATGCAAGGAATTCGCGAAGCTGTAAGCCTTCTCCCTGAAAGCTGGCTGCCTTGGATCAAACGTGTAGTGCAAGCTACACGCCAAGGTATTGTCCAGTGTGGGTAGATTGGTAAAGCACTGCGTACCTTGTCCTAAGGTTCGTAGGTTCGAGTCTCCTTCAGCCAGAGATCAGTGTTTTATATATATATATATATATATATATATATATATATATATATATATATATATATACATGCAAGGAATTCGCAAGAGCAGGCGAAATATACACAAACACTGATCTCTGTAAGCCTTCTCCCTGAAAGCTGGCTGCCTTGGATCAAAGTCTAGCGCAAGCTGGACTCCAAGGTATTGTCCAGTGTGGGTAGATTGGTAAAGCACTGCACACCTTGTTCCAAGGTTCGTAGGTTCGAGTCTCCTTCAGCCAGAGATCAGTGTTTATATATATACATATGCAGGACAAGCCACGGGGGGGGGTGGAAACCTTTAGCTCAAGTACTTTCACACTTCTCAGTGCGGCATCAGGAGTTGTGCAATGTAGCAAGGGAGCAACAAATGCAGGGAGAGAGGTCTCAGATTAGCGTAGGTGTCACCGTCCACGGTTACTCTTAGATTGGGTTAGTGGTCGGCGCCAACCCCACCCTATATATATACATAATAACACTGTGACTAGCCAAGGAGTCGAACCCATGTTGCTTTGGCCCGCCTCATGGTGAGCAAAAACCACATGACGCTCTAAAGGCTAATACACCAAATGGTACTTGATTCTTGGAGGATCTGATGGTCCTGTGGGTTAGAGCGTCATGTGGTTTTTCGCTCACCATGAGGCGGGCCAAAACAATATGGGTTCGAATCCTTGGCTAGTCGCAGTGTTGTATTGATCAATACCACTCGTTCGTGGTTACAATAATATATATATATTATATATATATATATATATATATATATATATATATATATATATATATATATATATATATATATATAATATATATATATATATATATCGTGCCGTATAGGTAAAACTGGTCAATGAGCAACAACTCATTTAAAATTTAGTCCTTTCTAAAATTTTCTTTTATACGTTTAAAGATATATTTTTTCCATTTATCTTAATGTAAAAATTAATAATTTTGTACCAAAAGAACCTTAGAAAATTTACCTAACCTTATTATAACAATTTAATTTAGCCTAATCCAACTAAATATATTATAGGTAAGTTTACAATAATTTAATAATAAACAAACACAATGAAATATTTTTTTTCATTCGGCTCGGAATGATTTTTGCGAAATTATTGCATACACAAATTTTCACCTACCTTATTCGGCAAGAAGAGTGTTGCTATTTAAGCCAAAATCGCAAGTTTTACCTAATCGGCACGACATATAAATATTCAACGCACCAACCGTCTCCCACCCTGGCAGGGTGGCCTAAAAAGGAAAAAGAAAGATTTTCTTTTAACATGTAGTAATTTATACAGGAGAAGAGGTTACTAGCCCTTTGCTCACGGCATTTTAGTGGCCTCTTACGACACGCATGGCTCACGGAGGAAGGATTCTTTTGCATTTCTCCATTAAGATGAAAGGAACCAAATAAGAACAAGAATCATTAAGTAGAAGAAAATTCAGATGGGTGTATATGCATATAAGTGTACATAGATATGTAGTGTGAGTTATGTGTAAGTAGAAGTAGCAAGATATACCTGTTATCTTATGTGTTTATAAGACAAAAAAGACACCAGTATTACCATACTACTGGAGCACCAATAAGTTGTTAATTAGTGCTAACTAGTGCTTGCAAACTCAGAGTGGACAACGAGGATATCCTCAAGCACACCAGAGTATTCATACAGTTTCAAGTACCTAGTTCCATCAGGTATAAAGTCACCGACACCTGACACTCAACTAGGGGATGTAGTGGTAAAGGTCGCGTGCCTCCTCTTTTTCACAGAACTTACATGTGGAATAAGCTGAGATGGGAGGCTTACCTGTGGTAATCACATTCATCTTCCACACTTAACGGTAGCCCAGCATTATTCAGGCAGTCACCGTGTCAAATAATCTAGTGGACGTGTTATGCCTCCCATGCATGTAGCTTTCAGATCAGAACACATCATGATGACCGATATTCGTGTTCTGTGTATATGTGTTTTATCGTCTACCAGAGCTGATACCCTTCAAAAGGATGGTTTTTACAATGAAGAGAGTGATGTCGAATTTTTAACTCAGCCCTCGGTCTGCTAAAAGCAGAATTAGTCTATTACATCTAACTCCTTCCCAGGAAGATATCCGGACAAATGAGATACGAAAGCCTTTACTTTGGTCAGTATTTAGGTCATTTTTTTAATATCTACTGTGATATTCCTCGGTTTTGTCTTGTAGGAAGGACTCTCAAGTGCTTGAACTCACAGTTTACCTCTCCTCCAGTGTTAGTCAGAATGTTAGTTTACAACTATAGTATAGTCAACTCTGGTAGTGTTGAGTTGACTCACTTTGTTAGTCTGATGATGATAATCTGTGTACACTTATCGTTGTTTTTGTGTATTTTGCACGCTGCCGCAGTGTAGTAGTTGTTGTAGTAATAGTAGTATTGGTAGCGATAGTAGCAGTAGTAGTAAGAGTAGTAGTAGTAGCAGTGGTAGTAGTAGTAGTGATGGTGGCAATAGTAGTAGTGGTAGCGTGTAGTGCGGGGGGGTTGTTTGGGGGGGGGAAAGGGGGGGGTTTTTTTTTGGGGGGGGGGGGTTTTGGGGGTTTTAAAAGGGGGGGGGTTTTTGGGGGTTTTTAAATTTTTTGGGGGGGGTTTTGGGGAAAGGGGGGTTTTTGGGGGGGGAAAGGGGGGGGGGTTTTTTGGATGGGGGGGGGTTTGGGGGGGGGAAACTGGGGGGGGGGGGTTTAAGGGGGGAAAAGGGGGGGGGGTTTTGGGGGGGTTTGGGAAGGGGGGGGTTTTTTTTCTGGGGGGGGGGGGGAATGGAAAGGGGTTTTGGGGGGTTTTTTTTTTTTTTGGGGGGGGGTTTTTTTGGGGGGGGGCCCCTTTTTTTTTGGGGGGAAAGGGGGGGGGGGGAAGGGGGGGTTTTTGGGGGTTTTTGGGGGGGGGGGAAAAGGGGGGTTTGGGGGGGGGTTTTTTTGGGGGGGGGTTTGGGGGGGGGGGTTTTTTTTTGGGGGGTGGGGGGGGTTTTTAAAGGGGGGGGTTTTTTGGGGGGGGGGGGGTTTTTTTTTTTTTTGGGGGGGGTTTTTTTTTTTGGGGGGGGGGGGGTTTGGGGGGGGGTTTTTTTTTGGGGGGGGGGGGGAAAAAAATTTTTTATTAAATTTTTTTTTTAAAGGGGGGAATGGGTTTTGGGGGGAGGGGGGCCGGGGGTTTGGGGGGGGGGTTTTTGGGGGGGGTTTCGGGGGGTTTTGGGGGGGGGGGGGGGGGGGTTTTTGGGGGCCGGGGGGGGTTTTGGGGGAAGGGAATTTTTTTTTTTTTTGGGGGGAAACTTTTTGGGGGGGTTTTTTGGGGGGGGGTTTTTAAAATTGGGGGTTTTGGGGGGGGGGGGGGGGAAGGGTTTTGGGGGGGAAAAACCCGGGGGGGAAATGGGGGGGGAAAATTTTTCCAAAAGGTGGGGGGGGGTTTTTTTTTGGGGGGGGGGGTTTTTTTTTTTAAAGGGGAAAAATTTAAAAGGGGGGGGGGGGAAAATTTTTTAAAAGGGGGGGGGTTTTTTTTTTGGGGGTTTTTAAAAATTAAAAAAGGGGGGGGGGTTTTTTCCTTTTTCCCGGGGGGGGGGGGGAAAAAAAATTTTTGGGGGTTTTTGGGGGGGTTTTTGGGGGGACGGGGGGGAAATTTTTTTTGGGGGGGAAAAAGGGGGGGGGTTTAAAATTTTAAAGGGGGGGGGGGGTTTTTTGGGGGGGGGGGGGGGTTTTTTTTAAGGGGGGGGTTTTGGGGAAATTTTTTGGGGGTTTTAAAGGGGGGGGGGGGGGGGGGTTTTTTGGGGGGGGGGAAAAAACCAAAAATTTTGCCCCTTTTTTTTAAAAAAGGGGGGGGGGGGAAAAAAAACCCCCGGGAAATGGGGGTTTTTAAAAAAAAGGGGAAAGGGGGGGGAAATTTTTTGGGGGAAAAAGGGGGGGGGAAAAAAATTTTCCCGGGGGAAAAAAAAAAAAACCCTTTTTTGGGGAAACAAAGGTAAAGGGGGGAAAAAAGGAAAAAATTTTTTTTTTAAAAAGGGGAAAGGAAAAAAAAAAAAACCCCTTTGGGGGGAAAGGGGGGGAAAAAAAAAGGGGGAAAAAAAAGGGGGGGGGTTTCCCTTGGGGAAAAAAAAGGGGGGGGAAAAGGGGAAAGTGGGGGGGTTTTTTAAAAAAAAAAAATTTTTTTCCCAAAAAAAAAAAAAAAAAAAAGGGGGGGGAAAAAAGGGGGGAAAAAAAAAAGGGGAAAAAAGGGGGGGGGTTTTTAAAGGGGTTTGGGGGAAAAAAAAAAAAATTTTTAAAAAAAATTTTTGGGGGGGGGTGGGGGAAAAAAAATTTGGGGGGGAAAAAATTTTTTTTAAAAAACGGGGGGGAAAAGGGGGGAAAAAGGGGGGGGGGGGGAAAAAAAAAAAAAAACCCCCCGGGGGGGGGGTTTTTTTTTTGGGGGGGGGGGGGAAAAAAAGGGGGTTAAAAAAAAGGGGGGAAAAAAAACCCAAAATAAAAAAAGGGGGGGGGAAAAAAGGGGGGGAAAAAATTGGGGGTTTTTTAAAGGTTTTCGGGAAAAAAAAAAACCCCTTTTTGGGGGGGGGTTTTTAAAAGGGGGCCCCCCCCCCCCGGGGGGGGTTTTTTTGGGGGGGGGGGAAAAAAAAAAAGGGAAAAAAAAAAAAAAAAAGGGGGGGGGGGGGGAAAATTTTAAAAAGGAAATTTTTTTTTCTAAAAGGTTCCAAAAGGAAATTTTAAAAAAGGGGAGTTTTTTTGGGGTAAAAAAAATTTTAAAAAAGGTTTGGGGGAAAAAAAAAAAAATTTTTTTTGGGGGGTTTTTTAAAGGGGGGGGGGGGTTTTTTCCCCCAAAAAGGGAAAAAAAAAAATTGGGGGGGAAAAAAAAAAAAAAAAAGGGGGGGGGGGGGCCCCAAAAAAAAAAGGAAAAAAAAAAAAGGGAAAAAAATTTTTTGGGAAAAAAAACCCCCCAAAAAAATTTTTTAAAAAAAAACCCAAAAAAAAAAAACCCCCAATTTGGGGCCCCCAAACCCCCAAAAAAAATTTTTTTTTTAAAAAAAAAATTTTTTAAAAAAAAAAAATTTTATTTAAAAAAATTTTTTAAAAAACCCCCCTTTTTTTTTTTAAAATTTTTTTTTAAAAAAAGGGGGGGGTTTTAAAAAAAAAAAAAATTTAATTTAAAAAGGCCCTTAAAAAAAAAGGGGGGAAAAGGGAAGGGGGGGGGGAAAAAAGGAGGGGGGGCCCCCAAAAGGGGGAAAGGGGGGGAAAAAGGGAAAAAAAAAAAAAAGGGGGGGGAAGGTTGTTTTTTTTTTTTTTTTGGGGGAAAAAATTTTGGGGGGGGTTTGGGGGGGGTTTTTTTTTTTTTTTAAAAAAAATTTTGTTTTTAAAAATTTTTTGGGGGTTTAAAAAATTTTTTTTTTTGGGGTTTTTTAAAATTTTTGGGGGTTTTAAAAGGGGGGGGGGGGTTTTGGGGTTTTTTTTGGGGGGGGAAAAGGGGGGTTTAAAGGGGTTGTTTACTGGGAGGGTTTAGGGAGTGTGTTACGGGGAGTGTTACTGGGAGTTTTATTCCGGGGTGGGGTTACGGGAGAGTTTTTAAACTGGGAGTGTGTTACGGGGAGTGTTTCCTGGGAGTGTATTACTGGGAGTGTTATGCGAGCGTTATTTGGGAGAGTGTTTTGGGGTGTTTTATGGGAGGTTTTTACGGGGTGTTTTTAAACGGGGAGTGTTAGGGGAGTGTTTTTACTGGGAGGTTACGGGGAGGGGTTCCTGGGGGGTGTTTTAACGGGAGTGTTACTGGGAGTGTTACTGGGGGGTTTGTTTGGGGGTGTGAAACTGGGAGTGTGTTATTTGGAAAAGTGTATACTGGGAGTGGTTACGGGAGTGTGTTATGGGAGGTAGGGGGAATTGGTTACTGTGGGGTTTCCGGAAGTGTTTTTACAGGGAGTGTTATGGGAGTTTTAAACTGGAGGGGGTGTTACTGGAAGTGTGTTACTGTGAGAGGGTTATGGGAGTTTTTTACTGGGAGTGGTTTACTGGGAGTGTTTACTGGGGTGTTCCCGGGAGTATTAGGGGGGGAGTGTTACGGGGAGAGTGTTATGGGGGGGTTGTTCCGGGGAGGGGTTACTGGGAGGTTTTAACGGGGAGTGTGTTACGGGGGAGTTTTTAGGGGAGTGTTACGGGGGGTTTTGGTTTACGGGGGAGAGTGTTCTGGGGTGTGTTAGGGGAGTGTTTTTTACCGGGAGGTTACCGGGAGAGGTTACTGGGAGTGTTTTAAACTGTGATTTTTGGGGAAGTGTTACGGGGGGTTTTTTAATGGGAGAGTGTACGGGGAGGTTTACTGGGTGTTTTACGGGGAAGTGTGTTACGGGAGTGTGTTACGGGGAGTTTTACGGGGAGTTTACTGGGAGAGTTTATGGGGTGTGTTACAAGGGGTGTTTACTGGGGTGTGCTACTGGGAGTGTTATAAAATTGTGTTTATTTGGGATGTGTTATGGGGTGTTCCCGGGAGGGGTTACTGGGGGTCTTTTTACGGGGAGAGTGTTACTGGGAGTGTGTTACTGGGAGTTTTACGGGGAGTGGTTAGGGGAGTGTGTTATTGGGGGTTTTTTACTGGGAGTTTTAGGGGGGTGTGTTACGGGAGACTGCTACGGGGGGAAGTGTGTTTACGGGAGGGGTGTTACTGGGAGTGTTGTTTGGGGAGTGTTAGGGGAGCGTGTTTGGGAGTGGTTACTGGGAGTGAGTTAGGGGAGTGTTTTACTAAGAGTGTGTTACGGGGAATTTTGTTACGGGGGTTTTAAATTACTGGGGAGAGGTTACTGGGAGTTTTTAATGGGGGGTTACTGGGAGTGGTTAGGGAGTGTTACTGGGGGTTTTTACTTCAGGTTTTGTTATTTTGGAAAGTTTTTTTCCCGAGGTTTACAGGGGAGGGGGTTTTTACGGGGGGAGGGGTTAGGGAGAGTGTGTTACGGGAAGTTTTTAGGGGTGGGGTTTTAAAACTGGGAGTGTGTTACTGGGAGGGTTACGGGGAGTGTTACTGGGAGATTTTCCAGGGAGTGTGTTATTTGGGTGTGTTACTGGGAGTGTTTTTACGGGGAGTGTGTTACGGGGAGTGAATTACGGGGAAATTTGTTCTGGGGTATTTACTGGGGTGTTTTTTTGGCATTTTTTACGGGAGTGTGTTACGGGGAAGTGTGTTCCTGGGGTGTGTAACAGGGGTGTGCTAATGGGAGGTTTTTAAAATGGAAGGGGTGTTTACGGGGGTTGTTTATGGGAAAAGTGTTAGGGGAGGTGTTACGGGATTTGAAGGGGGGGAGTGGTTACGGGGAGTGTGTTACTGGGGTGTGTTACGGGGAAAGGGTGTTACGGGGGTGGGGGGGTTTACGGGGAAAAGTTTTAAATGGAGTGTTTCCCGGGAGTTTTGTTACTGGGAGTGGTTACAAAAAAGTGTTACTGGGATTTTAACGGGGAAGAGTGTTACTGGGAGTGTGTTTTGGGACGTTACTTAGAGTTTTTTGGGGAGGTTTTCTGGGAGTTTTCGGGGGATTTGGTGTTACGGGAGAGTTTTTCGGGGAGTGTGTTAGGGGAAGTGGGGGTTAAATGGGAGTGTTTACTGAGAAAATTTACTGGGGTGTGTTACTGGGAGTGTGTTACGGGGGAGTTTTGTTACGGGGAGTGTGTTACTGGGGTGTGTTACTGGGAGTTTTACTTGGAGTGTGTTTCGGGAAGTGTTTTACTGGGAGGGGTTAGGGGAGTGTTTTTAACTGGGAGTGTTTTTTACGGGAGTTTTAAACTGGGGTGTTTTTCCTGGGAGGGTGTTACTGGCAGTGTTTAGGGGAGTGTTACTGGGGGGTTTTTTCCCTGGGGTGTGTTATGGGAGTGTTCGGGAGTTTTGTTACTGGGAGGGTTACTGGGGGGGGGTTTACTGGGAGAGTGTTACGGGGAAAAGGTGTGTTACGGGGAAAGGTGTTACGGGAGTTTTATTTAAGGATTTGTTATGGAAGATTTGTTAGGGGGAAAGTGGTTACGGGGATTTTAAAGGGAGTGTATTACTGGGAGTTTTTTTACGGGAGTGTGTTACGGGGTGTGTTACGGGAGGGGTTACTGGGAGGGTTTAAGGGGAGTGTTCCTGGAGGGGTTTTTACTTGAGTTTTAAGGGAGTGTTTTTACGGGGAGTGTTTTATGGGAGTGTTTTCCTGGATTGTGTTTACGGGGGAGGGGTTACTGGGAGTGTTACGGGAGAGTGTTACGGGAGGGGTTTTAACGGGAGTGTTACTGGTTTACGGGGAGGGGTGTTACGGGGAAATTTGTTTTAAATGGGGGGGAGTGTTCTAAAGAGTGTTCTGGGAGGTTTTACTGGGAGTGTTACGGGGGCGTGTGTTACTGGAGTGTGTTAGGGGAGTGGGTTACGGGGAGGTTACTAAATTGTTACGGGGGAGGTTTTTCCGGGGGTGTTTTTACGGAGAGTTTTACTGGGAGTGTGTTAGGGGAGTGCCCCCTGAGTGTTACGGAGGGGTGTTTACGGGAGTGTTTACTGGGATTTACTGAGAGTTTTTACGGGATTTGGTTTTAAATGGGATTTGTTACTGGGAGTGTATTACTGGAAAGTGTTACTTGGGGTGTGTTACGGGAGGGGTTACTGGGAGTGTTTTACGGGTAGTGGGGTTTCTGGGGGGGTTTTTACTGGGAGTGTTACTGGGATTTTACGGGAAGGGGTTTTTGGGGAGGGGGGGGGTTTACGGGGAGTTTTTACGGGGATGAAATTTCTATAGGTGTTTTTACTGGGAGTGGGTTACGGGATTTGTTTTTAGGGGAGTGGGGTTAAACTAGGAGTGTTATTGGGAGACTGTTACTGGGGGGTGGAAAAATGGGAGTTTTTCCCTGGGAGTGTGTTATGGGATTGTGATTTTGGGAGGGTGTTACGGGGAGTGTGTTACTGGGAGTGTGTTACGGGAAAATGTTATGGGGAAAAGGTTCCTAGGTGTTATACTGGGGTGTTCCCGAAAAGTGTTATGGGAGTGTGTTCCGGGGGAGTGTTCCCGGGGGAGTGTGTTCCCGGGAGTGTTATGGGTGTTTTTATGGGAGTGTGTTCTGTGAGAAATTACGGGAAATGTTCCGGGAGTGTTTTAAAAGGGGGGTGTTACTGGGGGGGTTTGTTTTAATGGGGTGTGTTACGGGAAGTGTGTTACGGGGGTGTTACGGGGATTTGTTTTTTACGGGAGAGGTTTGGGATTTTTTCTGGGGGTGTGTTAATGGGGAGTTTTGGTTACGGGGAGTGTTACGGGGAAAAGGGGGTTAAAATGGGGTGTTTTTCCCTGGGGGTGTTAATAGGGTGTTTTAAATGGGAGTGTTACTGGGCGAGTTTTTACGGGGAGTGTTTTAAACGGGGGATGTTACGGGAGTGTTTTTTTGGGGGTGGTTATGGGAGTGTTTACGGGGGAGTGGTTACGGGGAGGTTTTAAACTGGGGTGTGTTACTGGGGGGGTGTTATGGAGATTGTTATTTCCCCTGGAGGGTGTTTTATGGGAGTGTTACTGGGAGTTTTTACTGGGGTGTTTTTACGGGAGTGTTACTGGGGTGTTTTTCTGGAGTTTTACTGGGATGTTTTACTGGGAGTGTTATGGGGGGTGTTTACTGGGAGTGTGTTATTTGGGGTTTTGTTAGGGGAAGTGTTACGGGAAGGTTGGGGGGAGTGTGTTACTGGGATTGTTCGGGGAGGGGTGTTACGGGAGAGTTTTTAAGGGGAATTGGGGTTTTACTGGGGTGTTACTGGGAGTGTTTTTATGGGAGTGTTTAAGGGAGTTACGGGGAGTGTTTTTTCTGGGAGGGGTTTTACTGGGAGTGTTACGGGAGGTTTTCTGGGGTGTTTTTGGGGAGTGTGTTACGGGGAAGTGTTATTGCGGAGTGTTACTGGATGTGTTACTGGGGGGTTTTAAACTGGGAGTGTGTTATGGGAGTGTTACTGGGGGTGTGTTACGGGGAGAGTTTTTACGGGAAAGTTTTGTTACGGGGAGGGTTAATGGGGGGTGTGCTATTGGGGAGTGTTTTTTTGGGAAGGTGTTTTTTGGGGAGGGGTTTTTACGGGGTTTTACGGGGAATGGGTTACGGGAGTGTTTTAAATGGGTGTGTTACTGGGAGTGTGTTACTGGGAGTTTTAAAGGGAGAGTGTTACTGAGAGTGTGTTACTGGGATTTGGTTACGGGGGGAGTTTATGGGAGGTTTTACTGGGTTTTTTGGGGGGATGGGTTTTTAAATTGGGAGTTTTACGCAGTGGGGTTACTGGGAGTGTTTTTACGGGGCTTTTTACTGGGAGTGTTACTGGGAGTGTGTTATTTGGGAGTTTTTACGGGGGGGGTTTTAAATGGGGTTTACGGGAGTGTTTACTGGGAGGGTTACTGGGAGTGTGTTAGGGGGGTGTGTTATGGGAGAGTGTTACGGGGAGGGGTTACTGGGAGTGTTTTTTATGGGGTTTTTACTGGGAGTGTTACGGGGGAGGTTACGGGGAGTGTTATGGGAGTGTGTTAAGGGAGTGTTACGGGGAGTTTTAATGGGAGTTTTAAATGGGTTTGTGTTACGGGAGATTGTTACTGGTATGATACGGGGAAAGTGTTTTAACTGGGAGTGTCTTATGTGAGTTTTTTCCTGGGAGTGTGTTATGGGAAGTTTTACTGGGGGGGGTGTTTGCTGGGGTGTTACTGGGAGATTTGTTTTTTGGGAGTGTGTTCCGGGGAGTTGTTATGGGGGGGTGTGTTTTGGGGAAAAGTGTTTACTGAGAGAGTGTTACTGGGAGGGTTTGGCGGGGAGGGGTTTACTGGGGGGAGGTTCCTGGGGAGTTTTCCCGGGGATGTGTTATGGGGTGTGTTACTGGGGAGTGTAATGGGAGTGTTACGGGGGAGTGTTACGGGAAAATTGTGTTATGGATGTTACGGGGGATTTACTGGGATTTGTTACGGGGTTTTGGGTTTACTGGGGAGATTTATGGGAGTGATCCTGGGAGTGCGTTACGGGGAGTGTTTTTACTGTGGGTGTTTTACTGGGGTGTGTTTTTGGGAGATTGTTACTGGGGGTTGTGTTGGGGGAGTGTTACGGGGAGAGGGGTTTTAAATGGGAGGTGTTACGGGAGGGGTTTTAAAGGGAGGGTGTGCTACTGGGGGTTTACGAAAAGGGGTTTTAATGGGGTGTTTTTATGGGAGATTTGTTTTTACGGGAGAGTGTGTTAAGGGAGTGTGTTACTGGGAGTGTTTTACTGGGAGTGTTTACTGGGAGGGTTTTAAACTGGGAGAATGGGTTTAAGGGAGTGTTTACGAAAAATTGTTTTTGGGGAAGTGTGTTACTGCGGAGTTTTTACTGTGGGGTTTACTGGGATGTGCTACTTGGTTTTTAGGGGGAGTGTGAAAGGGGAGTGGTTTTTAAGGGATTGTTTTTACGGGGAGAGAAACTCACCTGTTGTACTCCCCTGGGTTGGGTTGCGGGGTCCGAGTCCGAGCCCCGGGCCCCCCCCTCTTCACTGATCGCTACTAGGTATTCCTGACCCGTGAGTTTAGGTCCCTCGTTTAAAAGCTATGTTTGGATCCTGCCTCCCAACATCGTTTCCCAAATTTTCCCAATTTTATTGATAAACTGTGGGCTGAAGAAATACTTCCAAACATCCCTGTTTTTTCCCTCTGTGTCTTTACCTTCCAACTGTTTTCCCCCGGGAGTGTGAAAATGGGATGTGTTACGGGGAGAGTGTTTATGGAGTGTGTTACGGGGTTTGTTTTTACTGAAGGGTGTTACTGGGAGTGGTTACTGGGGAAATTTTAAATGGGGTGTGTTACTGGGATGTTTTACGGGAGGGTTTTAGGGGGAGTGGTACGGGGATTTGTGTTAACTGGGGGGGTGTGTTACTGGGAGTGTGTTTAGTGGGGAGTTTTGTTACTTGTAGTTTTTATTTGAGGGGGTTTTTAAAGGGGAAAGTGTGTTACTGGAACGTTTACGGGGGGAGTGTGTTACTGTAAAGGGGTTAAATGGAGAGTGTTACGGGAGTGTGATCCTGGGGTGTGTAAAAAGGGGAAAATTTTTTTTAGGGGAGTGTTTTTATGGGAGTGTTTTACGGGAAGTGTGTTACGGGAGTGTGTTACTGTGAGTGTTATGGGAGGGGGTTACTGGGGTGTGTTTATGGGATTTGTGAACTGGGAGGTGTGTTTTTGGGAGTGTGTTACTGGGAGTGTTTTACGGGGAGTGTTATTTGGGGAGGGGTGTTACGGGGAGTGTTTTTGGGAGTGTGTTACTGGGGTTTTTCTGCAAAGAGTGTTTTGGGGGTGTTACTGGGATTTTTTACTGGGAGTGTGTTTACGGGAGTTTTATGGGGGTGTTTTTTTTCCGGAGAGTGTTATGGGTTTTGTGTTATGGGAGGTGTTACTGGGAGTGTGCTTTTGGGGAAAGTTTTAAAGGAAGAGTGTTATTGGGAGTGTTTTTTTACGGGGGGATGTTTACGGGAATGTTTACTGGGGGGTGTGTTACGGGATTTTTTTCCTGGGGGGTTTTATGGGGTGTTTACGGGGGAAGAGTGTTTTTGGGGAGTGTGTTTACCGGGGTTTTTTGGGGGAGGGTTACTGGGGGGGTTTTATTTGGGAGGGGTTAGGGGGAGTGTGTTATGGGGTGTTACTGCGAGGGGTTTTTCCGGGGAGTGTTTACGGGGAGTTTTAGGGGAGTTTTTAATTTGGGAGTGTTTAGGGGAAGTTTTTTACGGGGGTGTTTTTACTGGGAGTTTTTTACGGGAGTGTGTTATGGGGTGTTCGGGGAAAGTGTTTATGGGGGTTTGTTTCGGGGAGAGGTTAAAGGGAGTTTTTAACGGGGAGTGTGTTACTGGGAGTTTTTACGGGGGTGTTACTGGGAGTGTTACGGGGAGTGTTACTGGGAGTGGTTACGGGGAGTTTTTACGGGGAGTTTTTACGGGAGTGTTACTGGGATTGTTTTGGGGAAGTGTTCCGGGGAGTTTTACTGGGGGTTTTAATTTGGGAGTGCCCTTAAACCAGTGAGTTTTTTACGGGGAAGTGTGTTACTGGGAAGTGTTACGGGGGTTGTTTTTTGCGGGGAGTTTTTATGGGAGGTGTGTTACTGGGTGGGGTGTTACGGGAGTGTGCTTACTGGGAGGGTGTGTTTCTGGGAGTGTTACTGAGGTGTGTTACTGGGAGTGTGTTTTGGGAGAGTGTTTAGGGGAGAGTGTTATGGAGGTTTTTATGGGAGTGTTTTTTACGGGGGGTTTGTGTTACGGGGTGGTTTTGTTCCTGGGAGTGTTACTGGGAGTGTTCCCGGGAGTGTGTTACGGGGTTTTTCCTGGGCGAGTTCCCGGGGGAGTGTTACGGGGTTTGGGGTTTTACTGGGGGTGTTAACGGGAGGGGAAAAAGGGATTTTGCGTTCGGGGATTGTTAAAGGGGAGGTTTTATGGGGTGTTTTACTGGGAGGGTTCCCTGGGGGTGTTTTTGTGGGAGGGGTTACGGGGGTGAGTGTGTTACTGGGGTGTTTTACTGGGATTTGGGTTTCTGTGAGGGTGTGCTACGGGAGTGTTACTGAAAAGGTGTTACTGGGAGTTTTTTACGGGGGAGGGGTGTTACTGGGAGACGTGTGTTACAGGGATGTGTTAGGGGGTGTTTTACGGGAGTGGTTACGGGGAGTGGTTATGGGAGAATGTGCACGGGAGTGTGTTACTGAGAGGGGTTTTTCTGGAAGTTGTTTACGCGGGGTTACGGGTGGTTACTGGGAGTGTGCTAGGGGAAAGTTTTTACTGGGGTGTGATACGGGGGGGTGTTACTGGGGATTGTGTTACGGGAAGTGTTGCGGGGGAAAAAGTGTTTTAAAGGGGAGTGTTTTTTGGGGAGAGGTTACGGGGGAGTGTTTTTCCCGGGGATTGGTTACTGGAGTGTTTCTGGGATGTGTTTACTGGGCGTTTTACGGGAGGGGGGTTACTGGGAGGGTTTTATTTGGGGTGGGTTACGGGGGTGGCTACTGGGAGTGTTTTTACTGGGAGGGGTTTTAAACTGGGAGTTGTTTACTGGGATTTTTGTTTCCTTGTAGTGTTTATGAGTGTTTACTGGGAGTGTTTTTACGGAGCGTGTTACGGGAAAGTGGTTACTGTGGTTTTTACTGGGAGAGTGTTACTGGGAGTGTGATACTGGGGTGTTTTTAAACTGGGAATGTTTACTGGGAGTGTATTACTGGGGTGTTTCCTAAAAAGTGTTTTACTGGGAGTGTGTTCTGTAAATTGACCCGGGAGAGTTTCCGGGAGGGGTGTTACGGGGAGTGTGATAAGGGGGTTGTGTTATTTGGGGGGGTTTTTGGGAGTGTGTTCCTTGGGAGTGTGTGTTCCCCGGGAGTTTTAAAAACGGGGAGGGGTTTATTGTAGTGTTACTGGGAGGAGTTTTAGGGTTTTTGGCCCAGGGAGTGGTTATGGGAGTGTGTTTTACTGGGAGTGTGTTCCGGGGAAATGTTTTACTGGATTTGTGTTACTGGGAGAGTGTTACGGGCATGATACGGGGAGTGTTTAAGGGGAGTGCCCCTTACTGGGGGGGGGGGGGTGTGTCTTATGGGGTGTCTTACTGTGTGTTACTGGGGGTTTTTTTATGGGAGATTTTTAAGGGGGTGTTTTACTGGGAGTGTGTTATGGGATTGTGTACGGGAGGTGTTTTTAACGGAAAAGTTTACGGGGATTTTTAGGGGAGTGTGTTACTAAAATGTGTTTTTATTTGGGAGTGTTTTAAACTGTGAGTGTTACTGGGGAGTTTTTATGGGGGGTGTGTTACGGGGAGTGTGAAATGGGAGTGTGTTTTACTGGGGGTTTTTATGGGAGGTGTTCCCCCTTTGGAGTGTGTTTTAAACCGGGATTGTGTTACTGGGAGTGTGTTTATGTGAGTTTTTTACTGGGAGGTTTTTAATGGGAGTGTTTTAACGGGAGTGAGTTACGGGGGAAAAAGGTGTTTACGGGGAGGGGGTTTTACGGGAATGTGTTAGGGGTTTGTTACTGGGAGGGGGTTAGGGCCCAGTGAAAACGGGGAAATGTGTTACGGGGATGTTTAAAGGGATGTTTACTGTGTTTTTACGGGGAGTGTGTTACGGGGAATTTTTAAAGGGAAAGTGTGTTACGGGGGGTTAGGGGGGTGTTTTTAAGGGAGTGTTTTTATGGGAGTGTGTGTTAGGGGAGTGTGTTACTGAAAAATGTTTTCCCGGGGGAGGGTATTACTGGGAGAGTGTTACGGGGAGTGTGTTACGGGGAGTGTTTTTTGTGAGAGTGGGGTTACTGGGAGTGTGTTATGGGAGTATGTTACGGGGAGGGTTTTAAAATATGGTGTGTTACGGGGAGTTTTGGTTACCGGGGGTGCAAACCGGGGGGAGGGTTCTGGGGATTTGTGTTTACGGGGAGTGTTTTAAACGGGTGTGTGTTATTGGGGGTTTTGGGGTTTTTACGGGGAAAGTGTTTACTGGGGTGTTTTTACGGAAGCGTTTCCTGGAGTTTTTTTTATGGGAGTGTTATTGGGAGAGTTTTAACGGGGATTTTTGGTTTAACTGGGAGTGTGATACGGGGAGTTTGTTTTTACTGGGGTGTTTTTTCGGGGATGTATTACTGGGAGAGTGTTACTGAATGTGTTTTAAACTGGGAGTGTTTTAACGGGAGTGTGTGTTCCCGGGGAAAGTGTTTTTACGGGGAGTGTGTTACTGTGAGTGTTCGGGGGAAAAGTGTTACGGGGGATTTGTTTTAAACGGGAGTGTGTTAGGGGGAGGTGTTACTGGGAGTGTTTATGGGAATGGGGGTTATTGGAGTGTTTTTCCGGGGAGAGGGGTTAAACTGGGGGTGATCCTGGGAGTGTTTTACGGGAGGTTTTACGGGGGAGTGTCTTACTGGGGGTGCTTACTGTGATTTGTGTTGCGGGGAGAGTGTTACGGGAGAGTTTTTTGCTGGGAGTGTTTTTGCTGGGAGTGTGTTGTGGGAGTGTTTTTTGGGAGTGTTTGAGGTGTTACTGTGGTGTGAAACTGGGAGAGTGTGTTCTGGGGTGTTTTACTGGGGTGTTTGTGGGGTGGGGTTTACTGGGAGAGTGGTTCCTGGGAGTGTGTTACTGGGAGTGTGTTTTTTTGGGAGTGTGTTATTTGGGAGTGTGTTACGGGGAAGTGGGGTACGGGAGTTTTAAATGAGAGTGTGTTAGGGGAACTGGGTTTCTGGGAGAGTGTGTTACTGGGAGGGGTTTTTTACTGGGGTGTTTTAAGGGGTTTTTTTACGGGGGAGTGTGTTACTGGGGATTTTGGCAATGGGGTTTTAAACTGAAGTTTTTACGGGATGTTTTTAACGGGAGGTGTTTTTCCGGGGTGTTTTTCCGGGGGTTTTTTACTGGGAGGTTTTAAAACTGGGAGTGTGTTATTTTGGGAAGTTTTGCTATGGGTGTTTTTTTTAGGGGAATGTTTTTACGGGGAGTGTTTTAAACTGGGGTGTTTTTACTGGCAGGGGTGTTACTGGAAGTGTTTTACTGGGAGTGTTTTTAGGGGGGGAAAAAGTGTGTTACGGGGAGTTTGTTACTGGGAGTGGGGTTACGGGAGTGTGTTTATGGGAGAGGGGTTTTTAGGGGAGATTTCTTAAACGGGGAAGAGTGTTTTTTACTGGGGAGTGTTTAAGGGAGAGTTTTCCCGGGGAGTGTTTTAAAGGGAGTGGGGTTACGGGTTTGTTTCCCTTGGAGTTTTTTAACGGGAGAGTGTTACTGGGATTACTGGGAGTGGGTTACGGGGATTGTTTTAACTGGGAGAGTCTTACTGGGAGTGTCTTACTGTGATGTTTTTGCTGGGAGGGTGTTACGGGGAGAGTGTTATTTGGGAGTGTTTACGGGAGTTGTTTAGGGGAGTGTGTTACGGGGGGTTTTGTTACTAAAGAGTTGTTACGTGATGTGCTACTGGGGGAGAGTGTTTACTGGGAGTGGGTAACTGGGGAGTGTGTTGCGGGAGTGTGTTACTGGGGAGTGTGTTACTGGGATGTTTTTACGGGGAGTGTTTTAAACGGGGAGTGGGGTTACGGGGATTTGGTTATTTGGGAAAAGTGTGCAACGGAAGTGTTATTTGAGGGGGTTGTTACTGGGAGTGTGTTACTGGGAGAGTGTGTTACGGGAGTGTGAACGGAGGTTTTAAACGGGGGGGTGTGTTACGGGAGTGTGTTATGGGAGGGTGTTTCCCTGGGGTGTTCCCTGAGAGGGGTGTTCCGGGGGTGTGTTAGGGGGAAGGTGTGTTACGGGGGTGTGTTACGGGGAGTGTTTTTGGGAGTGTTTTTACGGGGAAAGTGTGTTACTGGGAGATGGCTACGGGGGGGTTTTTTAACGGGGAGTGTGTTACTGGGAGTGTTTTAGGGGAGGGGTTGTTACTGGGAGTGTGTTCGGAAGTGGTTCTGGAGTGTATTAACGGGGTGTGTTTAGGGGAGTGTTTTACTGGGGGGGTGTTACGGGGAAGTTTTTAAGGGAGGAGGGGATGCGTTACTGGGAAGTGTTTTAAGGGGGAGGTTCCGGGGGAGGTTTTACCGGGAGGTGGGTTACGGGGAAAGTGTGTTGTTTGGGAGTGTGTTACTGGGGAGGGGGGGGTGTTTTTTTTTTTTTTTGGGGAAGGGTTTTTTCCGGAAGTTTTTTTTAAGGGAGAGTGTGTTACGGGGAGAGTGCTTTCCCGGGAAGTGTGTCCCGGGGTAGTTTTACGGGGGAAGGGGGGGGTGGTTTTTTAAAATTTTTTTTTTTTGGGAGAGTGCGTTTCGGGGAAAGTGTGTTACTGGGGGGCGTTACGGGGATTTTGTTACGGGGAATTGTGGTACTGGGAGTGTTTTACGGGGGAGAGTGTGTTACTGGGAGATTTTTACTGGGAGGGGGTTTACTGGGGGGTGTGTTAGTGGGAGGGGGTGTTACGGGGTGTTTTTTTTTAAACTGGGAGAGTGTGTTTACTATGAGAGTGCTTTAAATGGGGGGGGTTTTTAAATGGGAGTTTTAACGGGGAGGGGGTTTACTGGGAGAGATTTTTACGGGGGAAGTGCGTTACGGGAGAGGGGTGTTACTGGAGTTTTAAATGGGAGGGGTTTTAACTGGGAGAGTTTTTAAATGGGAGAGTGCGTTACGGGGAGTGTTATTTGGGAAAAGTGCTTTACTGGGGGTGGGGTTCCCTGGGAGGTTACGGGGAGAGTGTGTTTCTGGGGAGAGTGTTTCCTTTGGGGGTGTGTTACTGGAGAGTTTTGTTACTGGGAGATTTCCCGTTACGGGGGAGGGTGTTAATGGGAGAGTGCTTTGGGGGGATTTGCGTTACTGGGGAGAAGGGGTGCTGGGAGTGTTATGGGAGAGTGTGTTTACTGGGGAGTTTTCTGGGAGAGTGGTTATGGGAGGGGCCGTTAGGGGAGGGGTGCAACTGGGGGGGGGCTTTTGCTGGGAGAGTGCTTTAAACTTGAGTGTTATTGGAAGATGTTTACTAGGAGAGTGGTTATTTGGAGAGTGTTTTTACGGGGAGAGCGTTTTCCTGGGAGGGGTTACTAGGAGAGGGGCGTTACTGGGATGGGTTTGTTATTGATAGAGTGTGTTATTGGGAGAGTGTGTTATTGGGAGATGTGTTGACAGGGGAGTGTGTTACGGGGAGAATGTGTTGGGGAGTGTTTATGGGAGAGTGCGTTGCTGGGAGGGGTGTTTTATTTGGAGAGTGCTTACTGGGAGAATGTGTTGCGGGGAGAGTTTGCTGGGAGAGTGTGCTGCAAAAAAAGTGCAATGGGGGAGGTTTTTAACCCGAGGATGGGTGTGTACTGTCAAATAGTGTTCGTTGCTGAGAAACTAAAACTCCGGAAGGAAGTATCTGTAACACTTAGAGGTTGACATTGTGAGGGAAGTATCCGTAACACTTGGAAAGTGACATTGTGAGGGAAGTATCTGTAACACTTGGAAAGTGACAGTGTGAGGGAAGTATCTGTAACACTTGGAAAGTGACAGTGTGAGGGAAGTATCTGTAACACTTGGAAAGTGACAGTGTGAGGGAAGTATCTGTAACACTTGGAAAGTGACAGTGTGAGGGAAGTATCTGTAACACTTGGAAAGTGACAGTGTGAGGGAAGTATCTGCAACACTTGGAAAGTGACCGTGTGAGGGAAGTATCTGTAAAACTTGGAAAGTGACAGTGTGAGGTAAGTATCTGTAACACTTGGAAAGTGACAGTGTGAGGGAAGAAATCTGTAACACTTGGAAAGTGACAGTGTGAGGGAATATCTGTAACACTTGGAAGTGACCAGTGTGCGGGAAGTTCGTAACACTTGGAAAGTGACAGTGTGAGGGAAGTACGTAACACTTGA
>NC_069405.1:65299829-65322329 GCF_026875155.1 Cherax quadricarinatus
TTAAAACTACAGACCTTCTAACCTCCTGATGACCTAATTATTTCCCTACTAGGAACAGGGCACCAGTGTCGCCCTGGCCTACAATTGCTACTTAACCAATTAAGCTCAGTCACTTAAGGTTGGAAAATGGTTCAAACGGGCAGCATTCTTTTATGCTACTAACTAGCCATGTGGATATCTTCACGACACCAGGTCGCACTGGTTCACCTCAGTAGAAGAGTGTGATAGGGCCAGTGGCAGCAGCAAGGAGGTCACGCAGTCACAATGGTACATCTTGAATACTCTGGCTTGATGACCCAAGCAAGGCAGCCTGGACAACTGGTACAGTACGCCAGGGAACCTCAATCAAAACAGGTACCTGATTTACTTGCATTCTGACAGGTTGCTGATGTATCCAAATTATGTTCCATAATACGATATCGTTATCCTGCCACCATCATCCCTACTCTGCCAACCACTATCCCTGCTCAACCACCCAGCATCCCTACTCTGCCACTCACCATCCCTACTCTGCTACCCACCATCCCTGCTCTGCAACCCTCTATCCCTACTCTGCCACCCATCATCCCTACTCTGTTACCCACCATCCCTGCTCTGCCACCCACCATCCCTACTCTGCTACCCACCATCCCTGCTCTGCCACCCACTATCCCTACTCTACCACCCACCATCATTGCTCTGCCACCCACTATCCCTACTCTGCCACCCACTATCCCTACTCTGCTACCCACCATCCCTGCTATGCCACCCACCATCCCTACTCTGCCACCCATCATCCCTACTCTTCTACCCACCATCCCTGCTCTGCCACCCACTATCCCTACTCTGCCACCCACCATCATTGCTCTGCCACCCACCATCCCTACTCTGCTACACACTATCCCTGCTCTGCCACCCATAATCCCTACTCTGCCACCCATCATCCCTGCTCTGCCACTCATCATCCCTACTCTGAAAAACACACCATCCCTGCTCTGCCACCCATCATCCCTACTCTGCCACACACCATCCCTGCTCTGCCACCCACCATCAATACTCTGCTATCCGTCATCCCTACTCTGCCACACACCATCCCTGCTCTGCCACCCATCATCCCTACTCTGCCACACACCATCCCTGCTCTGCCACCCATCATCCCTACTCTGCCAACCAACATCCCTGCTCTGCCACCCATCATCCCTACTCTGCCACACACCATCCCTGCTCTGCCACCCATCATCCCTGCTCTGCCACACACTATCCCTGCTCCGCCACCCATCATCCCTACTCTGCCACACACCATCCCTGCTGTGCCACCCACCATCCCTGCTCTGCCACCCATCATCCCTACTCTGCCAACCAACATCCCTGCTCTGCCAGCCATCATCCCTACTCTGCCACACACCATCCCTGCTCTGCCACACACCATCCCTGCTCTGCCACCCACCATCCCTACTCTGCTATCCATCATCCCTACTCTGCTACACACCATCTCTGCTCTGCCACCCATCATCCTTACTCTGCCAACCAACATCCCTGTTCTGCCACCCATCATCCCTACTCTGCCACACACCATCCCTGCTCTGCCACCCATCATCCCTACTCTGCCAACCAACATCCCTGCTCTGCCACCCATCATCCCGACTCTGCCACACACCATCCCTACTCTGCCACGCACTATCCCTGCTCTGCCACCCATCATCCCTACTCTGCCACACACCATCCCTGGTGTGCCACCCACCATCCCTGCTCTGCCACCCATCATTCCTACTCTGCCACCCACCATCCCTGCTCTGCCACCCATCATCCCTACTCTGCCACACACCATCCCTGCTCTGCCACCCACCATCCCTACTCTGCCAACCAACATCCCTGCTCTGGCACCCACCATCCCTGCTCTGCCACCCACCACTCCTGCTCTGCCACCCATCATCCCTGCTCTGCCACCCACCATCCCTGCTTTGCCACCCACCATCACTAGTCTGCTACCCACCATCCCTGCTCTGCCACCCACCATCACTACTCTGCCACCCACCATCCCTACTCTGCCACACACCATCCCTGCTCTGCCACCCACCATCCCTACTCTGCCAACCAACATCCCTGCTCTGGCACCCACCATCCCTGCTCTGCCACCCACCACCCCTGCTCTGCCACCCATCATCCCTGCTCTGCCACCCACCATCCCTGCTTTGCCACCCACCATCACTAGTCTGCTACCCACCATCCCTGCTCTGCCACCCACCATCACTACTCTGCCACCCACCATCACTACTCTGCCACCCACCATCCCTGCTCTGCCACCCACTATCCCTGCTCTGCCACCCACCATCACTACTCTGCCACCCACCATCACTTCTCTGCCACCCACCATCCCTGCTCTGCCACCCACCATCACTACTCTGCCACCCACCATCCCTGCTCTGCCACCCACCATCTTTGCTCTGCCACCCACCATCAATACTCTGCCACCCATCATCCATGCTCTGCCACCCACCATCACTACTCTGCCACCCACCATCACTACTCTGCCACCCACCATCACTACTCTGCCACCCACCATCCCTGCTCTGCCACCCACCATCCCGTTTTAATGGCCTCCAGGCCCTTCCCCCACCCACCACTCCACCCACAATCAATCAGCCTACCTAAATCCCCCTTCTTCTGCCACCCTCTTCTGGCTTTCTCCACACCCGTCTGCCCTCACACCCTCCCTCAACCATCATCATCCTCTGTCTTCCTTCGTCCCTCTATCTTCCACCATACTTCCATCTTTTACCATCCATCCCATTCACCTCCTCCACTACTGTCCTTCCTCTATTCCTACCTCTCTCCCATCCCACTGGCCTCCTCCTCCTCCTCCTCCTCCTCCACCCTCTCTTTCCTTCACCATCCCTCCCTCCCCTACTTCTCCCTCCCTCTACCCCCTCATCCTTTCCTCCTATACCACTCTTCCCCTCTCTCCCCTCTACATATTCCTCTACCACCCCTCCCTCTCCCACTTCTCCACTACACCACCTTTCTCCTTCACCATCTTTCCCTTCCTTTCGTAAATTGCACAAGGAATTACTTTACTAAAGGACGAATTGAGAAAACAAACTGAGCAGGAGAATACTGCAGTTGTTAGTCACACCCAACTGCTGTTGTTAGTCACACCCAACTGCTGTTGTTAGTCACACCCAACTGCTGTTGTTAGTCACATCCAACTGCTGTTGTTAGTCACATCCAACTGCTGTTGTTAGTCACACCCAACTGCTGTTGTTAGTCACATCCAACTGCAGTTGTTAGTCACATCCAACTGCTGTTGTTAGTCACACCCAACTGCTGTTGTTAGTCACATCCAACTGCTGTTGTTAGTCACATCCAACTGCTGTTGTTAGTCACACCCAACTGCTGTTGTTAGTCACATCCAACTGCTGTTGTTAGTCACACCCAACTGCTGTTGTTAGTCACATCCAACTGCTGTTGTTAGTCACATCCAACTGCTGTTGTTAGTCACATCCAACTGCTGTTGTTAGTCACACCCAACTGCTGTTGTTAGTCACATCCAACTGCAGTTGTTAGTCACATCCAACTGCTGTTGTTAGTCACATCCAACTGCTGTTGTTAGTCACATCCAACTGCTGTTGTTAGTCACACCCAACTGCTGTTGTTAGTCACATCCAACTGCAGTTGTTAGTCACATCCAACTGCTGTTGTTAGTCACACCCAACTGCTGTTGTTAGTCACATCCAACTGCAGTTGTTAGTCACATCCAACTGCTGTTATTAGTCACACCCAACTGCTGTTGTTAGTCACACCAAACTGCAGTTGTTAGTCACACCCAACTGCTGTTGTTAGTCACATCCAACTGCAGTTGTTAGTCACATCCAACTGCTGTTGCTAGTCACACCCAACTGCTGTTGTTAGTCACACCAAACTGCAGTTGTTAGTCACATCAAACTGCTGTTGTTAGTCACATCCAACTGCTGTTGTTAGTCACATCCAACTGCAGTTGTTAGTCACATCCAACTGCTGTTGTTAGTCACACCCAACTGCTGTTGTTAGTCACATCCAACTGCAGTTGTTAGTCACATCCAACTGCTGTTGTTAGTCACATCCAACTGCTGTTGTTAGTCACACCCAACTGCTGTTGTTAGTCACATCCAACTGCTGTTGTTAGTCACACCCAACTGCTGTTGTTAGTCACATCCAACTGCTGTTGTTAGTCACACCCAACTGCTGTTGTTAGTCACATCCAACTGCAGTTGTTAGTCACATCCAACTGCTGTTGTTAGTCACATCCAACTGCTGTTGCTAGTCACACCCAACTGCTGTTGTTAGTCACACCAAACTGCAGTTGTTAGTCACATCAAACTGCTGTTGTTTGTCACACCCAACTGCTGTTGTTAGTCACATCCAACTGCTGTTGTTAGTCACATCCAACTGCTGTTGTTAGTCACATCCAACTGCTGTTGTTAGTCACACCCAACTGCTGTTGTTAGTCACATCCAACTGCAGTTGTTAGTCACATCCAACTGCTGTTGTTAGTCACATCCAACTGCTGTTGTTAGTCACATCCAACTGCTGTTGTTAGTCACATCCAACTGCTGTTGTTAGTCACACCCAACTGCTGTTGTTAGTCACATCCAACTGCAGTTGTTAGTCACATCCAACTGCTGTTGTTAGTCACATCCAACTGCTGTTGTTAGTCACATCCAACTGCTGTTGTTAGTCACACCAAACTGCAGTTGTTAGTCACATCCAACTGCTGTTGTTAGTCACATCCAACTGCTGTTGTTATTCACACCCAACTGCTGTTGTTAGTCACATCCAACTGTGTAGACAGCCTGTACTGTCTGCACAGACAGCCCATGCTGTCTGCCAGCTTAGTTCATATTTCGCGCCATGCTGGTGCTGCCCTCTGTAGCCAGGCCTCCCGGCAGGCACGCCAGCCTGCCGGCCCATGCCTCTCCCTCACTCACACAGCGGCCTAGCAGCAAGACACAAGGCCTCCCAGCTCTCTCTCGTGGGCATGGCCCTCCCGGGCCATGGGCACAACACAAGCCTGTGTACCCACTACGACATTAACAATAAAGTAAGAAGCCTCCGAAGAAGAAGTCTATCATTAACCACTCATTCACACCCCGCTACCAAAACAAGCCCATTATAACTGCTGTTGTTAGTCACACCCAACTGCTGTTGTTAGTCACACCCAACTGCTGTTGTTAGTCACACCCAACTGCTGTTGTTAGTCACACCCAACTGCTGTTGTTAGTCACACCCAACTGCTGTTGTTAGTCACACCCAACTGCTGTTGCTAGTCACATCCAACTGCAGTTGTTATTCACATCCAACTGCTGTTGTTAGTCACATCCAACTGCTGTTGTTAGTCACACCAAACTGCAGTTGTTAGTCACAACCAACTGCTGTTGTTAGTCACACCCAACTGCTGTTGCTAGTCACATCCAACTGCAGTTAGTCACACCCAACTGCTGTTGTTAGTCACATCCAACTGCTGTTGTTAGTCACACCAAACTGCAGTTGTTAGTCACATCCAACTGCTGTTGTTAGTCACACCAAACTGCAGTTGTTAGTCACATCCAACTGCTGTTGTTAGTCACATCCAACTGCTGTTGTTAGTCACATCCAACTGCTGTTGTTAGTCACATCCAACTGCTGTTGTTAGTCACATCCAACTGCTGTTGCTAGTTTATCGTTCTTTCCATATTCATCCCCTGGACGGAAGCGCAAGGACATATGAACACACAAAATGCCTAGGAACTAAACCCCAATGGGTTTAACTGGAGTGCGTCTGGATATACTGTTTATCTGCAATTTATATTTTATCTTAAACATGTAAGATGCAAGGTAAACTCTGTAATATTCTACTTGAGGAATTAGACATGCGTGCAACATCTGGGTATCTTTATTTGTAGACGTTTCACCATCCAGTGGCTTTATCAGTACAATAAAAGGACATAATGTGAAGATCGTAGAACTATATTCCAAAAAAAGAGGTAATCAGTCCCTCAACCTCAGAGTTGGTGAGGAGCACCGTAGTCTTCAAGACTACCTCATTGTTTGTATATAGCTCTGCAGTCCTCACATAATGTCCTTGTATTGTATTGATAACGCCACTAGTTGGCAAAGCGTCTACAATAAAGAAACCCAAGTGTTGCATATATGTCTAATTCTTCATGTTGTTGGTATTGTGTATCATTCATGTACAACTTGTTCCAAGTCAGTTATTCAACATTTGCACTAACGAAGTAATTCTGACGAAAGATTTCATGACATGTTCTGCTAAAGTTCGCTGAATTCTCCTTTAAATCACAGTGTAGTGTACGATCAGCGCCCACAGTGTTGCCAGATAAGATGTGTCCCACAACATTGCCAGATGTGTCCCACAACGTTGCCAGATATGTTCCACAACGTTGCCAGATGTGTCCCACAACGTTGCCAGATGTGTCCCACAACATTGCCAGATGTGTCCCACAACATTGCCAGATATGTTCCACAACGTTGCCAGATGTGTTCCACAACGGTGCCAGATGTGTCCCATAACATTGCCAGATGTGTCCCACAACGTTGCCAGATGTGTTCCACAACGTTGCCAGATGTGTTCCACAACGTTGCCAGATGTGTCCCACAACATTGCCAGATGTGTCCTACAACGTTGCCAGATGTGTTCCACAACGTTGCCAGATGTGTCCCACAACAATGCCAGATGTGTCCCACAACATAGCCAGATGTGTCCCACAACATTGCCAGATGTGTCCCACAACAATGCCAGATGTGTTCCACAACGTTGCCAGATATGTCCCACAATATTGCCAGATGTGTCCCACAACATTGCCAGATGTGTCCCACAACATTGCCAGATGTGTCCTACAACGTTACCAGATGTGTTCCACAACGTTGCCAGATGTGTCCCACAACAATGCCAGATGTGTCCCACAACATTGCCAGCTGTGTCCCACAACATTGCCAGATGTGTCCCACAACATTGCCAGATGTGTCCCACAACAATGCCAGATGTGTTCCACAACGTTGCCAGATATGTCCCACAATATTGCCAGATGTGTCCCACAACATTGCCAGATGTGTCCCACAACATTGCCAGATGTGTCCTACAACGTTACCAGATGTGTTCCACAACGTTGCCAGATGTGTCCCACAACAATGCCAGATGTGTCCCACAACATTGCCAGCTGTGTCCCACAACATTGCCAGATGTGTCCCACAACATTGCCAGATGTGTCCCACAACAATGCCAGATGTGTCCCACAACATTGCCTGATGTGTCCCACAACATTGCCAGATGTGTCCCACAACATTGCCAGATGTGTCCCACAACAATGCCAGATGTGTTCCACAACGTTGCCAGATGTATCCCACAACATTGCCAGATGTGTTCCACAACATTGCCAGATGTGTCCCACAACATTGCCAGATGTGTCCCACAACATTGCCAGATGTGTCCCACAACATTGCCAGATGTGTTCCACAACATTGCCAGATGTGTTCCACAACATTGCCAGATGTGTCCCACAACATTGGCAGATGTGTTCCACAACATTGCCAGATGTGTTCCACAACGTTGTCAAACAAGAGGCGTCCTACAATGTTGCCAGACAAGATGTGTCCCACAACGTTGCCCAACAAGAGGTGTCCCACAACGTTGCCAGACAAGATGTGTCCCATAACGTTGCCAGACAAGAGGTGTCCCACAACGTTGCCAGACATGTGTCACACAAGAGGTTTGTGTGTTTACTCACCTAGTTGTGGCTGCAGGGGTCGATTCACAGCTCCTGGCCCTGCCTCTTCACTGTGTGTGTGTACTCACCTATTTGTGGTTGCAGGGGTCGATTCATAGCTCCTGGCCCCGCCTCTTCACTGATTGCTACTAGGTGTGTGTGTGTGTGTGTGTGTGTGTGTGTGTGTGTGTGTGTGTGTGTGTGTGTGTGTGTGTGTGTGTGTGTGTGTGTGTACTCACCCAGTTGTACTCACCTACTTGAGGTTGCAGGGGTCGAGTCCGAGCTCCTGGCCCCGCCTCTTCACTGGTAGCTACTACATCACTCTCCCTGAGCCGTAAGCTTTATCATACCTCTGCTTAAAGCTGTGTATGGATCCTGCCTCCACTACATCGCTTCCCAAACTATTCCACTTCCTGACTACTCTGTAGCTGAAGAAATACTTCCCAACATCCCTGTGATTCATCTGAGTCTTCAATTTCCAACTGTGTCCCCTTGTTGCTATGTCCCATCTCTGGAACATCCTGTCTTTGTCCACCTTGTCAATTCCTCTCAGTATTTTGTATGTCGTTATCATGTCCCCCCTATCTCTCCTGTCCTTCAGTGTCGTCAGGTCGATTTCCTTTAACCTCTCTTCGTAGGACATACCTCTTAGCTCTGGGACTAGTCTTGTTGCAAACCTTTGCACTTTCTCTAGTTTCTTTACGTGCTTGGCTAGGTGTGGGTTCCAAACTGGTGCCGCATACCCCAATATGGACTTAATGTACAAGGTGTACAGGGTCCTTAACGATTCCTTATTAAGATGTCGGTATGCTGTTCTGAGGTTTGCTAGGCGCCCATATGCTGCAGCAGTTATTTGCTTGATGTGTGCCTCAGGAGATGTGCCTGGTGTTATACTCACCCCAAGATCTTTTTCTGTGAATGAGGTTTGTATTCTCTGGTCTCCTACATCGTATTCCGCCTGCGGTCTTCTTTGCCCTTCCCCAATCTTCATGACTTTGCACTTGGTGGGGTTGAACTCCAGGAGCCAATTGCTGGACCAGGTCTGCAGCCTGTCCAGATCCCTTTGTAGTTCTGCCTGGTCTTCGATCGAATGAATTCTTCTCATCAACTTCACGAGTGTGTGTGTGTGTGTGTGTGTGTGTGTGTGTGTGTGTGTGTGTGTGTGTGTGTGTGTGTGTGTGTGTGTGTGTGTGTACTCACCTAGTTGTGCTCACCTAGTTGAGGTTGCAGGGGTCGAGTCCAAGCCCTGGCCCCGCCTCTTCACTGGTCGCTACTAGGTCACTCTCCCTGAACCATGAGCTTTATCATACCTCTGCTTAAAGCTATATATGGATCCTGCCTCCACTACATTGCTTCCTAAACTATTCCGCTTCCTGACTACTCTGTGGCTGAAGAAATGCTTCCTAACATCCCTGTGATTCATCTGTGTCTTCAGCTTCCAACTGTGTCCCCTTGTTACTGTGTCCAATCTCTGGAACATCCTGTCTTTGTCCACCTTGTCAATTCCTCTCAGTATTTTGTAAGTCGTTATCATGTCACCCCCAATCTCTCCTGTCCTCCAGTGTCGTCAGGTTGATTTCCCTTAACCTCTCCTCGTAGGACATACCTCTTAGCTCTGGGACTAGTCTTGCTGCGTGTGTGTGTGTATTTGTGTGTGTGTGTTTGAGTGTGTGTGTGTGTGTGTGTGTGTGTGTGTGTGTGAGTGTGTGTGTGTGTGTGTGGGTGTGTGTTTGTGTGTGTGTGTACTCACCTAGTTGAGGTTGCAGGGGTCGATTCAAAGCTCCTGGCCCCGCCTCTTCACTGGTCGCTACTAGGTCACTCTTCCTGCTCCATGAGCTTTATCATACCTCTTCTTAAAGTTATGTATGGATCCTGCCTCCACTACATCACTTCCCAGACTATTCCACTTTCTGACAACTCTGTGACTGAAGAAATACTTACTTCCTAACATCCCTGTGATTCATCTGAGTCTTCAACTTCCAACTGTGTCCCCTTGTTGCTGTGTCTCATCTCTGGAATATTTTGTCTCTGTCCACCTTGTCGGTTCCTCTCAGTATTTTATATGACGTTATCATATCCCCCCTATCTCTCCTGTCTTCCATTGTCGTGAGATCGATTTCCCTTAACCTCTCCTCGTAGGACATACCCCTTAGCTCCGGGACTAGTCTCGTTGCAAACCTTTGCACTTTTTCTATTTCCTGACGTGCTTGGCCAGGTGTGGTGCTGTGTGTGTGTGTGTGTGTGTGTGTGTGTGTGTGTGTGTCTGCCGTCTAATCATCCATCATATACAAAAGAATCATACACACAAAATAATATTAACGGGGAGATAAATTCGCAGCTATATAAAAATATCATTAATTCTTCTTCCAGCAAACCTTATCAACAAGTGCTCATTAAGGATAACAAAATGACTTGTGCTAAGTCTCCCTCAGCTGAGCTTTCCTAGAGCAGAACAGTGGTATCATTAGTGAGCTGAGACGAGTGTAATCTTTTTGCCGTATCTACCTACCAGCTGCTCCCAAAATAATGATTGTAACTGTGAAAATTATTATTATTATTGTGCAAGACTGGTATACAATACCGACAAGATTCTGGAGAATCTTCACGACTACGGTGCTGTTCACACTAACTCCAAGGCTGAGGGACTGATTACCTCATCTTTTGTATACAGTTTTACTGTCTTCAAATTATGCCCTAGAATCTGTATTGATAAAGCCACTGGATGACGAAACGTCTACAATAAAGATACCCAGATGTTGCACATGTGCCTCAGTTTTCATTATTATTATTATTATTATTATTATTATTATTATTATTATTATTATTATTATTATTATTACTATGTGAGCAAATCACCTGCAGGAGACTTACAGGGTATTACCTGCAAGTAATTTGGTTGAGGTAAGTGGGACTTAGTAGGACACTGAACTGTAACTCCCTCAACTGCCCACTTCCTCACCACTCACACAAAAAGCTAGACTTAACATTAAATTAATAATTATAATATTAAAACCAGCTACTCTGGCAATTAAAGTTGTGTGGACTGTATAGGATTAGGCTTGCTGGCCGCACAAAATATAATTGATATTAACACTTACCGTTTAATTACTGTAGATGAATCACACCACAACACCTGCCAAACACCTAGACCCTACACTGGCCAGCTAATGATCTAAATGCAAGGACTAATGGTGCACTTCCCTGTGAGTAATGTTCTGCCATTCACACGCAATTCTTGAGGTCTCGCAAATTTTCTGTCCCAATTCTTCAGCAGGGGACATTAACACGGGTTCCTATTAAAAACTTCAGGCCGAAACACCCCAGTTTGGCCTCTGACAACGCCCTCTCACACATTAAATTCAATATGGTGTCTGTCCCCGGCGTTACATAGCAGCTGTTGTACAACCCCCTCACTCGAAATTTCTCGAAAGGGTCAAATCATCATCACATTTCATTACACAATTATTGCATTATTCAAATTTACACATGATGAATTGAGGATAATCCAAAATTTTCCACAGTAACAATTATTACACCTCCACTTATTTTTATGAGAAAACATGGTGGTGTAATGTGGCTAGGCGTTGACCCTGATGATATACTGCTATTGTTATTATTATTATTATTATTATTATTATTATTATTATTATTATTATTATTATTGCTATTATTATTATTATTATTATTATTATTATTATTATTATTATTATTATTATTATTATATTTAAAGCAAGCGGTAAATTCTTATGGGTATTAAACCTACAGCAACAGGGTATGAGTATAAACTTCATTTTGACACTCGACTAGTAAGCCTATCAAAAATAATCACACTAGTCTCATTTGTTTATCCAATAATCGTCTCCCATACAGTTACTGCAGTGTTTCCATATAAAAAAATAATAAACATTATAAAGACCAAAAAGGCACAATACCGTGACTGGAACAATACACAAGTACTGTCGAGTGTCTGTGTAAATAAATGTGGCTCTTAACTCATCACTTCCACACTCCTAGTGATGTGATGTGTCTCGTGGCGCAGAGCTCACAAAATTGAGAACTTTCCAGAATACATTAGTGTATATTATTTGTGCCTACTTTAGTTCATAACAGTAGAAACAGTTGCTGACTATAGCATAAATAGTGACTAATGGAATCAGGCTTAGGAGAAAATGGAATAGTCTGAAAGAGTAAGATTTATTTACGTCTTTCTTACATTAAAAACCTACATATAACGAGGACCCCCTCCCCTCCCCTCTCCTTTCTCTCCTACCAAAAAAAAAAAAATGAACACATGAACTAAGACAAACCGCAGTGGCTGGTTTTGGTAGTGATCCCAGTCCGGTCTTCGGTCTTAAGTAAGATTTCTGCCAGTCAAGAGCTCCGTGGGGGCATTGGCTTTAATTGGAAATCTGGAGTCGGTAATTAATTGGATTTGTCATGATTAGCGGACGATGGTTCATGATAGTTACGTCCCGTCCGGTGAGCATCGTTCACCTGCCCACTATAGTTGCCACCTGCTCCTGTTTCCCAGATACTTATCTCATTTATCCATTTATTATTTATCTTTAAATGTTTACTTTGTCTATTGTACATTTACGACAGAGGAAGAAGAAAGCTTTTAGGGGAAGTGATAAAACGCAACCATATAATATAGATTCACGTATTAAGACGTATCTTGAAGACGGATAAGAAATGGCATTTCCCCCCCCCCCCATACCAGATCTTAACATCGGCAGCACTTTTCTGGAACGACGATGAAGTAAACTGGAACAAAAATTCCAGCTCAGAGACGTGGGATTTGTAGAGTATCAGCCTGCAACTTGTGAGACTAATTCATTTACGGCACTGACGCCACCGAAAATTAATAGAACACTAGCGTATTTACTGGCCTGACGATTAGTTTTAATTTGCCACTTTATACTGAGCCATCGCGCCTATGAAGCATTCATTCTAGTGGAACTGAATTTGTATCAGCTAAATACTATATTTCAATTTCAAGTTCTTCTTTCATAACATATGTACTTTTGGGGTGTGTTTCCTTAAGACAACTACTGTCCCTGTTCACCTAGCAGTAAGTAGGTACCAGGGTGTTAGCTGACTGGTGTGGGTCGCATCCTGGGGACAAATTTAACCTAATTTGCCAGAAAAGCTCTACATAACCAGGGACTTTCTATTTAGTATGTTAGTGATGTCAGCTAGGTCTGTATAAGTTACATCATGTAGAAATAAAGATTTATTATTATTATTATTATTATTATTATTATTATTATTATTATTATTATTATTATTATTATTATTATTATTATTATAATGGTAGGTTGGTTGATTAATGGGGTTTAAAGATTTTATGTAAGTAAGTTCATTCAGGTATGCACAAATACAGTTACATAAATTATCATATATAGCAGCATATGTGTAGAGAACCTGGGATAATCCAAAAAAGTCCGACAGTGATTTCTCTCCATTGGGGTCCTCTCGATTTCACTACTGCCATTAAGGCATCAAGTAACCTTTTCACCGCTAGTCAACATTACTATAACTTCTAAGATAGGGATTAGCGTAAACTCTCGGCATATATACCCTGAGAGAAACGCTCATCTCATTGCACATTCTGTGAAAAAGATAAACAAGGATAATGCAGATTTAATTGATCAAATGGCTTTGATCAATTAAATCTGCGTTATTTATTATCATCATAAACCTATAAACAAAGCCTACAATTGGGACAATTGTACACACTTATAATACTACAAATTGACTAGATAAAGCTTTAACTAGAACGAAACGTAGGTGGGCCCGTCTTGCCATCCAAAAATATTATATTAGTCTACCCTCCAATCGAAGTTTTCTCTCATGTTGTTCTATATACCTGAGGACACGCTTAACAAACCTTGCCCCGTAATAACATATCTTACTTTACCTACTAACGAATGAAACACATATACAGGATGATAATATAATAATGATATTGAAAACAGCATCTTGATACGTCCATCTTATGTTGGAAAACGCGTCCACAACATTACTAACATTGAAATGTCAGTTCCAGTGATTATTTAGATGTCTCCATGATAAATGTGTATGATAAATTTATTACTCAATACATGCTGGCTGCGAAATAATGTTCAGAATGTTGTGGCTTTTAAAAGCAGATATGGTTTGGCTTTGGTACGAGTTACATTAAAAAATTAAACTGTTTTTTATATGTTTACTCTTAACGCGGTGCTGGTTTTTGAGTTTCCCCTGTAGAGTGTGGCTAGCCTCCCTCTCACTCTCCCTCACTGTGGCTAGCCTCCCTCTCACTCTCCCTCACTGTGGCTAGCCTCCCTCTCACTCTCCCTCACTGTGGCTAGCCTCCCTCTCACTCCCCCTCACTGTGGCTAGCCTCCCTCTCACTCTCCCTCACTGTGGCTAGCCTCCCTCTCACTCCCCCTCACTGTGGCTAGCCTCCCTCTCACTCTCCCTCACTGTGGCTAGCCTCCCTCTCACTCTCCCTCACTGTGGCTAGCCTCCCTCTCACTCTCCCTCACTGTGGCTAGCCTCCCTCTCACTCTCCCTCACTGTGGCTAGATTCCCTCTCACTCTCCCTCAATGTGGCTAGCCTCCCTCTCACTCTCCCTCACTGTGGCTAGCCTCCCTCTCACTCTCCCTCACTGTGGCTAGCCTCCCTCTCACTCTCCCTCACTGTGGCTAGCCTCCCTCTCACTCTCCCTCACTGTGGCTAGCCTCCCTCTCACTCTCCCTCACTGTGGCTAGCCTCCCTCTCACTCTCCCTCACTGTGGCTAGCCTCCCTCTCACTCTCCCTCACTGTGGCTAGCCTCCCTCTCACTCTCCCTCACTGTGGCTAGCCTCCTTCTCACTCTCCCTCACTGTGGGTAACCTCCCTCTTACTCTCCCTCACTGTGGCTAGCCTCCCTCTCACTCTCCCTCACTATGGCTAGCCTTCCACTCACTCTCCCTCACTGTGGCTAGCCTCCCTCTCACTCTCCCTCACTGTGGCTAGCCTCCCTCTCACTCTCCCTCACTGTGGTTAGCCTCCCTCTCACTCTCCCTCACTGTGGCTAGCCTCCCTCTCACTCTCCCTCACTGTGGCTAGCCTCCCTCTCATTCTCCCTCACTGTGGCTAGCCTCCCTCTCACTCTCCCTCACTGTGACTAGCCTCCCTCTAACTCTCCCTCACTGTGGCTAGCTTCCCTCACACTCTCCCTCACTGTGGGTAGCCTCCCTCTCACTCTCCCTCACTGTGGCTAGCCTCCCTCTCACTCTCCCTCACTGTGGCTAGCCTTCCACTCACTCTCCCTCACTGTGGCTAGCCTCCCTCTCACTCTCCCTCACTGTGGCTAGCCTCCCTCTCACTCTCCCTCACTGTGGTTAGCCTCCCTCTCACTCTCCCTCACTGTGGCTAGCCTCCCTCTCACTCTCCCTCACTGTGGCTAGCCTCCCTCTCATTCTCCCTCACTGTGGCTAGCCTCCCTCTCACTCTCCCTCACTGTGACTAGCCTCCCTCTCACTCTCCCTCACTGTGGCTAGCCTCTCTCTCACTCTCCCTCACTGTGGCTATCCTCCCTCTCACTCTCCCTCACTGTGGCTAGCCTCCCTCTCACTCTCCATCACTGTGACTAGCCTCCCTCCCACTCTCCCACACTGTGGCTAGCCTCCCTCTCACTCTCCCTCACTGTGGCTAACTTCCCTCTAACTCTCCCTCACTGTGGCTAGCTTCCCTCTCACTCTCCCTCACTGTGGCTAGCCTCCCTCACACTCTCCCTCACTGTGGGTAGCCTCCCTCTCACTCTCCCTCATTGTGGCTAGCTTCCCTCTCACTCTCCCTCACTGTGGCTAGCCTCCCTAACACTCTCCCTCACTGTGGCTAGCCTCCCTCACACTCTCCCTCACTGTGGCTAGCCTCCCTCTCACTCTCCCTCACCTTGGCTAGCTTCCCTCTCACTCTCCCACACTGTGGCTAGCCTCCCTCACACTCTCCCTCACTGTGGCTAGCCTCCCTCTCACTCTCCCACACTGTGGCTAGCCTCCCTCTCACTCTCCCTCTCTGTGGCTAGCCTCCCTCTCACTCTCCCACACTGTGGCTAGCCTCCCTCACACTCTCCCTCACTGTGGCTAGCTTCCCTCTCAATCTCCCACACTGTGGCTAGCCTCCCTCTCACTCTCCCACACTGTGGCTAGCCTCCCTCTCACTCTCCCTCACTGTGGCTAGCCTCCCTCTCACTCTCCCACACTGTGGCTAGCCTCCCCCTCACTCTCCCTCACTGTGGCTAGCCTCCCTCTCACTCCCACACTGTGGCTAGCCTCTCTCATACTCTCCCTCACTGTAGCTAGCCTCCCTCCCACTCTCCCACACTGTGGCTAGCCTCCCTCTCACTCTCCCTCACTGTGGCTAGCCTCCCTCTCACTCTCCCTCACTGTGGCTATCCTCCCTCTCACTCTCCCTCACTGTGGCTAGCCTCCTTCACACTCTCCCTCACTGTGGGTAGCCTCCCTCACACTCTCTCTCACTGTGGGTAGCCTCCCTCTCACTCTCCCTCACTGTGGCTAGCCTCCCTCTCACTCTCCCTCACTGTGGCTAGCCTCCCTCTCACTCTCCCACACTGTGGCTAGCCTCCTTCTCACTCTCCCTCACTGTGGCTAGCCTCCCTCTCACTCTCCCTCACTGTGGCTAGCCTCCCTCTCACTCTCCCTCACTGTGGCTATCCTCCCTCTCACTCTCCCTCACTGTGGCTAGCCTCCCTCACACTCTCCCTCACTGTGGCTAGCCTCCAACTCGTCTCTTCTACTTCCCACCTTCATAGTCCAGTATTGCTACACCTTCTACACATATGTTTGACACATTCAAGACTAAGTGACAGATCCTATGGCAAATTCAGATTTGGAGGAAGGATGTTTCACTTTTCGGAGAGGGAAGCAAGGAGCATCATTAAGTGCAAGGAGCATCATTAAGTGCAAGGAGCATCATTCAGTGATGACAAAGGTACTAGTGTGTGAATGTTGCAATGAATGGTTATGGCAGTACGTACAAACTTGAACGAGAGTAAGTCATTATTGATTGTTTTGTTCACCTGTGTACTAGACGTATTACCATGTCCGTCGGCATCTTTTTGCCTATAAATGCAACCATGGACGGAGTGCCATGTGTGGAATGTTCAGTGGTGCTTCACGGGGGAATGCTTGAACACAGTATTACTGATGTCATTCAGTAAATTCGCCCCTCGAGGCAATAATCTAAAAAAAATAATCATAGAGATTATTGGTAATCATTCAAGGGAATAAAATCGTAGAGTTAACGGCTATTAAGTCAGGGGCAGCGCTTTCGGTTCACAACTGTAGAACCCGGAGTCAGTCCAGGGAAAGTGGAGACTCAAGCCAAGTCTTTTCTTTTTAACACCTGTTGCCATTGTTTCCCTACCAGTAAATAGATACTTAGGTTTTAGAAGACGCATTTGAATCTAATTCTAAGACGCGAGAGTATTACCTAGTTAGGTCTTATCTCTAAAAGGACCTTAGGTTTAACAACTGGTTTAAGGCTGTGTATTCAATTGTGATAAAAATGAGATATATACTGGAATTCGCCGATATAGAAACTACCATTTTCGAAAAAAGATGTGATAGTAACCCATTTATCTATAGAAAAGAATCCCCATCCAGCTATTATAAAATTTTGAAAATTAACGAAAAAGAGTGAAAGATGGGCTTAGATATAAGAGTGTTGGTTGTTCTTCAAGGGAAGGATGCTGTGTATTGCAACCTTCTCCACGCCAGACCCGTCATCCAAACATCAATTTCGTTTATCAGTCAGTTGCAGTGCGTCGAAATGTGTACGATCTCAACATTGACTAAACAAAAAACTACTTTTTCGTGTTATTCTATTATTTTCATGTTATTCTAGTAACAATAATCTATATTAATGCATAATTAACCATCAATAACCAAATCACATAAACGAGAGAGATATGTCTGGCAACGAGGGACGTAAAAGACAAATCGTCATCGCTTATATAGCTAGAAACCACACATTCATTTTTTTTTACTATTGAGGAGGCGTTGCCTCGGGATGTACCTGGACAGGTGGTACACAGGTGAGACTTAGCATGAGGGATGGCTGGTGTGAGCATCACCATAAATTAACGCTTGTTGTGTAGTCTTCAAGGCCAGGGAGTAAAAGTGCATTATAATAACCATTATTAATAGAACCGACTGTCTCTCATCAAACCACAATGCCATCGTGGGTTCTATGCAGTCTCTAAAATTAGATGAAGACAGAAATAAGTCTTTTAAAAGTTTTCTTCTGTATTTCAAGATATTCTCAGTGTCTTGCAATACAGATTAAAATATTATTTGTGTTTTCTATTCTTACAATAATATCCTTGTCCGTGTTTTTATTATACAGTGAATTATTCCTACCTTGACGAAGGGACGATAATCAAGATTGTACCAAGCTGTCCACCACTGGTGCCAGTATAAATTAATACCACAAGATGGATCTAATACGCTTTGACCTTGTTTAATACTTCAGATGTTCCGTATAGTTATTTCTCCTTCGCTGGAAAGGTAAATCCTCACGTGAATTTGAACTTCATGACAAAACTGTAGGAAGGACAGACACACAATCTGCGTTCCTTCTGTCTGAGGGTCTCAAACCAACACATTAGTCCTGGCACGCAGGAATTTAGCCTTCACTTTCCCACACACACTCATAAGTCAGCTAGGATCGGGAAGAGAAACAGTAGCTAACTCATTACAACGTCTTGGCAGAAATCACTAACCACTAAATGTTGAAGCTAACCGCTAATGTTGAAGATAAGTAAGTTTAATTTAAGCTTTGGGTACGTGACATGCATTTTTATTTTACAAAGGGCTTGAGGACACACACATGTTATGGGTAAGTAAAAATACATTACACAGATTTAAAATGGGATAACCCAATAAAGTCAAACACTATAATTAATTTCTGACCATAAGAGACATTCCCCAGTTATTTCATGGAAACCAGTTTGTTTAATAAAAAAAAACACGTTAAAACCTACACAAACTAAATATCAAGGTGAAGCTTCCTATGAGGAAATACATGGTCTATTATCAAGCGTCGACGAGTGGGGAAGCCTACAAGTGAACCAGATATTGTACTGACACCTGTCACAGACTTCACTGACACCAGCCGGATATTATATAAGTTTCTTTACATATCATTTTGATGGTAACTTTTTTCAGTTGTGTAAAAAAATATTAGGAATTTTATTTAGTAGCACAGATACAGGACCTCCCCGTTGTGTTGATGGGGTGTCACCACTATGCTATGTGTGTGTGTGTCACCACTACACTGTGTGTCACCACTACGTTATGTGTATGTGCGTCATTACCACGCTGTGAATGTTGGTGGAGTGTGTTTGTCACCACTACGCTGTGTGTGTGTGTGTGTGTGTGTGTGTGTGTGTGTGTGTGTGTGTGCGCGTGTGTGTACTCACCTAGTTGAGGTTGCGGGGGTCGATCCCGAGCTCCTGGCCCCGCGCGTGTGTGTGTGTGTGTGTGTATGTGTGTGTGTATGTGTGTGTATGTGTGTGTGTATATGTGTGTGTACTCACCTATTTGTACTCACCTAATTGTGGTTGCAGGGGTCGAGTCATAGCTCCTGGCCCCGCCTCTTCACTGATTGCTACTAGGTCCTCTCTCTCCCTGCCCCATGAGCTTTATCATACCTCGCCTTAAAACTATGTATGGTTCCCGCCTCCACTACTTCACTTTCTAGGCTATTCCACGGCTTGACTACTCTATGACTGAAGAAATACTTCCTAACAGGTAGTAGGTTGGTAGACAGCAACCACCCAGGGAAGTACTACCGTCCTGCCAGATGACTGTGAAACAAAAACCTGTAACTGTTTTGCATGATGGTAGGATTGCTGGTTTCTTTTTCTGTCTCATAAACACGCTAGATAACAGGGATATCTTGCTACTCCTACTTACACTTTGGTCACACTTCACAGACACGCACATGCATATATATATATACATACATCTAGGTTTTTCTCCTTTTTCTAAATAGCTCTTGTTCTTTTTTATTTCTTCTATTGTCCATGGGGAAGTGGAAAAGAATCTTTCCTCCGTAAGTCATGCGTGTCGTATGAGGCGACTAAAATGCCGGGAGCAATGGGCTAGTAACCCCTTCTCCTGTATACATTTACTAAAAAAGAGAAGAAGAAAAACTTTATAAAATTGGGATGCTTAAATGTGCGTGGATGTAGTGCGGATGACAAGAAACAGATGATTGCTGATGTTATGAATGAAAAGAAGTTGGATGTCCTGGCTCTAAGCGAAACAAAGCTGAAGGGGGTAGGAGAATTTCAGTGGGGGGAAATAAATGGGATTAAATCTGGAGTATCTGAGAGAGTTAGAGCAAAGGAAGGGGTAGCAGTAATGTTAAATGATCAGTTATGGAAGGAGAAAAGAGAATATGAATGTGTAAATTCATGAATTATGTGGATTAAAGTAAAGGTTGGATGCGAGAAGTGGGTCATAATAAGCGTGTATGCACCTGGAGAAGAGAGGAATGCAGAGGAGAGAGAGAGATTTTGGGAGATGTTAAGTGAATGTACAGGAGCCTTTGAACCAAGTGAGAGAGTAATTGTGGTAGGGGACCTGAATGCTAAAGTAGGAGAAACTTTTAGAGAGGGTGTGGTAGGTAAGTTTGGGGTGCCAGGTGTAAATGATAATGGGAGCCCTTTGATTGAACTTTGTATAGAAAGGGGTTTAGTTATAGGTAATACATATTTTAAGAAAAAGAGGATAAATAAGTATACACGATATGATGTAGGCGAAATGACAGTAGTTTGTTGGATTATGTATTGGTAGATAAAAGACTGTTGAGTAGACTTCAGGATGTACATGTTTATAGAGGGGCCACAGATATATCAGATCACTTTCTAGTTGTAGCTACACTGAGAGTAAAAGGTAGATGGGATACAAGGAGAATAGAAGCATCAGGGAAGAGAGAGGTGAAGGTTTATAAACTAAAAGAGGAGGCAGTTAGGGTAAGATATAAACAGCTATTGGAGGATAGATGGGCTAATGAGAGCATAGGCAATGGGGTCGAAGAGGTATGGGGTAGGTTTAAAAATGTAGTGTTAGAGTGTTCAGCAGAAGTTTGTGGTTACAGGAAAGTGGGTGCAGGAGGGAAGAGGAGTGATTGGTGGAATGATGATGTAAAGAGAGTAGTAAGGAGAAAAAGTTAGCATATGAGAAGTTTTTACAAAGTAGAAGTGATGCAAGGAGGGAAGAGTATATGGAGAAAAAGAGAGAGGTTAAGAGAGTGGTGAAGCAATGTAAAAAGAGAGCAAATGAGAGAGTGGGTGAGATGTTATCAACAAATTTTGTTGAAAATAAGAAAAAGTTTTGGAGTGAGATTAACAAGTTAAGAAAGCCTAGAGAACAAATGGATTTGTCAGTTAAAAATAGGAGAGGAGAGTTATTAAATGGAGAGTTAGAGGTACGTATTGGGAAGATGGAGGGAATATTTTGAGGAATTGTTAAATGTTGATGAAGATAGGGAAGCTGTGATTTCGTGTATAGGGCAAGGAGGAATAACATCTTGTAGGAGTGAGGAAGAGCCAGTTGTGAGTGTGGGGGAAGTTCGTGAGGCAGTAGGTAAAATGAAAGGGGGTAAGGCAGCCGGGATTGATGGGATAAAGATAGAAATGTTAAAAGCAGGTGGGGATATAGTTTTGGAGTGGTTGGTGCAATTATTTAATAAATGTATGGAAGAGGGTAAGGTACCTAGGGATTGGCAGAGAGCATGCATAGTTCCTTTGTATAAAGGCAAAGGGGATAAAAGAGAGTGCAAAAATTATAGGGGGATAAGTCTGTTGAGTGTACCTGGTAAAGTGTATGGTAGAGTTATAATTGAAAGAATTAAGAGTAAGACGGAGAATAGGATAGCAGATGAACAAGGAGGCTTTAGGAAAGGTAGGGGGTGTGTGGACCAGGTGTTTACAGTGAAACATATAAGTGAACAGTATTTAGATAAGGCTAAAGAGATCTTTGTGGCATTTATGGATTTGGAAAAGGCGTATGACAGGGTGGATAGGGGGGCAATGTGGCAGATGTTGCAAGTGTATGGTGTAGGAGGTAGGTTACTGAAAGCAGTGAAGAGTTTTTACGAGGATAGTGAGGCTCAAGTTAGAGTATGTAGGAAAGAGGGAAATTTTTTCCCAGTAAAAGTAGGCCTTAGACAAGGATGTGTGATGTCACCGTGGTTGTTTAATATATTTATAGATGGGGTTGTAAGAGAAGTAAATGCGAGGGTCTTGGCAAGAGGCGTGGAGTTAAAAGATAAAGAATCACACACAAAGTGGGAGTTGTCACAGCTGCTCTTTGCTGATGACACTGTGCTCTTGGGAGATTCTGAAGAGAAGCTGCAGAGATTGGTGGATGAATTTGGTAGGGTGTGCAAAAGAAGAAAATTAAAGGTGAATACAGGAAAGAGTAAGGTTATGAGGATAACAAAAAGATTAGGTGATGAAAGATTGAATATCAGATTGGAGGGAGAGAGTATGGAGGAGGTGAACGTATTCAGATATTTGGGAGTGACGTGTCAGCGGATGGTCTATGAAAGATGAGGTGAATCATAGAATTGATGAGGGAAAAAGAGTGAGTGGTGCACTTAGGAGTCTGTGGAGACAAAGAACTTTGTCCTTGGAGGCAAAGAGGGGAATGTATGAGAGTATTAGTTTTACCAACGCTCTTATATGGTGTGAAGCGTGGGTGATGAATGTTGCAGCG
>NC_069405.1:65327329-65402412 GCF_026875155.1 Cherax quadricarinatus
GCACAGAGTGTAATACCAAGTGCTCAGGCACAGATGCAGTCAGAGCAGTGCCACACATGTGTACAGTACGAGATGCTCAGCACGAGGGCATCTGGTGTTCACACAGAGTTACAGTACAGAGAGTGCTCAGCACAGAGTGTACAGTACAGAGAGTGCTCAGCACAGAGTTGTACAGTACAGAGAGTGCTCAGCACAGAGTGTACCAGTACAGAGAGTGCTCAGCACAGAGTGTACAGTACAGAGAGTGCTCAGCACAGAGTGTACAGTACAGAGAGTGCTCAGCACAGAGTGTACAGTACAGAGAGTGCTCAGCACAGAGTGTACAGTACAGAGAGTGCTCAGCACAGAGTGTACAGTACAGAGAGTGCTCAGCACAGAGTGTACAGTACAGAGAGTGCTCAGCACAGAGTGTACAGTACAGAGAGTGCTCAGCACAGAGTGTACAGTACAGAGAGTGCTCAGCACAGAGTGTACAGTACAGAGAGTGCTCAGCACAGAGTGTACAGTACAGAGAGTGCTCAGCACAGAGTGTACAGTACAGAGAGTGCTCAGCACAGAGTGTACAGTACAGAGAGTGCTCAGCACAGAGTGTACAGTACAGAGAGTGCTCAGCACAGAGTGTACAGTACAGAGAGTGCTCAGCACAGAGTGTACAGTACAGAGAGTGCTCAGCACAGAGTGTACAGTACAGAGAGTGCTCAGCACAGAGTGTACAGTACAGAGAGTGCTCAGCACAGAGTGTACAGTACAGAGAGTGCTCAGCACAGAGTGTACAGTACAGAGAGTGCTCAGCACAGAGTGTACAGTACAGAGAGTGCTCAGCACAGAGTGTACAGTACAGAGAGTGCTCAGCACAGAGTGTACAGTACAGAGAGTGCTCAGCACAGAGTGTACAGTACAGAGAGTGCTCAGCACAGAGTGTACAGTACAGAGAGTGCTCAGCACAGAGTGTACAGTACAGAGAGTGCTCAGCACAGAGTGTACAGTACAGAGAGTGCTCAGCACAGAGTGTACAGTACAGAGAGTGCTCAGCACAGAGTGTACAGTACAGAGAGTTCTCAGCACAGAGTGTCAGTACAGAAGTGCTCAGCACAGAGTTACAGACAGAGATGCTCAGCACAGAGTGTACAGAACAGAAGTGCTCAGCACAGAGTGTACATACAGAAGTGCACAGTCAGTCAGAGTATGTACAGTACAGAGAGTGCTCAGCACAGAGTGTAAATACAAGTGCTCAGTGCCCAGAGGTGACCGTACAGAAGTGCTCAGCACAGAGTGTACAGGTACAGAGAGTGCTCAGCACAGTAGTGTACAGTACAGGTGCACACACAGATTGTACATTACAGAAGAGTGCTCAGCACAGAGTGTACAGAACAGAGATGCTCAGCACAGAGTGTACATACAGAGAGGGCCAGCACACGAGTGTACAGACAGAGAGGCTCAGCACAGAGTGACAGTACAGAGTGCACAGCACAGAGTGTACATTACCAGAAGTGCCAGCACAGAGTGTACAGTACAGAGAGTCACAGCACAGAGTGTACAGTACAGATAGTGCTCAGCACAGAGTGTAATCAGTACAGAGAGTGCTCAGCACAGAGTGTACTGTACAAGTGCTCGCACAGAGTGTACAATGTAGCAGAAGGAGTGCTCATGCACCAGACGTGTACAGTACAGAGTGCTCAGCCAGTGTGTACATACAGATAGTGCTCAGCACAGAGTGTACAGTACAGAGAGTGCTCAGCACAGAGTGTACAGTACAGAGAGATCACAGCACAGAGTGTACAGTACAGATAGTATGCTCTGCAACAGAGTGGAACAGTACAGAGTGACTCAGCACAGATTGTACAGTAACAGAGAGTGCTTCAGCGCACAGAGTGTACAGTACAGAGAGTGCTCAGCCAGAGAGTACAGTACAGAGTGCTCCGCACTGAGAGTACAGTACAGAGAGTGCTCAGCACATAGTGTAAAGAACAGAGAGTGCTCAGCACAGAGTGACATAACAGAGATTGCTCAGCACAGAGTTTACAGTACAGAGAGTGCTCAGCACAAGTGTACAGTACAGAGAGGTGCTCAGCACAGAGTGTACATTACAGAGGCTCAGCACAGAGTGTACAGTAACATAAGAGTGCTCAGCACAGAGTGTCAGTACATAAGTGCTCAGCACAGAGTGTAACAGTACAGAGATGCTCAGCACAGTGAACAGTACAGAGAGTGCTCAGCAAGAGTGGTACAGTAACATAGTGCTCAGCACAGAGTGTACAGTACAGAGAGTGCTCACACGAGTGGTAGCAGTACAGAGAGTGCTCACACAGAGGTAGCAGTACAGAGAGTGCTCAGCACAGAGTGTACAGTACAGAGAGTGCCAGCACAAGTGGTACACGTACAAGCGAGAGTGCTCAGCACAGAGTGCTACAGTACAGAGAGTGCTCAGCACAGAGTGGTAACATACATAGTGCTCAGCGAAGAGTGTACATACAGAGAGTGCCCTCAGCACAGAGTGTACAGTACAGAAGTGCTCAGCACAGAGTTGTACAGTACAGAGAGTGCTCAGCACAGAGTGTACAGTACAGAGAGTGCTCAGCACAGAGTGTACAGTACAGAGTGCTCAGCACAGAGTGTACAGTACAGAGAGTGCTCAGCACAGAGTGTACAGTACAGAGAGTGCTCAGCACAGAGTGTACAGTACATAGAGTGCTCAGCACAGAGTGTACAGTAACAGAGAGTGCTTTCAGCACAGAGTGTACAGTACAGAGAGGTGCTCAAGCACAGAGTGTACAGTAACAGAGAGTGCTCAGCAAAGAGTGTAACAGTAAAAGCGGGTTGCTCAGCACAGAGTGTATAAAGTACAGAGAGTGCTCGAGCACAGAGTGTACAGTACAGAGAGTGCTCAGCACAGAGTGTACAGTACAGAGATGCACAAGCACGAGTGTACAGTACAGAGTGCTCAGCACAAGAGTGTACAGTACGGAGAGTGCTCAGCACAGAGTGACAGTACAGAGAGTGCTCTAGCACAGATGTACAATTACAGAGAGTGCTCAGCACAGAGAGTACATATACAGAGAGATCTCAGCACAGAGTGTACAGTACAGAGTGCTCAGCACAGAAGTGTACAGTACATATAGTGCTCAGCACAGAGTGGTACAGTACAGAGAGTAGCTCAGCAACAGAGTGTACAGTACAGAGAGTTCTCAGCTACAGAGTGTACAGTAAGAGTGCTCAGCACGAGAGTGTACAGTACAGAGAGTGGCTCATCACAGAGTGTACAGTACAAGAGAGAGCTCAGCACAGAGTTACAGTACAGAGAAGTGCTCACACAGAGTGTACAGTACAGAGAGTGCTCATCAACAGAGTGTACCGAACAGAGAGTGCTCAGCACAGAGTGTCAGTACAGAGTGCACACAACAGAGTGTACAGTACAGAAGTGCTTCAGCACAGAGTTGTAACTATTACAGAAGTGCTCAAGCACAGAGTGTACAGTACAAGAGTGCTCAGCAACAATGAAACATACAGAGAGTGCTCAGCACAGAGTGTACGTACAGAGTGCTCAGCACAGAGTGTACAGCTCTACAAGATGCTTCACACAGCGAGTGTACATACAGAGAGTGCTCCGCCAGAGTTACAGTACAGAGAGTGCTCAGCACAGAGTGTTACAGACAGAGAGTTGCTCAGCAAAGAGTGTACAGTACAGAGATGATGCTCACACAGAGTGTACAGTACAGGAGACAGTGCTCAGCACAGAGTGAACAGAACAATAAGTGCTCAGCACAGAGTGAACAGTACAGAGAGTGTGCTCCCACAGAGAGTGTTCAGATACAGAGAGTGCACAGCACAGATGTACAGTACAGAGAGTGCCTCAGCACAGATGAGTGTACAGTACAGAGTGCTCAGCACAGAGGTAAAGTACAGAGAGGCTCAGCACAGAGTGTACAGTAATACAGGAGAGTGCTCAGCACAGAGTAGTACAGTACAGAAGATAGCTCAGCACAGAGAGTGTACAGTACAGAGAGTGTCATCAACAGAGGTGTAAATACAGATGCTCAGCAACAGAGTGTAGGCATTACAGAGAGTGCTCAGTCACAGAGTGTAACAGTAACAGATAGTGGCTCAGCACAGAGTGTACAGTACAGAGAGTGCTCACACAGAGTGTACAGTACATAGAGTGCTCAGACACAGAGTGTACCGTACAGAGTGCTCAGCACAGAGTTACAGTACAGAGAGTGCTCAGCACAGAGTGTACAGTACAGAGAGTGCTCAGCACAGAGTGTACAGTACAGAGAATTGCTCCAACAGAGTGTACAGGTACAGAGAGTGCACAGCACAGAGAGTGTACAGTACAGGGAGTGCTACAGCACAGAGTGTACATAACAGAGAGTTCTCAGCACAGAGTGTACAGTACAGAGTGCTCAGGCCACAGAGTGTAACAGTACAGAGAGTGCTCAGCACAGAGTGTAACTGTACAGAGAGTGCTCAGCCCAGAGTGTACAGTAACAGAGAGTGCTCAGTCACAAGAGTGACAGTACAAGAGGTGCTCACACAGAGTGTAAATTACACAGATGAGTGCTCAGCCAGGTGTACAGTACAGAGAAGTGCTCGTCCAGATGTGTACAGTACAGAGAGTGCTCAGCACAGAGTGTACAATTTACAGAGAGTGATCAGCACAGAGGTGTAACAAGTAACAGAGAGTGCTCAGCACAGAGTGTACAGTACAGAGAGTTGCACCAGCACAGAGTGTACAGAACAAGAGTGTCTCAGCCACAGAGGGTACCGTACAGAGGCTCAGACACAAGAGTGTACAGTACATAGAGTTGCTCAGCACAGAGTTTACAGTACAGAGAGTGCTCAGCCACAGAGTTACAGTACAGAGAGTGCTCAGCACAGAGTGTACAGTACAAGAGTGCTCAGACACACCAGCGTACAGTAAGATAGTGCTCAGCAAGAGTTACTGTACAGAGAGTGCTCAGCGACAGAGAGTACAGGTACTAGAGAGTGCTTCAGCACAGGAAGTGTTATCAGTACAGATAGTGCTCAGCACACAGTGTACGAGTACAGGGAGTGCTCAGCACAGAGTGACAGTACAGAGAGTGCTCAGCACACAGTGTACAGTACATGAGAGTTGCTCAGCACAGAGTGAACAGGGGTAAAAATAACAGAGAGTGCACACCACAGAGGGGAGTGTACAGCACAGAGAGTCTCAGTCACAAGTGTACAGTACAGAGAGTGCCAGCACAGAGTGTACAGTAAACAGAAGAGTGCTCAGCACAGAGTGTACAGTACAGAGTGCTCCGCACAGAGTGTACAGTACAGAGAGTGCTCAGCACAGAGTGTACAGTAGAGAGTGCCACACACAGAGAGTAAGAACTGAGAGTGCTCACACAGAGTTACGTACAGAGAGTGCACACACAGAGTGTACAGAACAGAGAGGTGCTCAGCACAAAGAGTGTACAGTTACAGATAGTGCACAGCACAGAGGTACAGTACAGAGAGCACAGCACATGATTGTGTACAGTAAAGAGAGTGCTCCAGCACAGAGTGTCAGTACAAGAGAGTGCTCAGCACAGAGTGTTACAGTACAGAGTTCGCAGCACAGAGTGTACAGTACAGAGAGGTGCTCAGTCACAGAGTGACAAGTACAGAGAGTGCTCAGACACAGAGTGTACAGTACAAGAGTGCTCAGCACAGAGTGTAACAGTACAGAGAGTGCTCAGCACAGAGTTACAGACAGAGAGTGCTCACACAGAGTAGTACAGTACAGAGTGCTCAGCACAGAGTGTACAGTACAGAGAGTGCCTCAGCACAGAGTGTACAGTACAGATAGTCTCACACAGAGTTACAGTACAGAGAGTGCTCAGCACAGAGTGTAACAGTACAGAGAGGGCTCAGCACAGATGTAACAGTATCAGAGTGCTCAGCACAGAGTGTACAGTACAGAGAGATGCCAAGCACAGAGTGTACAGTACTAGAGAGCTCAGCACAGAGTGAACAATACAGAGAGTGCTCAGCAAAGTGTACATACAGAGAGTGCTCAGCAACAGAGTGTACATTACAGAGAGAGCTCACATCAGCACAGAGTGTACAGTAACAGAGAGTCTCAGCAAAGAGTGTTACAGTCCAGAGTGCTCAGCACAGATGAACAGTACAGAGAGTGCGACATCACAGAGATGTACATACAGAGAGTGCTCAGCACAGAGTGTACATACAGAAGAATGCTCAGCACAGAGTTACAGTACAGGATGCTCAGCACCAGTGTTACAGTACAGAGTGCTCAGCACAGAGTGAACAGTACAAGAGTGCTCAGCACAGAGTGGTACAGTACAGAGAGAGCTCAGCACAAGTGTACAGTACAAGAGTGGCTCACACTGGAGTGTACAGTACAGAAGTGCTCAGCACCAGAGTGTACAGAACAGAGAGTGCACAGCACAGAAGTGTACAGTACAGAGAGTGCTCAGCGACAGAGTGTACATACAGGAGAGTGCTTCCACACAGAGTGTACAGTACAGAGAGTGCTCAGCACAGAGTGTACAGTACAGAGTGCTCATCACCGAGTGGTACAGTACAGAGATTGCTCAGCACAAGTGTACATTACAGAGTGCTTCAGCAAAGAAGCTGTACAGTACAGAGAGTGCTCAGCAAAAAACACAGGAAAGGGGTTTTGTTACAGTACAGAAGAGTGCTCAGCACAGAGTGTACAGTACAGAGATTGCACTCAGCCACAGAGTGTACAGTAACAGAGATGCACAGCACAGAGTGTAGCAGTACAGAGTGCTCAGCACATGAGTGTACGACAGAGAGTGCTCAGCACAGAGTGTAACAGTACAGAGAGTGCTCAGCACAGAGTGAACAGTAAGAAGAGTGCTCCAGCACCAGAGTGTACAGTACAGAGTGCTCAGCACATGAGTGTACAGTACAGAGAAAGAGATCAGCACAGAGTGTACATAAAAAAAAAAAAAAAAAAAAAAAAAAAAAAAAAAAAAAAAATTATGGGGTAAAAAAAAAAAAATTTTGGGGATAAAAAAAAAAAAAAAAAAAAAAAAAAACAAGAGATTGCTCAGCACAGAGTGTACATACAGAGAGTGCTCACACAGAGGTACAGTAACAGAGAGGCTCAGCACAAGAGTGTACAGTACAGAGAGTGCTCAAGCACAGAGTGTACAGTACAAGGTGCTCAGCACAGAGTGTACAGTAACAGAGATGCTCAGCACAGAGTGTACGTACAGAGAGTGCTCAGCACAGAGTGTACATACAGAGATTGCTCAGCACAGAGTGCACAGTACAGAGATGCTCACACAGAGTGTACAGTACAGAGTGGCTCAGGCACAGAGTGTACTGTACAGAGAGTGACTCAGCACAGAGTGTACAGTACAGAGAGTGCTCAGCACAGAGTGTACAGAATAAGAGAGTGCACAGGCACAGAGTGTACCATAAACAGTAGGTGCTCAGCACAGAGTGTACAGTACAAGAGTGCTCACAACAGAGTGGTACAGTACAGAAGATAGCACAGCACATAGTGTACTTTACAGAGTGCTCAGCACAAGTGTACAGTACAGAGATGCTCAGCACAGAGTGTACAGTACAGAGAGAGCTCACACCAGAGTGTACAGTACATAGATTTCTCAGGACAGAGTGTACAGTACAGAGTGCTTCAGCACAGAGCGTTAACGTACAGAGAGTGCTCAGCATCAGAGGTTTACAGTACAGAGAGGCCTCAGCACAGAGTGTACAGTACATATAGAGTGCTCAGCACAGAGTGTACAGTACAGAGATGCTCAGCCGAGTAGTACAGTACAGAGTGCTTCAGCACAGAGTGTACAGTATCAAGGAGTGCTCAGCACAGAGTGTCATCACAGAGAGTGCTCAGCACAGAGTGTACAGTACAGACGAGTGCTCAGCACCAGTTACAGTACAGAGAGTGCTCAGCACAGAGGTACAGTAAACAGAGTGCTCAAGCACGATTGTACATTACAGAGAGTGCTTCAGTCACAGAGTGAGACAGTACAGAGAGTGCTCAGTCACAGAGTGTACAGTACAGCGAAGCAGGCTCATTTCCGAAGAGTTTACAGTAGCCACAGAGAGAGTATGCTCCACACAGAGTGTAAAAGTACAAAGTGCTCACACAGAGTGAGTACAGTACAGAGAGTGCACAGCACCGGATAGTTGCGTACAGTAGAGAGTGCTCAAGTTCACCAGAAGCGTGTATCCGTCTCAAGCGAGATGCTCAGATCACTAGAGTGTACAGTACAGAGAGAGTGCACCGTCACAGAGAGTAACAGTACAGTAGAGTGCTCAGCCAGAGTGAACAGTACAAATGAGCTCAGCACAGAGTGTACAGTACAGAGAGTGCTCATAGCAACAGAAGTGTACAGTCACAGAGAGTGCTCCAGACACAGAGTTGGTCACTTCAGTACAGAGAGAGCTCAGCACAGAGAGTACAAGTACAGAGAGTGACTCATCACAGAGAGTACAGTACCGAGATGACTCAGTCACTGAGTGTACAGTACAGATAGTGCTCAGACCACATGAGAGTCACGAGTACAGAGAGTGCTCAGCACAGTAGTGTACAGTACAGAGTTGGACTCAGCACAGAGGTACAGTAGCGAAGTGATCACCACAGACGGATGTCAAACAGATGAGTGCTCAGCACAGAGTGTACAGATACATAGGTGCTCATAAGCACAGAGTTACAGTACAGAGAGTGCTCAGTCACACAGTGTAACAACAGAGAGTGCTCAGCACAGAGTTACATACAGAGAGTGCAGCATCACAGAGTGTACAGTTACAGAGAGTGCTCCTCACCAGAGTGTACAGTACAGATAGTGCTCAGCCACATGTAACAGTACTAGAGAGATGCTCATGCACAGAGATGTACATACAGAGAGTGCTCAGGCATCCCAGTGTACAGTACAGAGAAGTGCTCACACAGAGTGTACAGCACAGAAGAGTGCTCGCACAGATGGTACAGTACAGAGAGTTGCTCAGCACAGAGTGTACAGGTACAGAGAGTGGCTCAGCACAGAGTGTACAGTACAGAGAGTGCTCAAGCACAGAGTGTACAGTACCAGAGAGTGCTCAGCACAGCGTGAACAGTACAGAGAGTGCTCAGCACGAGTGTACAGTACAGAGAGTGCTCAGCACAGAGTGTAAAGATACAGAGATTTGCTCACACAGAGAGTACAGTACAGAGAGTGCTCAGCGCCAGCAGTGAACAGTACAGAAGTGCTCTCAGCATACAGTGTACATACAGAGAGTGGCTTCAGCACAGAGTGTAGCAGTACAGAGAGTGCTCAGCACCAGAGTGTACAAGTACAGAGAGTGCCAGCACAGAGTGTACAGACAGGAGTCTCAGCACTCAGTGACAGAAGAGATGTGCTCAGGCACAGATGTACAGTACAGAGGTGCTCAGCACAGAGTTACAGTACAGATAGTGCACGAGCACAGAGTGTACAGTGACAGAGTGCTCAGCACAGAGTGTACAGTACAGAGAGTAGCTCCAGCACAGAGTGTACAGTACAGAAGTGCTCAGCACAGAGTGTACAGTACAGATAGGTCTCGATCACAGATGTACAGTACAGAGAGTGCACAGCACAGAGTGTCAGTAACAGAGAGGCTCAGCACAGAGTGTACATACAGAGAGTGCTCAGCACAGAGTGTACAGTACAGAGATTGCACATCACAGAGTGTACAGTACAGAGAGTGCACAGCACAGAGTGTACAGTACAGAGAGTGCTCATCACAGAGTGCACAGTACAGAGAGTGCTCACACAGAGTGTACATACAGAGAGTGCCAGCACAAGTGTACAGTACAGAGTGCTCACATCAGAGTGTACAGTACAGAGAGTGCTCACACAGCGATTTACAGTACAGAGAGTGCTAGCACAGAGTGTACAAGTACAGAGAGTTCTCAGCACAGGAGTGTACGTACAGAGAGTGCTCAGCACAAAGGTACAGTACAAGAGAGTGCACAGCACAGAGTGTACAAGTACAGAAGTGCTCAGCACAGAGTGGACATTACAGAAGAGTGCTCACCCAGTGTGAACAGTACAGAGAGTGCCTCATGCACACAGTTGTACATACAGAGAGTAGCTCAGACACAGAGTGGACAGTACAGATAGTGCCAGCACAGCCAGTGAGTATCCGTACAGATAGTGCTCCATCTACAGAGAGTGTACACAGTAGCAGAGAGTGCTCAGCACAGAGTGTACAGTACAGAAGTGCTCAGCACACTAAGTGAGAGTACAGTAAGAGAGTGCATCATCACAGAGTGTACAGACAGAAGAGTGAGCGACTCATGCACAGAAGAGTAGTACAGCCTACAGAGAAGTGCCTCAGACAACACGGAGTATGGTACCGTACAGAGAAGTGCCTCACCCAGAGTCGTACAGAACAGAGAGTGCACAGCCACAAGTGTACAAACAAGAAGAGAGCTTCAGCACAGAGTGGTACTGTACAGAAGAGTGCTCAGCACGGAAGTGTACAGCGAACAGAGAGAGCTCAGCACTAGAGGTGTAACATAACAGAGCAGAGTACGGTCTCACGCCCGAGAGATGTACAGTAACAGAGAGTGCTCAGCATCAGATTATCATGTACAAGGAGAGGCTCAGCACAGAGTGTACAGTACAGAGAGTGCCCTCATCAACAGAGTGTACAGTACACGAGAGAGCTCAGCACACTCAGTGAAGCGCTTTTCACGAAGTGACGTTGCATTAACATTTTTACTTGTCATGAAACAAAGAACTCGGTAGTTCCATTAAACAAGTGACCTCTATGACTCGTGACCTTCGCGAGTCGGCTCCTCATCCGACCTACCGTCTTGCATATTACCCTTTCTCTCACTCTCATATCTCTCTCCGCTCCTCAACTCTCACTCTCTCTCCTCTCTCCTCTCTCATCTCAATCGAATTACTCCTCAGATTCAACTCTCACCATCTCGAGTCTTTCCTCCCACGTTCCTTCATCAATCTCAACTCACTCTCTCTTCTTCCTGCTGACGACTAGTTGCTATTAGTTGCCAGGATTCGCACGAAATGTTCCTGAAGTTTCCTCTCAGAATTCAGACGTAGACTAATAGATTTAGAAGTGAGCTTTGGACTTGCCTGTCGCGCCCCGCGGAGAGACAGCAAGAAGCCTCCTTATATTCTCTCATAGTGAAGGCTGCGGGACTCACGCACGCGGACTGAGGGGCGCCTGGAAGGCTGACCCAGTGACATCACACCAACATCTCTGAGCTCACAGTCATCCTGGTCTTCTTCTCAAAGATGCAATGATCAAACCTCTCACCTAGTTTACACACGTGAACTTGAACATTTTGTTCAGAAATCCAGAAGGCGTACTTTAAACTCCACGGTTTTCCCCTACCCGATTACCCTAGTTTGTTATCTTGTGGCGTGATGTACACACTAACCTACACACTATGCCCTTTGCACTGCTACGGTGTACAGGAGGAAAAGTGAACATACAGTTCCAACCTCGTAGAATGTCACACAAGTCAAGCTGGTAGACGCACACTGCTCTTGTAGTAATCGTAGTAATAAACAACTCTGTGTTATCTAGTGTTACTGTTTCTGGTGTTGTGACACCGGTACGGGTGGAAACATTAGACGTGTTTCCTTAAGACACCTGCTCTCCCTGTTCACCTAGCAGTAAGTAGATACCTGGGTGTTAGGCGACTGGCGTGGGTCGCATCATGGGGACAAAATTACATAAGAACATAAAAAAGAAATAACACTGCAACAGGCCTGCTGGCCCATGCGAGGCAGGTCCAGTTTTCCCACCGGCTTAAGCCAATGCCTTGACCTAGTCAGGTCAATCACATTCACTTAAAGGAGGAGCACGGCATCCGACCTAGTAGCACAAGCTAGTCAGGTCCAACTCACACCCACCCACACCCACTCATAAGAACATAAGAACATAAGAACGAAGGAACACTGCAACAGGCCCACTGGCCCATGCGAGGCAGGTCCAAGTCTCCTACCGGCTTAAGCCAATGCACCCATCCTAGTCAGGTCAGGTCACCTTGACTTAAGGGAAAAACACGGCAACCGACCTGGTAGCACAAGCTAATCATGTCCAACTCACACCCACCCACACCCACTCATGTATTTATCCAACCTATTTTTAAAGCCACACAACGTTCTGGCCTCTATGACTGTACTTGGGAGTTTGTTCCACTCATCCACAACTCTATTACCAAACCAGTACTTTCCTATATCCTTCTTGAATCTGAATTTTTCTAACTTAAAACCATTGCTGCGAGTCCTGTCTAGGCTAGATATTTTCAGCACACTGTTTACATCCCCTTTATTTATTCCTGTCTTCCATTTATACACCTCAATCATATCACCCCTAATTCTACGTCTTTCTAGAGAGTGCAGATTCAGGGCCCTTAGTCTTTCCTCATAGGGAAGGTTTCTGATACATGGGATCAACTTTGTCATCCTCCTTTGTACATTTTCCAGAGCATTTATATCCATTCCGTAATACGGCGACCAAAACTGTGCAGCATAATCTAAATGAGGCCTAACCAAGGATGTATAGAGTTGAAGAACAACCTGAGGACTCCTATTATTTATGCTTCTTGATATAAAGCCAAGGATTCTATTAGCTTTATTGCGAACACTTATGCACTGTTGTCTTGGTTTCAGATTACTGCTAACCAGAACTCCTAAATCTTTTTCGCAATCCGTAATATTAAGATCTACATTATTTAGTTTATATGTGGCATGATTATTTTCCTGTCCAACATTTAGAACTTTGCATTTGTCTATATTAAACTGCATCTGCCACTTCTCCGACCACTGCATCAGTCTACTCAAATCTTCCTGGAGTGCTCTAATGTCCTCGTCAGAATGAATTCGACGGCCTGTTTTGGTGTCATCGGCAAACTTGCTGATGTCGCTCTTTATGCCCTCATCTATGTCGTTTATGTAGATTGTGAACAGCAGGGGGCCCAACACTGAACCCTGTGGAACACCGCTCGTGACGCTTCCCCACTCTGATTTCTCCCCATTTATGCAAACTCTCTGCTGCCTATTTCTCAACCATGCCTCTATCCAGGAAAAATTTCTCCTCCTATTCCATGTGCCTTAATTTTCCTCAATTGTTTCTGATGTGGGACCCTGTCAAAAGCCTTACTGAAGTCCATATACACAATATCATATTCATTACCATGATCTACCTCCTCAAATACCTTAGTGAAAAAAGTTAATAAATTCGTAAGGCAGGAACGCCCCTTTGTAAAACCATGCTGAGATTCGTTGATTAATTTATGTTTTTCAAGGTGGCTACGAACTGCCTCGGCAATTATTGATTCCATAAATTTTCCCACTATGGAGGTTAGGCTAATTGGTCTATAGTTCGAAGCTAAGGACCTATCACCTGCTTTGAAAATAGGTATCACATTTGCCATTTTCCACTTATCTGGCACCATGCCAGTTAGTAGTGATAGGTTGAAAAGATTAGCCAAAGGTTTGCTAAGCTCCTCTTTACATTCCTTTAGAGCCCTTGCATACAGTTCATCAGGGCCTGGGGATTTGTTAGGTTTTAATTTATCTATTTGCCTAAGGACCATGTCACTTGTGACCCTAATCGTGCACAGTTTATTATCGTCCTGTTCCATATAATTTATCATTTCTGGAATATCGCTGGTATCCTCCTGTGTAAAAACTGAGAGGAAGTATGTGTTAAAACTTCTATACATTTCCTTATCACTGTCAGTGAGCTGACCCGAGGAACTTTTGAGTGGGCCTATCTTGTCCCTGATCTTACTTCTGTATACCTGAAAGAATCCTTTTGGGTTAGTCTTCGATTGTCTTGCAACTTTAACCTCGTAATCTCTTTTTGCTTTTCTTATTCCTTTTTTTTATTTCTCTCTTTAACTGAATATATCGATTTCTTAATTACCCCTCTCCTCTTTTGATTTGCCTATGTATGCCTCTCTTTTGACCAATTAGATATTTTAACCTATTGTTCATCCATTTAGGATCATTTTTGTTTGATCTGATTTCCCTATTTGGAACATAATTTGACTGAGCAGCTAGAACTATGCCCTGGAAAGCGTCATATCGGCAACCATCACCACCTACCTGACCCTTAGTCAGGTCATTCCAGTTCAGCCCACCTAATTAATTTTTCAGTCCTATGAAATCAGCCAAGCGGAAGTCAGGGACAGAGACTTGATTGCCATTATTAGGGGAATTCCATGATATATTAAAACTGAGTGATTTGTGATCACTTTCCCCAAGCTCATCATTAACCTCAAGATTATTAATTAGCGTTTCCCTACTGGCAAGAACCAAGTCAAGGAGGTTTTTTCCCCTAGTTAGCTCTGTCACAAACTGTTTTAAAAAACAATCCTGGATCGTATCAAGAAAGTCACCTGACTCTAAATTTCCTGTCAAATTGTTCCAGTCAGTCTGTCTGTAGTTGAAATCTCCCATTAGCAAAACATTTTCGTATGTAGATGCCTTACGAATTTCGTCCCATAGAAGTTTACTGCACTCCCTGTCAAGATTTGGGGCCCTGTAAATCACACCCAAAATTAATTTTTCTCGGCCCTCGAGAAGCTGTAACCAAACAGATTCAGTGGCTGACGCTTCTAATTTTATATCTTGTCTAACACAACAATTTAAATTGTCTCTGACATACATCGCTACTCCACCACCTTTCCTGTTGACCCTGTCAGTGTGGAATAATTAATAGCCTTGTATGTGACATTCAGAGGGCATCTCTCTATCTTTCAGATTGAGCCAGGTCTCTGTTATAGCAATAATATCTATGTTTCCTGCACTTGCAATTAATCTTAGCTCATCTATCTTATTTCTTACACTCCTGCTATTAGTATAGTAAACCTTAAGGGAGCTAGTCCCTTGCTGCCCTTTGCTGTCCCCCTTTGTTTGCTGACCTGATCTATTGTTTTTATTTATAACTTCATGCTGAATGCCTTTTATACATTTACTGTTTCCAACCCTAGTGTTGCAACCTGCTTGTTTCCCACACCCACCCATACCTCTATCTTCCATCAGTTTAAAATCATAGGCATTTCACCAATGGCCTTCTCAATCGAGTCTGCAAGTGCTACCACCCCTGCCCCAGAGAGATGTACCCCATCCCTTGCATACATATCATGTTTGCCATAAAAGTTGTTCCAGTTGTCAATGAATGGGATTGCAAGTTCCATGCAGTATCTGTCCAGCCAGCAATTTACACCAATTGCCCTAGACAACCATTCATTTCCTACTCCCCTTCTAGGCAAGATGCTACATATGATTGGGATCCCTCCCTTAGACTTAATGAAATCTATAGCTGACCTGTACTTATCTAGCAGCTCTTCTCTCCTACCCTTCCCAATATCATTTCCACCAGCACTGAGACAGATAATGGGCTTGTTCCCATTACCTGACATGATATTATCCAGCCTGTTGACTATGTCCCCAACACCAGCTCCAGGGAAGCACACTCTATCTCTCATCTTCTTATTCCTATTACAAAAAGCACGGTCAATATATCTTACCTGAGAGTCACCAACCACAAGAATGAGCTTACCTCTATTATCAGGGGCAGTAGTACCCTTATCTTTACTGGCCACTGAAGTACATTCATCCTGAAGAACAGAGAAGCGATTTCCTACCTTCAGATCTTCACTCTTAACTTTCCTTACTCTGATGCGCCTCCCATTACTGTGAACCACTCGCCACTTGTAGCAGGTGCTGGGCTGCACCTCACTGCTGGTAGCCGTTGCTACCTCCCCACCTACAGCCTCCTCACAGCGAGAGACAGACTGCACCTCACTCCTAGAAACCTCATTCCCCACAACTCCAGCCACCTCACATTCTCTCCCAGACCCACTGAGGTGGACCTTCAGCCTCCTAATCTCCTCCTGGAGAAGCAAGACCTCCTCCTTCAACTCTCCAACCTCAATTTTTAAAACACTGCAGAAGCAAGCCATGCTTTGAAACCGTCCACGCTAATCCCCAAAGCAGCTCAGGGTCTGTGACCTCACGTGACGACTGACCACTGACCAACCTATTTTTAAAACAACACAACGTTTCAGCCTCTATAACTGTACTCGGGAGTTTGTCCCACTCATCCACAACTCCACTGCCAAACCAGTGTTTTCCTATATCCTTCCTGAATCTGAAGTTTTCCAATTTAAAACCATTACTGCGAGTCCTGTCTATGCTCGATATTTTTAGCACGCTATTTACATATATATTAATTCCTGTTTTCCATTTATACACCCCAATCATATCCCCGCTGATTCTACGCCTTTCTAGAGAGTGCAGATTCAGGGTCATCAGTCTTTCCTCATAGGGAAGATTTCTGAAACATGGGATCAACCTTGTCATCCTCCATCGTACGTTTTCCAGTGCATTTATATCCATTCTGTAATATGGTGACCAAAATGCGCACCATAATCTAAATGAGGCCTAACCAAAGATATATAGAGTTGAAGAACAACCTAAGGACTCCTATTATTAATACTTCTTGCTATGAAACCAAGGATTATGTTAGCTTTATTGCGAGCACTTATGCATTGTCTTGGTTTTAGATTACCTTTTAACCAGAACTCCTAAATCATTTCGCAATCCGTAATATTAAGATCTACATTATTTAGCATATATGTGGCATGGTTATTTTCCTGTCCAACATTTAGAGTTTTGCATTTGTCTATATTAAACTGCATCTGCCACTTCTCCGACCATTGCATCAGTCTATTCCAATCATCCTGGAGTGCTCTAGTGTCCTCATTAGAATGAATTGGACGGCCTATTTAGATGTCATCAGCAAATTTGCTTATGTCGCTATTTATTCCCTCATCTATGTCGTTTATGTAAATTGTGAACAACACCGCTTGTGATGTGCCCCATTCTGATTTCTCCCCATTTATGCAAACTCTCTGCTGCCTATTTGTCAACCATGCCTCTACCCAGGAAACAAAATTCTATTCTGTGTGCCTTAAGTTTTCTCAACAGCCTCTGATGTGAAACTCTATCGAAAGCCTCACTGAAGTCCATATACACAATATCATATTCAATACCATGCTCTACCTCCTCAAATACCTTAGTGAAGAAAGTCAGTAAATTCGTAAGACAGGAACACCCCTAGGTAAAACCGTGCTGAGATTCATTAATCAATTTACGCCTTTCAAGATGGCTCCCAATTGCTTTGGCAATTATTGATTCCATAAATTTACCAACTATGGAAGGCTTATTGGTCTACAGTTCGAAGCTAAGGACCTTTCACCTGCCTTGTAAATAGGTATTACATTTGCCATTTTCCACTTGTCTGGCACTATGCCAGTTTGTAATGATATATTTAAAAGATTAGCTGAAGGTATGCTAAGTTCCTCTTTACATTCCTTTAACAACCTTGCAGGGCCTGAGGATTTGTTAGGTTTTAATTTCTCTATTTGTCTGAGGACCATGTCACTAGTTACCTTAACCGTGCATAGTTTATTATCGTCCTGTTCTACATAATTTATTATTTCTGGAATTTTGCTAGTATCTTCCTGAGTAAAAACTGAGAGGAAGTAGGTATTCAAAAGTTCACACATTTCCTTATCCCTGTCAGTGATCTGAGTTACTCTTAAGTGGGCCTATCTTGTCCCTAATCTTACTTCTGTATACCTAAAAAAAAACCTGGTTATGTTTTGCATAACCAGGGGCTTTCTAAATAGTATGTCAATGATATCAGCTAGATCCGTATAAATTATATGTACTTGTAGAAATGGTATAAACCTTGGTAATAAATACCGACAAGTTGGTTTAGAAAGACACGTAAGCAGACACTATAACATATTTATTAGAAAACGTTTCTGTCCTGGGACCTTGATCAAGGTCCCAGGACCGAAACGTTTTCTAATAAATATGTTATAGTGTCTGCTTACGTGTCTTTCTAAACCAACTTGTAGAAATAAATATTATTATTATTATTATTATTATTATTATTATTATTATTATTATTATTATTATTATATCATTATTATTATTATTATTATTATTATTATTATTATTATTATTATTATTATTATTAATCTGTTCACCAAAAACCCGCACCTGGAGCATACTACACTAACACCTGTCAGGTACTGCACTAACACCTGTCAGATACTGCACTAACACCTGTCAGATACTGCACTAACATCTGTCAGGTACTGCACTAACACCTGTCAGATACTGCACTAACATCTGCCGGATATTATATCAGTAAGAAAAGTTACTTCAATATCATTTTACCAATGATATTTTCAGTTGCGTAATAAATATCAGGAACATCATTCAGTAGCATCAGTACAAGACCTGCCCTGTGTGTGCTGGTATAGTGTCACCACTACGCTGTGTACTCACCTAGATGTGCTTGTAGGGTTCGATTCACAGCTCCTGGCCTCTCCTCTTCGTTCGTGGTTACTGTATATGTGGGTGTGTTTGTGTGTGTTATCAACAATTTGAGTATTTGGGTGGAGTGTGTGTGTGTGTGTGTGTGTGTGTGTGTGTGTGTGTGTGTGTGTGTGTGTGTGTGTGTGTGAGTGTGTGTGTGTGTGTGTGTGTGTGTGTGTGTGTGTGTATGTGTGTGTGTGTGTGTGTGTGTGTGTGTGTGTGTCAGTACTCTATTTTTATAAGTAAAATTGTATCGTGCGCCCACCCTGACCTATGTGACATTTTTACGGAGCCAGAACAGGAGCTACGTTTATCTAACACCTGCATCACACGGGAGTTATCCAAACTCCTGCATATCACAATAACTATCTAACACCCACGTCACACAAGAGCTTTCCAGACATCTGCATCTCACAATAGCTATCTAACACCTGCATCAGACAGAACAGTTACTCACACGCTGTTCTTCCTACAGCAGTTGCTTCATCTTCAGTCTTTCCAGCAAGGCGAGATTTTGTAACGCATTTATTTGCGCATCAACGTTTGTCCCGAACACGACCCGCAGCAGTCGCCCAACACAAGTCCACCTGGCGGAACAAGATATATATTATGTACTGCCCGGTTTGATATAAATCTTAGTAATTGTGCTGAGATGTGCACATGTGCTGAGTTGCGCACGTGCTGAGAAGTTGTGCACATATGCTAAAAAGTTGTGTACATGTGCTGAGTAGTTGTGCACATGTGCTGAGAAGTTGTGCACGTGCTGAGAAGTTGTGTACATGTGCTGAGTTGTGCACGTGCTGAGAAGTTGTGTACTTGTTCTAAGAAGTTGTGCACGTGCTGAGTAGTTGTGCACATGTGCTGAGAAGTTGTGCACATATGCTAAAAAGTTGTGTACATGTGCTGAGTAGTTGTGCACATGTGCTGAGAAGTTGTGCACGTGCTGAGAAGTTGTGTACATGTGCTGAGTTGTGCACGTGCTGAGAAGTTGTGTACTTGTTCTAAGAAGTTGTGCACGTGCTGAGTAGTTGTGCACATGTGCTGAGAAGTTGTGCACGTGCTGAGAAGTTGTGTACATGTGCTGAGTTGTGCACGTGCTGAGAAGTTGTGCACATATGCTAAAAAGTTGTGTACATGTGCTGAGTAGTTGTGCACATGTGCTGAGAAGTTGTGCACGTGCTGAGAAGTTGTGTACATGTGCTGAGTTGTGCACGTGCTGAGAAGTTGTGTACTTGTTCTAAGAAGTTGTGCACGTGCTGAGTAGTTGTGCACATGTGCTGAGAAGTTGTGCACGTGCTGAGAAGTTGTGTACATGTGCTGAGTTGTGCACGTGCTGAGAAGTTGTGTACATGTGCTAAGAAGTTGTGCACGTGCTGAGAAGTTGTGTACATGTGCTGAGTTGTGCACGTGCTGAGAAGTTGTGTACATGTGCTAAGAAGTTGTGCACGTGCTGAGTAGTTGTGCACATGTGCTAAGAAGTTGTGTAACAATTTGTTCATATGGAATAGAATCACAATTACATTCATGTTAATAAGACACAATAATTGTTACGTTATTGAGAAGAAGGTCCACCAAGGACTTTATTGGTGAAGTCCTTGGTGGGCGAAACGTCTTCTTAATAAAACTCAATGAAGAGTATATTGTGTCTTACTAATATACATGTACATATTGATGTACATAATGATGTACATAATGATGTACATAATGATGTACATATTGATGTACATAATGATGTACATAATGTACATAATGATGTACATAATGATGTACATAATGATGTACATAATGATGTACATAATGATGTACATATTGATGTACATACTGATGTACATAATGATGTACATAATGATGTACATAATGATGTACATATTGATGTACATAATGATGTACATAATGTACTTAATGATGTACATAATGATGTACATAATGATGTACATATTGATGTACATATTGATGTACAAAATGTACATATTGATGTACATATTGATGTACATATTGATGTACATATTGATGTACATATTGATGTACATATTGATGTACATATTGATGTACATATTGATGTACATATTGATGTACATATTGATGTACATATTGATGTACATAATGATGTACATAATGATGTACATATTGATGTACATAATGATGTACATAATGTACTTAATGATGTACATAATGATGTACATAATGATGTACATATTGATGTACATAATGATGTACATAATGTACATAATGATGTACATAATGATGTACATATTGATGTACATATTGATGTACATAATGATGTACATAATGATGTACATAATGATGTACATAATGATGTACATATTGATGTACATAATGATGTACATAATGATGTACATATTGATGTACATAATGATGTACATAATGTGCATAATGATGTACATAATGATGTACATATTGATGTACATAATGATGTACATAATGATGTACATATTGATGTACATAATGATGTACATAATGATGTACATAATGATGAACAGCATCAAAGACACTATCTTATTTTTTCTCGTTTATATTTATCACAGCCATGGGGGGAAGAGCTAAACCTGTGAGGGCCATAAAGTGCTCGGGAAGGGAATGATGGGCAGCTTTCACGTTCGATCTAGGGAAGGAAAGCACGGGTCCGGTTCCTTAGATCAAGAGCCCCTTTCCCCCTCACTAACAGCTTTCTTGGTTCAGAAAGCTGACAAGCTGGCAATTGTGATACTAAGGCAACATTTGGGAATCTTTACTCGTCACCCGCTGGCTTCATCAGTCCTGACGATTGAGACACATGTACAACAGTTGGGTATCTTTATTGTTGAAACGTTTTCCCTACACAGTAGGTTTCTTCAGTCAAATACAGAGGCAGCAGTTATAACAGTGAAATGAAGATGATGTAATCAATCCATTAACCTTGGGGAAATAGTATTTGAGGTGGTCAGTCCCTCAGCCTGGAGTAGAGTTCAGATCTATGGTCTGGAGCGATAACGTTCCAACAATAAAGATACCCAACTGTTACACATGTATCTTAATCGTCAACTTGTCGGTATTTTATACCATTTTCAACATTCTTCAATCGTGTTGTAACGTTATGTTAAGATTTTGAGATTGAATTTTCATTCTTTAAATCTGTGTTTGTGTTCTATTTTTTCTCAAGAGTCCTCTCCTCTTTTCTTTCCATGGAATATTCTTCACTGTCTTACGAGGTTTGAATGTCATTTATAGTTGTCTGTAGTTTACCTCCTTCTATTTTTTTTTTAATTATGGGAACTAACACTGACAGTTTTCCAGCTGACTGATAACTTCTGTTTTCAGGTCTTTTCTGTGACTTTAAACTTTTATGCCTTCCTTCAGCGAGAGATTTTGACTGGCTCCGTTACCTATGATATGTCAAACTCACTCAGCTTCATCATTTCTCTTCTACTATTACTATTAGCTGTTACAGTTCCATGTACAGCAGTATACCTTCCCCAGCTTTGACACTGACCATTCCTCACTTGTAAATACCTCTTGGAATACTTCGTTAATCTCTTGCACACTTCCCTGCCGTCATCCGTGAACATCCTATCACTCTGACTATAAACACTTGGCACTTTATCAACTTTTCCTTAGTAATATGGTTATGGAAGAGTTCAGTTCTTCCTCGGGTTGAACACTTCCATCATTCTCAAGCTGCTTCTCTCCTGAACTAGTCAACGCCTTCCAAACTCTCCTGTAAAGTTCTTTTATATATTTTCCATTTTTTTTTTTACATTTTTTCCACCTTTTTATTTCTGTCTTCACTTCTTTGCATATACATATACATATTCACCCACCAGTCAGTACATGTATATTCACATCCACCAGCAACATGTATATACTAGATTCAAGGACACAAGTGCAGTTAATGCAACATATTACTGCGGCAACTTTTCGCTCTCCTTGACAAAGCTCCTGGAGAGCGAAACGTTGCCACAATAAAATGTCTTATAAGTTGCATTTGTGTTCTTTTACGTAATTTATTGTCGGTAATTCTACCAACATTATTACAAAGTGTATATATGAGGATTTCTTCACAGCCGTGTGCTGTGTTCGACCCACACACCTTCTTATCCCTCCCTTCACCTCCAGTAATCCAAAATCATCCACCACCTTCCTAATTGGTACATAAAATCTGCTCCATAACCAATTCATAATGAAAACCTGCGTCAGTCATAGGAATAATGTGGACAAAAGAATGACATTAAGACTCGGATGGGCGAGCCAGTGTGTCCTGGCTTGTAATTATTAAAGCCTCACCTGTACTTATTACGGGTGTAGCCAGGTGAAGGCAGTCACCTGACACATTTACTGTTGTGACGTCCAGTGGCACCTCCACGCTAACTGGTTCTTGCTATCACACGTATAAATACTTTTGCCACTGAAAAACATTCGATCAATTGGTATGTTTTTTTTTTTTTTTGTATTTTTTTTTTTTTTTTTGCATTTCCCGTCCACAAGCATGTACCCAGGGGGGGATTTAACTGTGGATGCCTAAGATACGGAATATACAAGTTACTCACAGATACAGAAACATCAAGGAGGGTTATAAGAGTTACAGGATAATGGGTCGTACATCCTGACATATATTTTAAGTGTTGCCACAACCCACCATCACACAACACCAATACACTACCCCACAACCCACTACTAACCAACCCCCACACAACCCCAGCATACTACCCCAAAACCCACAACTAACCCTCCACATAAACCCACCACACTACCCCGGAAAACACTACAAACCTGCAGCCCCCAACCCCGACCAACCCTACCACCAACTCACAACCCCATCCCAGACCAACCCCACCACCTGCGTGACCTGGTTCTGATAAACAAAAAACGAAAAAATAATTCAGATCACTGAAAACTTCGCAAAACAAGAAGAAGGTTCACCTTATAGACCAATACAGTCAAATTAACACATATTTAGGACGAAGTAAGAAAAGTCGTGGCTCGGTTGGTAACCACCTTGGCTCGCATACTGAGGGACCGGGGTTCGATCCCCGGCACGAGTGAAAATGTTTAGAATGTTTCCTTACACTTGTTACCCCTGTTCACATAGCAGTAAGTAGGTTCATGGATGTTAGGTGAACGATGTGGGTTGCATCCTGGGGAAGAGAATTAAAGGGCCGCAGTGTAAATAAGACAAACCCTCTGATGACATCCTGACTTTAGTGGGTTATCCTGGGTTATTAAGCCTCAGGATTAACAAGCAAACAAAGTCTTTTCCTAACATTGCAAAGAAATCCTTCTAGGTACACTGGAGTTTACCTGGAGAGGGTTTCGGGGGTCAACGCCCCCGCGGCCCGGTCTGAGACCAGGCCTCATGATGGATCAGGGTCTGATCAAGCAGGCTGTTACTGCTGGCCGCACGCAAGCTGACGTACGAACCACAGCCCGGTTGGTCAGGTACTGACTTTAGGTGCCTGTCCAGTGCCTTCTTGAAGACAGCCAGGGGTCTATTGGTAATCCCCCTTATGTATGCTGGGAGGCATTTGAACAGTCTTGGGCCCCGGACACTTACTGTGTTGTCTCTTAGTGTACTCGTGGGGCCCCTGTTTTTAATCGGGGGAATGTTGCATCTCCTGCCGAGTCTTTTGCTGTCTTAGAGAGTGATTTTCGTGTGCAGGTTTGGTACCAATCCCTCCAGGACCTTCCAGGTGTACATTATCATGTATCTCTCTCGCCTGCGTTCGAGGGAATACAGATGAAGGACCTTCAACCGTTCCCAGTAGTTTAGGTGCCTTATCGTACTTATGTGTGCCATGAAAGTTCTTTGTACACTCTCCAGGTCTGCAATGTCGCCAGCCTTGAAGGGGGCCGTTAGTGTACAGCAGTATTCCAGCCTAGAGAGCACAAGCGATTTGAGAATCATCATGAGCTTGGCGTCCCTAGTTTTGAAGCTTCTCATTATCCATCCTATCATTTTCCTAGCGTATGAGGTAGATACATTGTTGTGGTCTTTGAAGGCGAGATCCTCTGACATTATCACTCCCATGTCCTTTACATTATTTCTCCGCTCTAGTGTATGGTTAGAATACTGGACTAAAATTTTGTAAAACTAGGACCACATAAATCTAATTTAGAACACTTTATAATGACAAAGAAATGTATTCAATCTTAAAATCCCCGTCTATTTGTATATGCTACACAAATAAAATCGATAGAAATAAGTATTGAGGATCTAATGAAAATACGTGATGATCAGTAGCGACGTGGTTGTCACACATAGCGACGGGTTAATACCAAACAAGTAGCTGGGTAGTGACGTACTATTTTCAAGGGTTCTCTAGAACTGCTGAAAGGAACTTAGTATCAGTACAAGCCGAGACGTGGAAGATGGCCAATGTGATACGTAATGACGAAGCGGGAGATAAGGTCCTGGCTTCCAGTTGCCAACCAATCAGCATGATTTCAATAATGGGTATAAAGAATAAAGTCACTATACCGTCGTTGGAATAATTCTGAAATAACCCCGCATTTAGTAGAGGAATCACTTGACGTTTCGGTTCGTCCTGGACTAGCGTCTGGTCACAAGTGGGTATAAAATACCGACAAGTTGCAAAACAAAGACACAGAGGCGGAGATGATTCTCTCTCATGACAGAGTTTCGTCTGCCCAAATTTGCTTAAGTCTACAGAGGGTACATAGAGAAGGCGGGAATATACCTTTCGATGACAGAGAATTCTTCTTTAAGTATTTTTCTAAGCTACATTATCTTCGGCACTTCATCAGAAACTGCAGACTCTATACAAACCATCTTTAACTCACTTAGACGTGATATCACTAAAAGAGGATACATAGCCCTCCCTACCAACTCGTCTCCATTATTTTCTCCAACACTGAAATCCAAGTAACTGCTACAGCATCCACTACAATCAAAGACCACTAATAGGACATCACCAGGTTCAATCCTCTGCAGGGGTATACACAGTCCCTTGCAACTATTACAACCAAATATACGAGGACGAAACATCCGGAGACCTTCAAACATGAATTTCAGAACACCAATATGCCAGCAGAAGAAACGACTTGAAAAACGTCTGTGTGTTACACCGAAACTCCTACAACAGTTTAATTAATTACACAGACGCGCGACTCATCATCAGGGAGGAAGACAACCAGAAACACAAGATCTTGGAATCATGACTCATTTGCAAATCCAACAATTTCCACCAAAAGAACGGTTACTACAACTTGAGTCTGTGGAAAAGGGACACCTGTGTACAGTACATAAGTGTCCCTTTTCCACAGTTCGTCGTTATCACCATACCATTTACAACTATATCTGAGTCTCTAATTAGGAAACCTCTTCATCGTTATACTGGTACATAGCAACAGGTCATAACCTATAACATGGAGGAACAGTACAGCAGGCCTACAAGCACATGAGGGGCAAGTCCTTGTCAAACCTAACCTCTTCTCAAACCTATGTTAGTCCAACCTGTCATCAGTCTGCCCAATTAGTCAGTTTCAACATTTCCCGCCTGACTCTTCACGTCACTACGCTCACTATATGTACGCACAGCCTCTCCCCAGGGAAAGCATTTTGGGACTTGATAAAACACTGTGTGGGCGAGACTTTGTCAATAAAAGACCGCATTGTACTGCATTTATGTGGCATTTTTTATAATAGCAGCTTGTTACAACCTAACAAAAGATGAGAAATGAATAGCATAATTTACGTAAAAATTACTTTTTTTTTACGCAGAGAACAAAGTCAAAAGCATTTTGTTATATTCGGTGGCCCGGGGTAAAGCGCTAAACCTGGGAAAGGAGGAGTGGGAGGAACGCTGGTTTGATCTGAGGAAGGGGTTAGACGGAGGTATATAGAGCAAAGCTAACTGGCGAAAACACACAATTGAAGAGAGGAACTTTGCCGAGGCCCTTAACTAAACCTGTAGCCAACTCTTCTTACATAAACAGGTCATCGTAAGGACCTATAGGCCTTCACACAGTGACCTTACTGACCTGATCACTTACATGACAACACTAGTATAAATTTGGATGCTGTACTTCAGTGTGTATTGGCTGAAGAATCTTGTTCTCAGTAAAGTTCTTTGCAGTTGTGTTTTTTTTTTTTTCACTTCCTGAGGAAGGGGAGGGTAGCTAATAACGTTGAACATGGTATTGTATACCATGGACTGATTACATCGTCTTCACATCTCTACTGTTCCTGCCTACTTTCTGTATTCGACTGAAGAAGCCTACTGTGTAGGCGAAACGTTTCGGAATAAAGTTGTCTAACTGTTGCATATGTGTCTTACCTAACAGCTAATAACGTTACAGATTCATGTAGATTTATAGAATTGTATGTATGGGATGACTGCATTAAGTGGCACTACCAGGCATCGTTCAGCAGGTGGCACCACCACTCGTCGGTCATTGACTTACCTTATCTCCTTCTTCAGTTTATCTGTCCCTACAATGTTGATATTATGGTCTCTTTTCACACACCTTCAGACTTCTTGTACACGTGGAATGAGACAGCAGCGTCACAAATATTAGCGGCTGATGCAACCAAGTCACAGGAAGTGCTTAGTGACACCTCCACGGATCACTGGTACAACACAGGGTCTAACACACACCTCAAACTTAATTTAAATCCTCGTCCTTTTCTTCTGTACACACACAGACACACACACACGCACGCACACACACATACACCTCACACACACACACTAAAACACACACACACACACACACACACACACACACACACACACACATACCTGCAACCATAATTAGGTGAGTACACACACACACACACACACACACACACACACACACACACAGTCGTCAGGAAGTGGAATAGCCTAGCAAGTGATGTAGTGGAGGCAGGAACCATACACAGCTTTAAGACGAGGTATGACAAAGCTCGGGACGTAGAGAGAGAGAGGACCTAGTAGCGATCAGTGAAGAGGCGGGGCCAGGAGCTGAGTCTCGACCCCTGCAACCACAATTACGTGTGTACACATCCAGCACTCTACTACAAATTTCTCTTGGTTATAAAATAAAGATGACAACAAGGATAAGGACCTGCCAGGTATGGGCCAGTAGGCCTTCTGCAGTGTTTCTCCTTTCTTTTGTTCTTATTCCTTATTCATGCGATGTGTGTATACCTGGAGAGCGTATACCTGGAGGGTTATGATTAAGACACGCAACACATGCAACAATGGAAATAAGTCACCTTGTCTGACTTTCTTGGGTTATCCTAGGTAATCTACACATATGCTATTATGTATGATAATTTATGTAACTGTATTTATGTGTACCTGTACCTGAATAAACTTACTTAACATGGAGGGTGTTGCGGGTGTCACCGCGTCCGCCGTCCGGTCCATCACCAGGTCTCAGGCGCAACTATCTGCTCTCTCAACAATAAGCTTATTACAGCCGCCATCCCTCAACACCAGTAACAACAAATATTATACATATCTTGCTTAAGCAAAACACAGCACCTCACCTGACCTAATACATATATTATATATATTATATATATATAAATAAATATATATTTATTATTATTATCACACTGGCCGATTCCCACCAAGGCAGGGTGGCACGAAAAAGAAAAACTTTCACCATCATTCATTCCATCACTGTCTTGCCAGAAGGGTGCTTTACACTACAGTTTTTAAACTGCAACATTAACACCCCTCCTTCAGAGTGCAGGCACTGTACTTCCCATCTCCAGGACTCAAGTCCGGCCTGCCGGTTTCCCTGAACCCCTTCATAAATGTTACTTTGCTCACACTCCAACAGCACGTCAAGTATTAAAAACCATTTGTCTCCATTCACTCCTATCAAACACGCTCACGCATGCTTGTTGGAAGTCCAAGCCCCTCGCACACAAAACCTCCTTTACCCCCTCCCTCCAACCTTTCCTAGGCCGACCCCTACCCCGCCTTCCTTCCACTACAGACTGATACACTCTTGAAGTCATTCTGTTTCGCTCCATTCTCTCTACATGTCCGAACCACCTCAACAACCCTTCCTCAGCCCTCTGGACAACAGTTTTGGTAATCCCGCACCTCCTCCTAACTTCCAAACTACGAATGCTCTGCATTATATTCACACCACACATTGCCCTCAGACATGACATCTCCACTGCTTCCAGCCTTCTCCTCGCTGCAACATTCATCACCCATGCTTCACACTCATATAAGAGCGTTGGTAAAACTATACTCTCATACATTCTCCTCTTTGCCTCCAAGGACAAAGTTCTTTGTCTCCACAGACTCCTAAGTGCACCACTCACCCTTTTCCCCTCATCAATTCTATGATTCACCTCATCTTTCTTGGGAGTGGACCCATCCGCTGACACGTCCACTCCCAAATATCTGAATACATTCACCTCCTCCATACTCTCTCCCTCCAATCTGATATCCAATCTTTCATCACCTAATCTTTTTGTTATCCTCATAACCTTACTCTTTCCTGTATTCACTTTTAATTTTCTTCTTTTGCATACCCTACCAAATTCATCCACCAATCTCTGCAACTTCTCTTCAGAATTTCCCAAGAGCACAGCGTCATCAGCAAAGAGCAACTGTGACAACTCCCACTTTATGTGTGATTCTTTATCTTTTAACTCCACACCTCTTGTCAAGACCCTCGCATTTACTTCTCTTACAACCCCATCTATAAATATATTAAACAACCACGGTGACATCACACATCCTTGTCTAAGGCCTACTTTTACTGGGAAATAATTTCCCTCTTTCCTACATACTCTAACTTGAGCCTCACTATCCTCGTAAAAACTCTTCACTGAGAGTTTTTACGAGGATAGTGAGGCTGAAGTTAGAGTATATATTATATATATATATATATATATATATATATATATATATATATATATATATATATATATATATATATATATATATATACGTATATATATATATATATATATATATATATATATATATATATATATATATATATATATATATATATATATATATATATATATAATATATATATATAGAAAGAGAGAGAGAGATGTCGTGCCGAATAGGTAAACCTTGCAATTTTGTTTTAAATAGCAACGCTCTTCTTGCCAAATAAGGCAAGCGAAAATTTGTGTACACAATAGTTTTCCAAAAATCATTCTGACCTAACGAAAAAAAAAATACATTTTATTGTGTTCGGTGTGTTATTAAATTATTGTAAACTTATGTAAAATATATTTAGTTGGATTACGCTAAATTAAATTGCGCTTGTTATAATAAGGTTAGGTAAGTTTTCTAAGGTCCTTTTGGTACAAAATAATTAATTTTTTACGTTAGTATAAATGAAAAAACAAAATGTATCTTCAAACGTAAAAAGGAAAATTTTAGAAATGACTTAATTTTAAATGAGTTCTTGCTAATTGACCAGTTTTAACCTATTCGGCACGACATATATATTTCGACTTAACGTTTTAAAAAAACTGTTTGAAAGAACAAGTTCTCCCCAAATCCCTTTAGCCAAATATCATCCTTAACATGAGAGATCGTCCTTTTGATGATTTTTTGAGAATTATTATTCAGAAAAATTGAAATTACTAAAATACAAGAGAAGGAAGCATTCAAAATACTGAGAAACAAAAAATACTCCTTTAATCAGGCTATTCCATCAGACACAGCTGCTAAAAAACAAAAGAAGATATTTTAGCTCTTCAAAAGGACTAGTACAGAGAATCCACTTCAACTGCTTCTCAAGTAAAATATTGATCTACAGCTTGTATATGTCTTGAGCGGGATACTTGACCTACAGGTGCGGTTAAGGATATCTCGCACTCACCAGAGGACGCAAGAGTACCAGCGATCGTGTAGCAGCCATTCGTATTGTGTTCCTTTCTGTGGAAGTGAGCGAGCACTTCCTCCCGTCTGCCTGGAAAATTGACATCTAAGAGAAAAGTTAAGCAGTGTGTTTATTTGGTGCTCTGAGGCCTTGTGCTGGATGATCCACGTGGGTTTAGCGAGGCACACCATAGGCAGCAACAGAAAGAGAAGCAGCATCAGCAGCAGCAACAATAACAAAACAACAGCAACAGCAGGAACAACAGCAGCAGCAGCAGCGACAACAACAACAACAGCAGCAACATCAACAGCAGCAGAGGCGGTAGTCCAATACAAATTATCCTCATTACTGGGTTAAGACTGTGAAGGAACACCCGGCGCGTCTCGTGGCGGGTCTGCAGCTCAAGTTACTCGCCCTAATAAGTACGAACGAGGTTATCCCAGTTGCAAGGAGGTCGTTAATTCTTGCACACACCCACTCTCCTAATGACAGGCTATTACTGGTAATTACCTGCCCACTGACAGAGCCAGCAAAAGTTTCCAGATTGAGGGCTGGCTTCTCTCCACGTTTTTTGGCTTGGGTTGAGGGGGAAGATGCTAGGTTGATTTTTAGGAGGGCATTCTGCTGGTTTATTATTACTGTGTTGGGTGTGAGTAAGTTTAGAAGAAGACTACGTAAAGTTGGCAGTAATGAAATGACCTGTATCTAGTGAAGACGTACTTAGTGCATTTTCTGTGCTGGTGATTTAGAAGTGAGTTTTAAGAGTTGCATCAGGTGAAGGCAGAACTTAAGGAAGCTAGGAAAGAGATGCAGATTCTTAGAAAGGAGTACCAAAAAAAATTCTTCACAGGAACAATGACGAAGATACCAGCCACAATGAACAAAAATTGGTTTACAAGGAAGGATTAAAGCTGAAGATGAAGTAGACTGAAGAAACTGCTGTTGTCAAGACTAACAGCTCCTTCACTGAATTTTCAGACGATTATGGTTCAACCATCAAAGATGCAACAAAAACCACTAGTAAATGTAAAAATGTTCTTGTAGTAGAGAAATCTCAAATTAAATTTATGGACAGTGTTTTGTGCGACAAGGATTATACGAGGAGGCAGCGGGTGTGTTTTCCTGGGGTTGAGATGGAGGATATACTTAGCAGATTAGTAAATATCAAGACTGATAATGGGAGCATCCCTATTATCTGCCTCAGCACTGGATGAAATTTTGTTTGGAAGTATTGGAGGACCTGCTTACTACATATAGGAAAGTGGTAGATATAAGTAGAAATGAAAAAGATCCCTGTTACATGTAGCATTCACTACAGAGGGAGTGGGAAAAGAAGGGATTTTTTTTATATTTTATTCAAAACATTACAATACAAGGTGGAAATTATATTAAAAGACAGTAAAATATATCAGCACTGACACTAAGGACTATAAAAATAACGGTTATCAAGAGAGTTAAGTAAAATTGACGATAAGCAAGGCCATGAAAAAGAAACCCGTACAAAAGCATTTGGCAATGACAAAAAAAAAATAAAAATAGTGAAATGGCAAAGATGAACAAGGAGAAGATACAGAGGAAAACTTTCATTACATAGGTTTAGAAATAAGATAGATGAGTTCAGATTAATTGCACGTGCAGGAACTGTCGATGCTGATGCAATAAATAATACAAGACTTATTTTGAAGAGGCAGGACATTCCTGCCGAGTATCACATTGAAGGATTTAAATTGTTTCACGTTGATAAAAAATGAACGGAAGGGGAGGGTTGGCGCTATAACTTCAAGAAAACTTCAATTGCTACATGAAAACAGACATAAAGACTGAAGGAACAGACACAGAATCTGTCTGGGTAGAATTCCACCACTTGAAAAGTTAATTTTAGGTATGTTATAATGATCCCAGGGCTTAGAAAGCAACAACCTTAAAAGCCGTGAAACTGTGGTAACATTGGTAGATTTTAGCTTCAGCTAATTTGACTGAACTCTGTGACTCGAAATCTGGGTCGAACGACTTCCTGGAGGTTTTTCAGGATTTTTAAAAGTCTGTAGCAACCAACTAGAAGTAATAAACTGCTTGACCTACCTACAAGAAACTAGGAGAACCGCAAGATGTACGTGACAGTTGCATGGTGGGAGCGCTCAGAGTGTGCTTTTACCCTAAAACATAAGACGTTACATAGTGGGAGTACACATAGTGTGCTGATACTCTACTGTATATTTGGGTTACAGAGTGGAAATATCCACAGTGTGTTGCTACCCTATTATATATGACATGTACATGGTGGGAATACCCACAATGTGCTCCTACCTTATCCTATACGAGTTACATTCTGGGAAACCCGTCATGTACACGAGGAACAAAACTGGTCCCAGCACTGACGTGGGATTTTCCTTTGCAGGGGAGCAGTGTACAGGCAAACTTCTGTTTATCTTTATACCTCCTCCCTTCATCATCACACTCTTCTTTCATTATATATTCACCCATCCGGTGTAGTATCGTTCCACTTAACCTTGCCTTCTTTCCCAGTCTGTGGATCAGTCCTTGATGTAATATACTATCCAGAGCTTTCTTACTGTCTAAATACATTCTCCACACCCTTTTCCTCTGTCGTAGTGTAGAACACCAGGTTTGTGAAGAAACGCTTTCATTTGTTCTCCATGTGTGTATGTGTGTGTGTGTGTGTGTGTGTGTGTGTGTGTGTGTGTGTGTGTGTGTGTGTGTGTGTGTGTGTGTGTGTGTGTGTGTGTGTGTGTGTGTGCGCGCGCGTGTGTGTGTGTGTGTGTATGTGTGTTTGTGTTTGCGTGCGTTTGTGTTTGTGTTTGTGTGTATGTGTGTGTTAGTTACCATTTTGTCCTAGGCACATGTCGATTAGACACTGTGTGTGTGTGTGTGCATGCTCACCTATTTGTGGATACAAAGGTCGAGCTTCAGCTTCTGGCCCCGCCTCTTCGCTGATCGCTGTGTGTGTGTTTGTATGTGTGTATTCACCTTATTGTGGTTGCAGGGCTCGATTCGTAGCTCCTGGTATGGGTGTGTGTAAGTGTTTGTGGGTTGTTTCTCTACATTTCTAGGTTGAGAAGTCAGTCGTGTGTTGCATGTATTTTTTTCCTTCATGTAGCTGAATGACTCGTTGTTTGCGAATAACACTCTCTCACGCTCCCAGGTTTTTCCTTACAGTATGCTAATCTCTTGCTACCTTTCTGTCTATTATATTCTCGTTATCTTATTTTAATCAGGGGGAAGACTGTATATACTCGTACACCAAGATGCACTGGTCACTTGCTCTCTCTGGCGCCTAGTATTCAACCCATCCAGTATCAGATTCACTTTGTGTGACTATTAATTTCAGTCTTGCTAGTTCCTCTGGTCACTATATAAGTACTGGAGTTGTAACATATTGCACAAAGGTTCTTGTTACCATGTCCACCAGTTGTACTCACACTGTCTACTCCATCATACAGGTTCTGTATTTCCCAGTCTATCTTTCAATGCTTAAAATTTTCCACAATCAGGAATTTTACTTTCCATATTTTAGTTGCCAGAGCTGCCTGCCCTCTCACCAATGTATTCGGTAGCAATATCGTCTTCGCATATTTTTTTTTTTAGGTCGCATGTTGAATTTTAGATAACAGTATCTTAATTGCTACTACTGCAATATACAAAGCCTCTGTAGTCCTGTGCGTCTATTTCTTCACTTTATTCTTTTCAGATGACTAAGGCAACCTTTCACCCCCTCCCCCCCCTCTCTCTAATCTCCTCTTATCACCTCGTGTTCTCGGGTACATTACAGCCTACTTTACCCATGGTGAATTTTATTCCTAGTGTTACTTAAGTCTTGTTTATTTCCTTAAGAGCTTAATTCATCTACTTCGTTTAAGACCCCGTCATCGTTTATGTCTAGATAAGACACAAATGCAGTGTAATGCGATCCTTTATTGACAACGTTTCGCCCACACAGTGGGCGGATGCAAAAACCATTTCCCTCCAGCATTTGTGTCTAGAGCTTTTAGGCTTATATTTAGATTAGATTTTGCCACTGAACCGGCTATTTTATTGTGCACCTCATATCCATCCTGTGGATACCCAAAAGGCCTAGGAACTAGGCCCAAAAAGGGTTAACAGGAGTGCATTTGTATTTATATCTACAGTTTACTTATCTGTTACAAGCAAATTTACGAAATTTGCTTTTAACATATTAGGAAATTTGCTTAATATATCTGGTATCTTATTTTTAGTAATAAGCTATCCTGACATATCACATAGGTTATGATACTATCTCTATATTCCTCAATAAGTGGACTAATTACGCACATACTTTTAGAGAAGTTACGATAACACTGATTTTTGGAAGTACGTTCAGTGGTGGATGGATGGTGGGTAGACTACTTAGGTTTGATCCGAGAAAAGGCAAGGTAGCTCCAATTACCTAAATCAAGAGCCCTTCATAAGCATCAGTGCACCCTTCTCTTGATCTTGCAGGTGGGGGGAGGGGATCATTAGGTCAGGTGTGGGGGGGTAACATAGTTGCGGTGAAGTCAGGTGTGTGGGAGGAATGGGGGAGGCTGTGTTGATATAAATATCATTTAAAAGTGCCAACACCTGCAACATTTGCAAAGTTGCATCCCTTTATCTGTCACTTGAACCACCACTTAACAAACGCGAGATACTGTATACCTTTTTGATATTCACTTTGTCAGACACTGCAACACAGTGGCACCTTGGTACAGTGGCACCTTGGTACAGAAGAGAAAACATCTTGGGCAACTTTTTCAAGTGAAAATGGTTGGATCTAAGAGGGACGTGACCTCTCAGCGATTACATTCTTTCTTCTACTACTCTACACCTCTCCTTCCGACAGTATAGTATAAGCCTCCCCATTGTCGCTTGATATTCACATGGTTTCAGACTATGGAACAAAACTCTTCTAAAGGCTGAGGGACTGACTACCTCAGATCTACATCTTTAAGGGTGATGGACTGATTACATCGTCACATCTCTACTGCTCCTGCCTACTTTCTGTACTCGGCTGAGGAAGCCTACTGTGTATGCGAAATGTTTTGGAATAGAGGTGCCTAACTGTTGCCTATGTGTCTTACTTACCAAGGCTTCTCTTACACATGCTTACAAATTTGCACACGAAAATCACTCCCTACGAAAGCAAAAGACTGGGCAGAAGATGCAACATCCTCCCCCCCCCACTGAAAAGCAGGGGCGCCACGATTACACTATCAGACAACACAGTAAGTGTCAGAGGCCCAAGACTGTTCAACTGCCTCCCAGCATACATAAGGGGGATTACAAATAGACCCCTGGCTGTCTTCAAGAAGGCGCTGGACAGGCACCTAAAGCCAGTACCTGACCAGCCGGGCTGTGATTCCTACGTCGGTTTGCATGCAGCCAACAGTAACAACCTGGTTGATCAGGCTCTGATCCATCACGAGGCCTGGTCACAGACCGGGCCTTGGGGAGGAGAAAATCAACTCATTATACTCAGGCAGAAGCATATAGTGCTCGGGGAATGGTAGGAAATCATGTTTGATTCGAGGAGGAGGAAGAGAAGGAGGGTAGCTTCAGTTCGCTATATCAAGAACCCTTCACTTGCACCAAGGAACCGTCCAGGAAAGGAAGAAATAGGATTTTACACATTAGTTAGTTTAATATGTTTATTATGCACCCCATACCCATCCTGTGGGCGGTAGTCAAAAGATTACAGAGGTACATAATTGGTCCAGGGACTGGACTCCAAAGTTTTAATAGCTGAGCAAGTTACAGAGGTAATGAATTCACAATTTACAAAGGTAATGAACTCACAATTTACAAAGGTAATGAACTCCAGGTAGGTCTGGTCACAATCATGACAAGTGACAAAGGTATTTACAGATTACAGAGGTACGTAATGGGTCCAGGGACTGGGCCCCAAAGTTTTGATAGCTGAACTAGGTATAAGGTAATGAACTCACAAGTTACAAAGGTAATGAATTCTGTAAGAATGGTTACTTACGTTTATACATGGCTACAATCATGAACAAATTATAGTGTAATGAGCAATTCACACTTCCACACCCGGTCACAACTGTAGTGAGTTATTGGTGCAAATATTGATTGTTGAGTCACACACACACACACACACACACACACACACACACACACACACACACACACACACACACACACACACACACACACACACACACATAAACACACACACACACACACACACACACACACACACACACACACACACACACACACACACTTTACACATTAGCAATAGTAAATGTTATTCGTGTTGTAGTGTTTGGCGGAGTTGCGCAACAGAAGAGTAGGACAGGTTAGTGAAGGTCACCTGACCTGGGTGACCTACTGACCCATCTTCCCTCCCTCACGTGTGTTCACTATACCAACCACACACACACACATACACACACACGCACAACACACACACACACACACACACACACACACACACACACACACACACACACACACACACACATACACACACACACACACACACAAACACTGATACACAGTACATCACAAACACTGATACACAGTACATCACACACACTGATACACAGTACATCACAAACACTGATACACAGTACATCACACACACTGATACACAGTACATCACCAACACTGATACACAGTACATCACAAACACTGATACACAGTACATCACAAACACTGATACACAGTACATCACACACACTGATACACAGTACATCACACACACTGATACACAGTACATCACCAACACTGATACACAGTACATCACACACACTGATACACAGTACATCACACACACTGATACACAGTACGTCACACACACTGATACACAGTACATCACAAACACTGATACACAGTACATCACAAACACTGATACACAGTACATCACACACACTGATACACAGTACATCACACACACTGATACACAGTACATCACAAACACTGATACACAGTACATCACACACACTGATACACAGTACATCACCAACACTGATACACAGTACATCACAAACACTGATACACAGTACATCACAAACACTGATACACAGTACATCACACACACTGATACACAGTACATCACAAACACTGATACAGAGTACATCACAAACACTGATACACAGTACATCACAAACACTGATACACAGAACATCACAAACACTGATACACAGTACATCACCAACACTGATACACAGTACATCACAAACACTGATACACAGTACATCACAAACACTGATACACAGTACATCACACACACACTGATACACAGTACATCACAAACACTGATACACAGTACATCACAAACACTGATACACAGTACATCACAAACACTGATACACAGTGCATCACAAACACTGATACACAGTACATCACAAACACTGATACACAGTACATCACACACACTGATACACAGTACATCACACACACTGATACACAGTACGTCACACACACTGATACACAATACATCACACACACTGATACACAGTACATCACAAACACTGATACACAATACATCACAAACACTGATACACAGTACATCACAAACACTGATACACAGTACATCACACACACAGATACACAGTACATCACACACACTGATACACAGTACATCACACACACACTGATACACAGTACATCACACACACTGATACACAGTACATCACAAACACTGATACACAGTACATCACAAACACTGATACACAGTACATCACAACACTGATACACAGTACATCACAAACACTGATACACAGTACATCACAAACACTGATACACAGTACATCACAAACACTGATACACAGTACATCACACACACTGATACACAGTACATCACAAACACTGATACACAGTACATCACAAACACTGATACACAGTACATCACAAACACTGATACACAGTACATCACAAACACTGATACACAGTACATCACACACACTGATACACAGTACATCACCAACACTGATACACAGTACATCACACACACTGATACACAGTACATCACAAACACTGATACACAGTACATCACAAACACTGATACACAGTACATCACCAACACTGATACACAGTACATCACACACACTGATACACAGTACATCACACACACTGATTCACAGTACGTCACACACACTGATACACAATACATCACACACACTGATACACAGTACATCACAAACACTGATACACAGTACGTCACACACACTGATACACAGTACATCACAAACACTGATACACAGTACATCACAAACACTGATACACAGTACGTCACACACACTGATACACAGTACGTCACACACACTGATACACAGTACATCACACACACTGATACACAGTACATCACCAACACTGATACACAGTACATCACCAACACTGATACACAGTACATCACACACACTGATACACAGTACATCACCAACACTGATACACAGTACATCACAAACACTGATACACAGTACATCACACACACTGATACACAGTACGTCACACACACTGATACACAGTACATCACACACACTGATACACAGTACATCACCAACACTGATACACAGTACATCACCAACACTGATACACAGTACATCACACACACTAATACACAGTACATTACCAACACTGATACACAGTACATCACCAACACTGATACACAGTACATCACACACACTGATACACAGTACGTCACACACACTGATACACAGTACATCACACACACTGATACACAGTACATCACAAACACTGATACACAGTACATCACAAACACTGATACACAGTACATCACACACACTGATACACAGTACATCACAAACACTGATACACAGTACATCACACACACTGATACACAGTACATCACACACACTGATACACAGTACATCACACACACTGATACACAGTACATCACACACACTGATACACAGTACATCACACACACTGATACACAGTACATCACCAACACTGATACACAGTACATCACACACACTGATACACAGTACATCACACACACTGATACACAGTACATCACACACACTGATACACAGTACATCACACACACTGATACACAGTACATCACACACACTGATACACAGTACATCACCAACACTGATACACAGTACATCACACACACTGATACACAGTACATCACACACACTGATACACAGTACATCACACACACTGATACACAGTACATCACACACACTGATACACAGTACATCACCAACACTGATACACAGTACATCACAAACACTGATACACAGTACATCACCAACACTGATACACAGTACATCACAAACACTGATACACAGTACATCACACACACTGATACACAGTACATCACCAACACTGATACACAGTACATCACACACACTGATACACAGTACATCACACACACTGATACACAGTACATCACACACACTGATACACAGTACGTCACGCACACTGATACACAGTACGTCACACACACTGATACACAGTACATCACCAACACTGATACACAGTACATCACACACACTGATACACAGTACATCAACACTGATACACAGAACGTCACGCACACTGATACACACACCAGGCCTAGTGTCTAATCGACATGTGCCTAGGACAAAATGGTAACTAACACACACGACGAAGACCAGCGAAGAGGCGGGACCAGGAGCTACGAATCGACCCCTGCAACCACAAATAGGTACACACACCATTTATTACCGTCTACTCCAGTGTTGTGTTGTCCACACCTTCGCTGCGTAGTTGTAATGCATCATATGTAAACAATCTGTTGACATATATATACGTACATATTATAAGGGGGGAAGCGCTAAACCCTTAGAACAATCTGTTGAGATGACTGCATCCAGCCATTATACCACTAACCTTTATTAACTAACTGATAATGACAGTTACCTGTGCTGCATGTAAGGCGGATTGGATTTCAACCAAGTGTGGAATATTACCATAGGGAATTTTCGAAATAAACGTAATTAACGCAAATACAAAGACAATTATAATTCTTCATTACGTTAATATTCAGAGAATCATGATACCTTGTGTACTCAGTGATAAGTTACGCTCGCTTATGGGCTACCAATCAGCTGTTCTGGGCCCCTAGAGGAAGCATAAGAACAAGAGTGCCCTTCAACGAGCATAACATAGGTAGACGAACAAGAGAACACTACTTATGCTCTGGTCTGAGTGAAAGTGTTGTGACCCTTCCACGCACATTTCGATTTGCTGCGACGAACGAAACTGAGTGGTGCAGGCGGGAACAGTATATACCAAGACTACTGACGATAATCTTGTGAATTGGTGAGTGCTTAGTTTATCACTGTGTTTACTAATGAATCTAATGGATTTGTGTCGCATATGAGACACCAAAATATAGTGGAGGTGACTACAGCCAGTGTGTAATTACGAACAGTGTTTCTCATGTATCGATCAAAATACTTCATAGAAGCCTTCATAATTCTGGAAAAATAATAATTAAAAAAAAAAGCTGTTGTGATGTGTTTCTGTGCATGTGTCTGCCACATTATAATAGCATATATTAGGCAAGCATAATCACGAACCGTGAGAATTGGCGTCAGTGGAAATGCCAAGGTGGTAGTGAGTCCAGGGACAAGTGCGTTCCTATGTTGTCTTTGTTGAGACCTCACACTCTCACCCATGAAGGATATATATACCGACATTGTGTATCTCCCAGTGTATATGCTTTATATTCATATCACTGACCCGTGAAGGATATATACATCGACCATTGTCTATCTCCCAATATATGTACTGTAATCCACATCACACTCCCTCACCCATGAAGGTGATATGATGGCTATTAAAATCTTCGTGACAGGAGGTGAACAGGCTACAAGCAGCTTTAATTACCCTCATGTAGTCGATAAGCTTCAAAGCTATAAATAATCGATCGCGAGCGCTCTCAGCTCACACACGAGGTCCGGGAGATCGATCCCCGGTACGGTTGGAAACATTAGGTCGTGTTTCCTTAAGACACCTGCTGTCCAATGTTCATCCAACAGTAATATGAGTTAGTTGACTGGTGTGGGTCGCATCATGGGACGAAACTGACCTAATTTGCCCGAAATGCTCTGTATAACAAAGGGCTTTGTATATAGCAGTATGTCATTGATGTCAACTGTGCTGTATACCTTGTACATGTACTTGTAGAAATAAAAGATATTGCATGTCATATAAAAGATTGGAACCACAAGGACACCCAGTGTAAATATATCACATTATTTGAACACTGGGTTATCCTGTTATTCTAGGTTAAACCTATATAATGTACTGTGTGTGCTCATTGACCTGTGTGTCCATAAGACCACTGACAAAATTTAAACTTATTTATGAGACTTAACACACTTTCTCACACTGTATATATTCTCCCATGAACAAAACACCGCCCATACTAACATAAAAAATTTAAATATACAACTAAATCAAAGCCATTTATAATATTCACGACTATATCAAAGCAATATAACTCAAAGCTAAATCAAAGCAATATAATTCAAAGCTAAATCAAAGCAATATAACTCTAAGCTAAATCAAAGCAATATAACTCAAAGCAATGTCAAAGTATTGCAGCTGCAAAAATTATTAAATTTCTATTTTTACATTATAATACAATCCACTGTGTTAGTGAGGGACTTTTGCTCCAGTGAATTTAACTTTATCTTCCCTTCCTCGGCTCGAACCTGTTTGCTTGCCATTCACTCAAACGCTGTATGACCTACAGGTTTATTGCTCCCCTGTGAATGTGATAATAAGTGACTGTACTTGTCTCAAGTAATATACAATGTGACTTCCCATTTGTATCAAATAGGTTCTGATAGGCTTTATCTCTACTGTTCGTTGTGGGACCTGCATTTTCACTTATAGAATTACTGGCTGAGGCTTCATAAACATTACATGTGTCACTCCATTATATATTGTATGAGTGTATTATTTTTCACTAACATGGTATACACATTAGACCTTGAGTGAGTGACACTGGCAGCCATAAGACAGGTGAACCCAGCTAAGGTATCATAGTCTGCAAATTCAACGGGATACAAAGTATTTTTTTCTATATATTTTTTTTACTTTTGGTTATTGAATCATCACGCATCATCGCTGAATTAATTTCTGTATTGGATGTTTTAACCAGAATTAACATATACAGTATACGTGTGTGACTCAGGTTGTCAGGGATAGAAAATGTACTTTTAATGCCATTCTCTAATTTATTGACAAATTTTCTTTGGCTTGGCAGGAGCTACAAAAACTCATTGGTCATGCTTTTAAAATTAAGAGTCCAGCAATATAACTATATTAATGTCCTCGGTATATTATATTTTTGGCATATTAAGTAATTTAAGCATATTCTGCTCGGAGCTGTTCTCAGTGCCGAGTGACTACTTTTTTTTATTGTAATTCGTTTAACGTCCGTGATCTCATTTGTTCAGAGACCTTAGAAAAATATTTTTGACCATGTTAAATAAAGTTTTATGATTTCTAACGGTATCAATCAAAACATTGGTAGAATGCGCCATGCCAGCGGCATCGCTCGAATGCACCTACTGCCTTCCTTATGTTTCAGTGTTTTTCGTCTATTTTTGTTTTATTTCGAACTACGCAGATCACTTTTTTTTGTCATATTATTAATCAGGGAAAAAATTAATGCGCAGATAAAACTCTCTTACTAATAAATTTAGTATTGCATAAATTATCCTCAACTCTGCCTGCACTTGGTTTTTTTTAGAGTGTATAAACAGAGATAAACATTGGAAAACGTTAGATTGTCTACGACAACGTCACACAAGGTCTGCCCAGCTGGGCGGTTGCGTCAACTAACACAATACACAAAAGCCTTACAGCCTTGTGTGACTAAGATCTAAAATGTGACTAATGTTACCTGCTAGTCAAATGAGTGAGGCATCTTGCCTCCCTAAAATGTTTATATATTACGCGTGGTCATTACCGCCAGCATCGGGGGTCTGGTCATCACCAAGATTTATGAAGGATGAGGTTAATCATAGAACTTATGAGGGAAAAAAAGGTGACTGGTGCATTGAGGTATATGTGGAGACAAAAAAACATTATCTATGGAGGCAAAGAAGGGAATGTATGAAAGTATAGTGGTACCAACACTCTTATATGGGTGTGAAGCTTGGGTTGTAAATGCAGCAGCGAGGAGGCGGTTGGAGGCAGTGGAGATGTTGTCTAAGGGCAATGTGTGGTGTAAATATTATGCAGAAAATTCGGAGTGTGGAAATTAGGAGGTGTGGAGTTAATAAAAGTGTTAGTCAGAGGGCTGAAGAGGGGTTGTTGAGGTGGTTTGGTCATTTAGAAAGAATGGATCAAAGTAGAATGACATGGAGAGCGTATAAATCTGTAGAAGGAAGGCAGGGTAGGGGTCGTCCTCGTAAAGGTTGGAAGGAAGGGGTAAGGGAGGTTTTTGTGGGCGAGGGACTTGGACTTCCAGTAGGCGTGCATGAGCGTGTTCGATAGGAGTGAATGGAAACGAATGGTATTTGGGACCTGACGATCTGTTGGAGTGTGAGCAGGGTAATATTTAGTGAAGGGATTCAGGGAAACCGGTTATTTTTATATAGCCAGACTTGAGTCCTGGAAATGGGAAGTACAATGTCTGCACTCTAAAGGAGGGGTTCGGGATATTGGCAGTTTGGAGGGATATGTTGTATATCCTTCTAAACTGTTGTGTTCTGAGCACCTCTGCAAAAAGAGTGATTATGTGTGAGTGGGATGAAAGTGGAATGATGAAAGTATTTTTGGGGGGGGGGATTTTCTTTCTTTTTGGGTTACCCTGCCTCGGTGGGAGACGGCCGACTTGTTAATATATATATATATATATATATATATATATATATATATATATATATATATATATATATATATATATATATATATATATATATATATATATATATAAACTTTTTTGGGTTATCCTAGGTAATTTACACATATATTAAAGTATATATGATAACTCACGAAATCGTAATGACACGATTGCAAACCCCACCCGTGGTATGGTTTATGTATGATAATTGTGTTTATGTGTACCTGTACCTAAATAACTCACATATATACATATACTAAGAGGTATGTAGTAGGAGACAGTTTGATCCGTTAATTTGTTTTAGTATGAATGGATCCACAGCTGTGATACACCAGAAGTTACTTGTCACTGACTGAGTTTTCCCTGGAAAAGAAAAAACAAGTTTGAGTAGATGCTTTACAAATACATCACCACTGAAGATTGTATGATTAAGTAATTAGTTTATTTAGTTGTTGGCTCAATGTTCGAGTTTGTTAGGCGAGGTAACCATCTAAGTTACAAGGTTAACTGTCTTGGAGGAAGCAACGGTTGCTCCCACCTAGTACATCTAGTTACCACAAGTTAACAGTAGTAACTAGATGCACTACGGTAACTGCGCGATCCAAGAAAGGTATCCCCATATTCCACAAGCCCAGCCTCCTCTGCCTCAGTACGCGCAAAAAGGAATAATGCAGTGGTGATTGAATTCTAGTGGAGCAAAATATAAAAGTAGGTATCCACGTATGCACGGACGTATATACGTTTTTGGATTTGCATGTATATGCGTCTGCATATGTATGCATTTATGAATGTACACTTTATATATATGCATGTTTATGTATGTGTGTATGTGCATGAATGCATGTATTCTTTTTGGAATGTATGTACACTAATATATGAATGTGCATATGTAGGTATATGTCTATACATATTTATGTATCCTTATGTTTGTGTATTTGTCTGCTAATATACATATATATACGCGTGCATATGTATACGTGTGCATATATATGTGTGTATATGTACTGCATGTGTGTGAATGTATTAACAGTTAAGGCAATCACTGAGCAGTGCTGGAGTGTAAGTCACTTGCGTTAACCTCTGTATGGACATTAATGTCGGGGTTCGGTGGATAAAACTTATTTTTGCCAGATTTTCCCCATTTGTATAACTTCTGTACATTTCTTTGTCCCGTTTATAATATTAAGGGAATCAGTAGACCATAATAATGAAAGTTGGTATCCAAACAGAAAGGCATTCTTTAGTAATTGATCTGAATGCAATAATTCCAAATTTTTTTAGGTATTCAGTAAAATTTCATGATTTATAGACTGTATCCTTAATAATATTGTGTAGCTAATCAGAAGCATTCTTTAGTTATTGAATAAAAATTAATATCACTATTCAATAAAATTGGCAAATTGGCATGTATGTCACCCAATAGCAGCGTGAGTCTTGTGTTCAGAAAATCACACCAGTGGTGAAAATTTGAAGCCGATCAGATAAGTTATTCTCCAGTTATGGCAGGGATTTCAGCAGTCCTTTTTTAACTATTTTACTACATTAATAAATTTGCCTACATGCAAATAAAGCTTAATGGGTACTCTCTTGGCCGTAAGAGGTATCGCCCATTAAACATTGAAGCTGTTCAGTAGAGGTAAACTGAAATTACTTAACCTGATTTAACAGTATGATTAAATCTGCTCCTACATGCTTAAATTTGACTCCCCGCCGCCGTCGAATTAGTAAGCATCTTTTTGAATGTTCGAAGCTCCGCCAATGAGAGTTTTGGAAGTTATCTAAACCATTATGGGATACATGTACTGGGAATGGTTCAACAATTTTCGTCATAGGGCAAGCGAACATACCATTTGTTCAAGAATTTGGTCCTCGTTACCGTGCACAAGTGTTGAAAATTTGAAGACGATGGGACGAGGCGCTCTCGAGTTACAAGCTAAATAAAAACTAAAGTTGCAGGAAGACAAAATAGGGAAAAAAATCTTGCAACCTAACAACCTAATAACATTCTAACACTGTCTAGTACTGGGCAATAGGCGGGTAAGTATTCAGTAAATAGATAGAAAATAACATAGTCAATATTTAGAGAAAATTACAATATACAAATGCGAAACAAGATTCCCTGGGCCTATATACACTAAAATTTTAATGTGTGTATGCGGGAGGGGGGGGGTGACGAGGACGAGAGTGGCCTTTTTCAGCAAGAACGGTCTAGTAAGCCGAATAAAAAAAAAAAACTTTTTATTAAATTCGCAGATACAGTAACGCGAATTAACACAGCATAGTTTTTTTTTTCGTTTTGCCCCAAAATTAGCTTCGTGAACTAACTAAACCTTGATCAAATTTACGTAATGTCGTGCAGCTTAATCCTACTCAGCATATCCAAAGTTAGTGACGTATATTAAAATTTTGGGATGTTCAGACTAATTTTTGCGAAGCAATAACGAAAGCGAGGTGTGCTAGGCTAAACCATCGTTGTTGAGGAAGCGAAGTCAGTCAGTTGTGTTGTTAAGGCACCTGAAATATATATATATATATATATATATATATATATATATATATATATATATATATATATATATATATATATATATATATATATATATATATATATATATATAATATATAATATAATATAGGAAGGTACCACCTCTAGAACTTTACTGGGGACCCTCATCCTCAGAGAAGATAAACTAATAAACGTACCTCAGAAAAACTCAGGTTCTCCCCGGAGTTGTTTTAATATTTTCTTCTCCTACCATCCCCGATAAGTTATGTTATATGTGTACTTTATTAATAGATAGACCACACACACACACACACCGTGTGTGTGTGTAGCCTAGAAAGTGACGTAGTGGAGGCGGGAACCATATATAGTTTTAAGGCGAGGTATGATAAAGCTCATGGAGCAGTAAGAGAGAGGACCTAGTAGCAATCAGCGAAGAGGCGGGGCCAGGAGCTGTGATTCGACCCCTGCAACCACAAATAGGTGAGTACAAATAGGTGAGTACACACACACACACACACACACACACACACACACACACACACACACACACACATATATATTATATATATATATATATATATATATATATATATATATATATATATATATATATATATAATATAATACTTAGATGATCATTTGTGATGCTAGTGTACTCTCTTATGATTGCTAATGATCACTTGAACATCCCGTGTTCACCTGGACCTCCTAGTGTTTACCTTGTCCTTCCCTTTGTTCATCCGGACAATCCCTGTGTTCACTTAAATCTCCCCTGTGTTCACATGGACTTCCCTGTGTTCACCTGAACCTCCCTTTGTTCACGTGGGCCTCAATGTGTTTACTTGAACCTCCCCTTTCTAATTCCTTGACAACCCGCCGTTAAGTATGGTGGGTTATCTAGAATAATGTAGCACACTCATATCATGTGATGTTATCTTTTAATCTTTAAGGTGTGACCGGAAAAAGGCCTCAGACAGATGACCCAAAGCTCCAGTGGTGGGTCATAACATGGCTTAGGTCCGTGGCAGCGAGCATTTGGATGGGGGGAAAGAAGCATAAATGAATTTTATTGAGAATGGGCTTCTTCAGAATAAGCCATTTCGCAGGCAAACCTCAATAAAGTTCCTCTCGTCAAACCGGGAATATAGAGATAGACACTATAATAACCTATGTGGTATGTCAAGATATCTTATTAATGAAAATAAGATACCATATATATTAAGCGTATTTCCTAAATTTGCTTGCAACAGATACATGAACTACATATATAAATCCAAATGTACTCCTGTAAACCCTTTAGGGGCCTAGTTCCTAGGCCTTTTGTGTATCCATATGTTCTTGCGCTACCGTCCACAGGATGGCTATGGGCTGCACAATAATTTAACGGCTTCGGAGGTAAAATATAAAAAATCTCTTCAACTCTGTTTTTAGCTACTTGTCGGATTTACGTCACTTGTCTCCAGAACCCATTCGTCTTGTTCCTTTACATAACTTACCAGAGAATGGTGCGTTGGGCCTGGATATTGATGTTTGTAATCTAAAGATACGAAGTGTTGCACATGTGTCTTATCTGTCAACTTGACGGTACTGTATACAATGATAATATTATACTACTTTCCTGAGGTGAACCTCAAACTACCTCCTTAGTTAAGCAAAATTTGGTTGAGAGGCAACTCCTTTAAGGTAGGTTTGCCGGAGCGTCTTAGTCGGTGATGTATACTGTTCTATCATAGAACTGTGATGTGTGTTGCTCTATCATAGAACTGTGATGTGTGTTGCTCTATCATAGAACTGTGATGTGTGTTGCTCTATCATAGAACTGTGATATGTGTTGCTCTATCATAGAACTGTGATGTGTGTTGTTCTACCATGAAATTGTGATGTGTTCTATCACAGAACTGTGATGTGTACCTACCTGGAGGGCATTCCGGGGATCAACGCCTCCGCGGTCTGATCCACGACCAGGCCTCCCGGTGGATCAGAACCTGATCAACGAGGCTGTTACTGCTGGCCGCATGTAGTCAAACGTACGAACCACAGCCCGGCTGATCCGGCACTGATTTTAGATATCTATCCAGCTCCCTCTTGAAGACAACCAGGGATCTATTGGTAATTCCCTTTATGGCTGGTGGGAGGCTGTTGAACACTCTTGGGCCCTGGACACTTATTGTGTTTTCTCTTAGTGTACCAGTGACGCCCCTACTTTTCACTGGGGGTATGTTACATCGCCTGCCAAGTCTTTTACTTTCGTAAGGAGTGATTTCTTTGTGCAGATTAGCGACCAGTTCTTCCAGAATCTTGCAGGTGTAGATTATGATGTATCTCTCTCGCCTGCGCTCTAGTGAGTACAAGTCAAGTGCTTCCAAGCGTTCCCAGTAGTCAAGGTGTTTGATGGAACTTATACGTGCAGTAAAGGTTCTCTGTACATTCTCTAGATCTGCAATTTCACCTGCCTTGAATGGAGATGTTAATGTACAGCAGTATTCCAGCCTAGAGAGAATAAAGTGATTTAAAAAGGATCATCACTGGCTTAGCATCTATTGTCTTGAATGAATGTATTGTTCAGTCATAGGACTGTGATTTATATTGTCCTATCAGAGAACCGATGTATATTGTCCTATCAGAGAACCGTGAGGATATCCTTCCAAGTATTGATAAACTATATTATGCTCTACTGAACGTAATTTGTCTATAAAAGACTAAGCTGGGTAGAACCTTCCCTTCTTAGAGGGGTGTCTTGTTGTTGTTGAAGAACTATAAGCGAAGGAATTAGAACTTTGCTCTTCTTTCTGGAATCAAACCTAATTACCTCTCATTCCCAGGAGCTGTGCTACCCCTACGGGTTTAGCACTTCTCATAATATAATTATCATATTCATTAATACTATTTTTTCCGTAGTGATGTGAGTTCTTTGTATGATGTCTTACTCCTGGCCTGGTGACACCTCACGGTGGTGCTGGTGACACCTCACGGTGGTGCTGGTGACACCTCACGGTGGTGCTGGTGACACCTCACGGTGGTGCTGGTGACACCTCACGGTGGTGCTGGTGACACCTCACGGTGGTGCTGGTGACACCTCACGGTGGTGCTGGTGACACCTCACGGTGGTGCTGGTGACACCTCACGGTGGTGCTGGTGACAGACCTCTCGGTGGTGCTGGTGACAGACCTCACGGTGGTGCTGGTGACAGACCTTACGGTGGTGCTGGTGACAGACCTCACGGTGGTGCTGGTGACAGACCTCACGGTGGTGCTGGTGACAGACCTCACGGTGGTGCTGGTGACAGACCTTACGGTGGTGCTGGTGATAGACCTCACGGTGGTGCTGGTAATAGACCTCACGGTGGTGCTGGTGACAGACCTCACGGTGGTGCTGGTGACAGACCTCACGGTGGGTGCGGGTGATAGACCTCAGGGTTTGGTGCTGGTGAAAAGACCTCACAGTGGTGCTGGTGATAGACCTCACGGTGGTGCTGGTGACAGACCTCACGGCGGTGCTGGTGATAGGTGAGGTCTAGACCTCACGGTGGTGCTGGTGACAGACCTCACAGTGGTGCTGGTGACAGACCTCACAGTGGTGCTGGTGACAGACCTCACGGTGGTGCTGGTGATAGACCTCATGGTGCTGGTGACAGACCTCACGGTGGTGCTGGTGACAGACCTCACGGTAGTGCTGGTGACAGACCTCACGGTGGTGCTGGTGATAGACCTCACGGTGGTGCTGGTGACAGACCTCACAGTGGTGCTGGTGACAGAACTCACGGTGTTGCTGGTGACAGACCTCACGGTGGTGCTGGTGACAGACCTCACGGTAGTGCTGATGACAGACCTCACGGTGGTGCTGGTGATAGACCTCACGGTGGTGCTGGTGACACCTCACGGTGGTGCTGGTGATAGACCTCACGGTGGTGCTGGTGACAGACCTCACGGTGGTGCTGGTGACGGACCTCACGGTGGTGCTGGTGACAGACCTCACAGTGGTGCTGGTGACAGACTTCACAGTGGTGCTGGTGATAGACCTCATGGTGGTGCTGGTGATAGACCTCACGGTGGTGCTGGTGACAGACCTCACGGTGGTTCTGGTGACAGACCTCACGGTGGTGCTGGTGATAGACCTCACGGTGGTGCTGGTGACAGACCTCACAGTGGTGTTGGTGATAGACCTCACGGTGGTGCTGGTGACAGACCTCACGGTGGTGCTGGTGACAGACCTCACGGTGGTGCTGGTGACGGACCTCACGGTGGTGCTGGTGACAGGCCTCACGGTGGTGCTGGTGACAGACCTCACGGTGGTGCTGGTGACAGACCTCACGGTGGTGCTGATGACAGACCTCACGGTGGTGCTGGTGATAGACCTAACGGTGGTGCTGGTGACACCTCACGGTGGTGCTGGTGATAGACCTCACGGTGGTGCTGGTGACAGACCTCACGGTGGTGCTGGTGACAGACCTCACAGTGGTGCTGGTGACAGACCTCACGGGGGTGTGGTGACGGGACCTCACGGTGGTGCTGGTGATAGACCTCACGGTGGTGCTGGGTGATGGGACCTAAAACGGTGGGTGCTGGTGAGAGACCTCACGGTGGTGCTGTGAGAGACCTCACGGGGGGTGCTGGTGACAGACCTCACGGTGGGGTGGTGAGAGAACTAACGGTGGGTTGCTGATGATAGACCTCACGGTGGTGCTGGTGACAGACTACGGTGGTGGGTGACAGACCTACGGTGGTGCTGGTGCAGACCTCACGGGGGTGCGGTGACGGACCTTTACGTGGTGCTGGGTGAAGGCCTCCGGTGGTGCTGGTGAGAGACCTCACGGTGGTGCTGGTGACAGACCTCACGGTGGTGCTGATGACAGACCTCACGGTGGTGCTGGTGATATTCCCTTCACGGTGGGCTGGTGACACCTCACGGTGGTGTTGGCCCTAGACCTCACGGTGGTGCCTGGTTGACAGACCTCACGGTGTGCTGGTGACAGACCTCACAGTGGTGCTGGTGACAGACCTCAGGGTTTGGTGCGGTGACAGACCTACGGTTGGTGCTGGTGATAGACCTACGGTGGTGCTGGTGATAGACCTCACGGTGGTGCTAGTGAGAGACCTCACGGTGGTGTTTGCTGGTGACAGACCTCACGGGGGTTGTGGTGACAGACCTCACGGTGGTGCTGGTGACACCTCACGGTGGTGCTGGTGACAGACCTCACGGTGGTGCTGATGATAGACCTCACGGTGGTGCTGGTGACAGACCTCACGGTGGTGCTGGTGACAGACCTCACGGTGGTGCTGGTGACAGACCTCACGGGGGTGCTGGTGACAGACTCACGGTGGTGTGGTGACAGACCTCACGGTGGTGCTGGTGATAGACCTCACGGTGGTGCTGATGACAGACCTCACGGTGGTGCTGGTGATAGACCTAACGGTGGTCCTGGTGACACCTCACGGTGGTGCTGGTGATAGACCTCACGGTGGTGCTGGTGACAGACCTCACGGTGGTGCTGGTGACAGACCTCACAGTGGTGCTGGTGACAGACCTCACGGTGGTGCTGGTGACAGACCTCACGGGGGTTGAGGATAGACCTCACGGTGGTGCTGGTGATAGACCTCACGGTGGTGCTGGTGAGAGACCTCACGGTGGTGCTGGTGACAGACCTCACGGTGGTGCTGGTGACAGACCTCACAGTGGTGCTGGTGACAGACCTCACGGTGGTGCTGGTGATAGACCTCACGGTGGTGCTGGTGATAGACCTCACGGTGGTGCTGGTGAGAGACCTCACGGTGGTGCTGGTGACAGACCTCACGGTGGTGCTGGTGACAGACCTCACGGTGGTGCTGGTGACAGACCTCACGGTGGTGCTGATGATAGACCTCACGGTGGTGCTGGTGACAGACCTCACGGTGGTGCTGGTGACAGACCTCACGGTGGTGCTGGTGACAGACCTCACGGTGGTGCTGGTGACGGACCTTACGGTGGTGCTGGTGACAGGCCTCACGGTGGTGCTGGTGAGAGACCTCACGGTGGTGCTGGTGACAGACCTCACGGTGGTGCTGATGACAGACCTCACGGTGGTGCTGGTGATAGACCTCACGGTGGTGCTGGTGACACCTCACGGTGGTGCTGGTGATAGACCTCACGGTGGTGCTGGTGACAGACCTCACGGTGGTGCTGGTGACAGACCTCACAGTGGTGCTGGTGACAGACTTCACAGTGGTGCTGGTGATAGACCTCATGGTCGTGCTGGTGATAGACCTCACGGTGGTGCTGGTGACAGACCTCACGGTGGTTCTGGTGACAGACCTCACGGTGGTGCTGGTGATAGACCTCACGGTGGTGCTGGTGACAGACCTCACAGTGGTGTTGGTGATAGACCTCACGGTGGTGCTGGTGACAGCCTCAGGGTGGTGTGGTGACAGACCTCACGTGGTGCTGGTGCCCGGACCTCACGGTGGTGCTGGTGACAGGCCTCACGGTGGTGCTGGTGACAGACCTCACGGTGGTGCGGGTTTGACAGACCTCAGGGTGGGTGCTGATGACAGACCTCACGGTGGTGCTGGTGATAGACCTAACGGTGGTGCTGGTGACACCTCACGGTGGTGCTGGTGATAGACCTCACGGTGGTGCTGGTGACAGACCTCACGGTGGGGGCTGGTGACGACCTCACAGTGGTGCTGGTGACAGACCTCACGGTGGTGCTGGTGACAGACCTCACGGTGGTGCTGGTGATAGACCTCACGGTGGTGCTGGTGATAGACCTCACGGTGGTGCTGGTGAGAGACCTCACGGTGGTGCTGGTGAGAGACCTCACGGTGGTGCTGGTGACAGACCTCACGGTGGTGCTGGTGAGAGACCTAACGGTGGTGCTGATGATAGACCTCACGGTGGTGCTGGTGACAGACCTCACGGTGGTGCTGGTGACAGACCTCACGGTGGTGCTGGTGACAGACCTCACGGTGGTGCTGGTGACGGACCTTACGGTGGTGCTGGTGACAGGCCTCACGGTGGTGCTGGTGAGAGACCTCACGGTGGTGCTGGTGACAGACCTCACGGTGGTGCTGATGACAGACCTCACGGTGGTGCTGGTGATAGACCTCACGGTGGTGCTGGTGACACCTCACGGTGGTGCTGGTCATAGACCTCACGGTGGTGCTGGTGACAGACCTCACGGTGGTGCTGGTGACAGACCTCACAGTGGTGCTGGTGACAGACCTCACGGTGGTGCTGGTGACAGACCTCACGGTGGTGCTGGTGATAGACCTCACGGTGGTGCTGGTGATAGACCTCACGGTGGTGCTAGTGAGAGACCTCACGGTGGTGCTGCTGGTGACAGACCTCACGGTGTTGCTGGTGACAGACCTCACGGTGGTGCTGGTGACACCTCACGGTGGTGCTGGTGACAGACCTCACGGTGGTGCTGATGATAGACCTCCGGTGGTGCTGGTGAACAGACCTCACGGTGGTGCTGGTGACAGACCTCCACGGTGGTGCGGTGACAAACCTCACGGTGGTGTGGTGACAGACCTCACGGTGGTGCTGGTGACAGACCTCACGGTGGTGCTGGTGATAGACCTCACGGTGGTGCTGATGACAGACCTCACGGTGGTGCTGGTGATAGACCTAACGGTGGTCCTGGTGACACCTCACGGTGGTGCTGGTGATAGACCTCACGGTGGTGCTGGTGACAGACCTCACGGTGGTGCTGGTGACAGACCTCACAGTGGTGCTGGTGACAGACCTCACGGTGGTGCTGGTGACAGACCTCACGGTGGTGCTGGTGATAGACCTCACGGTGGTGCTGGTGATAAAACCTCACGGTGGTGCTGGTGAGAGACCTCACGGTGGTGCTGGTGACAGACCTCAGGGTGGTGCTGGGACAGACCTCACAGTGGTGCTGGTGACAGACCTCACGGTGGTGCTGGTGATAGACCTCACGGTGGTGCTGGTGATAGACCTCACGGTGGTGCTGGTGAGAGACCTCACGGTGGTGCTGGTGACAGACCTCACGGACGTGCTGGTGACAGACCTCACGGTGGTGCTGGTGACAGACCTCACGGTGGTGCTGATGATAGACCTCACGGTGGTGCTGGTGACAGACCTCACGGTGGTGCTGGTGACAGACCTCACGGTGGTGCTGGTGACAGACCTCACGGTGGTGCGGTGAGGGACCTTACGGTGGGGGGTTTGGTGACAGGCCTCACGGTTGGTGCTGGTGAGAGACCTCACGGTGGTGCTGGTGACAGACCTCACGGTGGTGCTGATGACAGACCTCACGGTGGTGCTGGTGATAGACCTCACGGTGGTGCTGGTGACACCTCACGGTGGTGCTGGTGATAGACCTCACGGTGGTGCTGGTGAAGCCCCTCAGGGTGGTGCTGGTGACAGACCTCACAGTGGTGCTGGTGACAGACCTCACGGTGGTGCTGGTGATAGACCTCACGGTGGTGCTGGTGAGAGACCTCACGGTGGTGCTGCTGGTGACAGACCTCACGGTGGTGCTGGGGACAGACCTCACGGTGGTGCTGGTGACACCTCACGGTGGTGCTAGTGACAGACCTCACGGTGGTGCTGATGATAGACCTCACGGTGGTGCTGGTGACAGACCTCACGGTGGTGCTGGTGACAGACCTCACGGTGGTGCTGGTGACAGACCTCACGGTGGTGCTGGTGACAGACCTCACGGTGGTGCTGGTGAGAGACCTCACGGTGGTGCTGGTGACAGACCTCACAGTGGTGCTGGTGATAGACCTCACGGTGGTGCTGATGACAGACCTTACGGTGGTGCTGGTGATAGACCTCACGGTGGTGCTGGTGATAGACCTCACGGTGGTGCTGGTAATAGACCTCACGGTGGTGCTGATGACAGACCTCACGGTGGTGCTGGTGACAGAACCTCCCCGGTGGTGCTGGTGACAGACCTCACGGTGGTGCTGGTGACAGACCTCACGGTGGTGCTGGTGACGGACCTCACGGTGGTGCTGGTGACAGACCTCACGGTGGTGCTGGTGAGAGACCTCACCGTGGTGCTGGTGACAGACCTCACAGTGGTGCTGGTGATAGACCTCACGGTGGTGCTGATGACAGACCTTACGGTGGTGTGGTGATAGACCTCACGGTGGTGCTTGGTGTAGACCTCACGGTGGTGCTGGTAATAGACCTCACGGTGGTGCTGATGACAGACCTCACGGTGGTGCTGGTGACAGACCTCACGGTGGTGCTGGTGACAGACCTCACGGTGGTGCTGGTGACAGACCTCACGGTTGTGCTGGTGACGGACCTCACGGTGGTGCTGGTGACAGACCTCACGGTGGTGCTGGTGACAGACCTCACGGTTGGGCTGGTGACAGCCTCACAGTGGTGCTGGGATAGACCTCACGGTGGTGTGGTGACAGAACCTCACAGTGGTGCGGGTTTGCAGACCTCACAGTGGTGCTGGTGACAGACCTCACGGTGGTGCTGGTGACGGGACCTCACGGTGGTGCTGGTGACAGACCTCACAGTGGTGCTGGTGACAGACCTCACGGTGGTGCTGGTGACAGACCTCACGGTGGTGCTGGTGATAGACCTCACGGTGGTGCTGGTGACAGACCTCACGGTGGTGCTGGTGATAGACCTCACGGTGGTGCTGGTGATAGACCTCACGGTGGTGCTGGTGATAGACCTCACGGTGGTGCTGGTGACAGACCTCACGGTGGTGCTGGTGACAGACCTCACGGTGGTGCTGGTGACAGACCTCACGGTGGTGCTGGTGACAGACCTCACGGTGGTGCTGGTGACAGACCTCACGGTGGGTGATGGTGAAGACCTCACGGTGGTGCTGGTGACAGACCTCACGGTGGTGGGTGACAGCCTCACGGTGGTGCTGGTGATAGACCTCACGGTGGTGCTGGTGACAGACCTCACTGTGGTGCTGGTGACAGACCTCACGGTGGTGCTGGTGATAGACCTCACGGTGGTGCTGGTGACAGACCTCACGGTGGTGCTGGTGACAGACCTCACGGTGGTGCTGGTGTTATTGTTGCACCTCAATAGCCCCTCTGTGGTCCGGCCTGCAAATTGTTGCAGTGTGAGTCTGCGAACTAACCAGGTATTTTCCTTGTATATTCTCAAAACTGAGGACACAGTCACCTTAATACTGAATATTTATTATATAAGCTCCCAGGCATCTTCCTTCTGTATTTTTCCTTGTCTTGTTTAGAAATATTTTTAGTCTTCTGCGATGACTCTCGTCTTCGCTGTGAGGTTTTCCTCGAAGCGAAGACGAGAGGACCCAGAGAGCGTCCGGGAGGCTCTGTGGGTCCATGGACAATTTTGTCAATGGACAATTTTTTTTTTTGAGTTAATTCCTGTTTGAGAATTAACTATGTAAAAAAGAAAATTAGTTTTATGTTAAATTCTGTTAAGGTATCGTTTTTTTTTTCCTTCCAAATAAGTGCAGTATAGTATGGTACCATACATGGTCAGGGAACATACATTCGATGTCCTCATGGTTCGGTTGACAGCATCCTCAGCTCACATAATGAGGGAACGGAGATCGATCCCCAGCACGGGGTGAAACGTTGGGTGCGTCTCCTCACGCTTACTGCCCCTGTTCACCTAGCAGTAAGTAGGTACCTGGAAGTTAATTGACTATTGTGGGTCGCACCCTCGGGGTGTGTTAATAAGACAGACAGTCCCTGATAACACACTGACCTTACTGGGTTATACTAGGTGGCTAACCCTCCTGGTTAAAAATCTGAACAAAATCTTAATTTACCATCGCAGTGAAACAAACCCCCAAGTACAGTTATTCAGGCTAAAACGTTGTGTAGTTTTAAAAATAGGTTAGATAAATACATGAGTGGGTGTGGGTGGGTGTGAGTTGGACCTGACTAGCTTGTGCTGCTGGGTCTGGTGCCGTGCTCCATCCTTGAGTGGAGGTGACCAGACTGGGTGGGTCATTGGGCTAATCTGGGGGGAGGGGTCATTGGGCTAATCCGGGGGGGGGGGGGACATGGACCTGCTCCGCATAGGTCAGTAGGCCTGTTGCAGTGTTCCTTCTTTCTCATGTTCTTATGTTATGAATGCAGAATAGTTCCTCTTAATGGGAATTAAAGAAAACATCCGCTACCAGCATCAACATTTAACATCGTTTACATCAGGTAACGGTGTATCTTATACTAAATAAACTCCATACATCATCCAAACTTATTAATGTATACATCACTCTACATTAGTAAAATTTTCAATAAAGTTTACTTTTCAGCGGCATTAAAGTTTACTGCTTGTTTTATATTCATAATTTGGATTCATTTTTATAAATATAGTATCAGCAAGTGGCCATTAATTTTTGTTATTCTTTATGGCAGAGGGAAAACTATATTCGGTGTATTACAATAAAATAGTGATTAATTGATTCCAAGAACTGTCAATGCCATTGGTGTTTATATCACTATTTTCACTGATGATGATTACGGCTGTTCTAAAGTATAATTATCGTTATTGATATGGGTATCAGCTAATTTTGATGGTATCAGTATTGGTGCCGACCTAAAGCTGAGTATCGGTATCAGTATCGCAATTTTTTTTAACGCATTTTCAAGATATGGATATTTTGCCTTGAGACTGTTAATGTCTGAAGAATAAGGTTGCTAAAAGAATATTTTTTTAAGTATGCTTTAAAATAGTTCCACTTTAATATCTTTTCTTTTTGTATTGGAACAATATGTAAGATGCCATATCAGTGTAGCCTAAGGGCATTGTTTTGTGTTTATCTGCATTTTCCAAGTTGGGGGGGGGGGCCATAATTATATCAGATTCTCAAAGGGGTCCGTGACCCCAAAGAATAGTTTAAGAACTACTGAAGATCGTCCTTCTTGATGAATTTGACACATGTGCAACATCCGGTTATCTTTATTTGTAGATGTTTCGCCAACCATTGGCTTTATCATTACAATGGACGGACGTAAATGGAAGACTCTCGAAGAGACCACCAATCCCCCAGCCTTGTAGAATTATGTACAGTTGCAGATGAGGTGATGAATACTTCCGCTAGGAGGTGGTTCGCACCTTAGTCTTGTCAGTATTGTATGCCAATGATATATCGATCGTCCTTCTTGATGAGTGTAATTTCAGAGGCTTGTAACACAAGGAAAATTACTGCTAATTAATTGGTCACGAAGTCTACTGTCCCAAGGGAAAGATGGTCTTCATTATGAAGCATCTATATTTTATTTGCTGGACCTGTTTAACTATGGGTATATAGTGTACACTGTTCTTTCATGTAGTCAGTGGCGGACCTACATTTTTGGGGCCCTGAAGTTTGAACTGTTATGAGGAGCCCTTGTACAACTAACAACGGCTAACCTACATGATACTTTAATAACCTCTTAATTTCTATTTTTAACTATTATTTTGTACTGAATTACACCATATTATTAATATTATTAAAAAAAAAAACTCTTACAGTAGACACAAAATGTAGACTAGTCGCTTTTGGGGCCCCTCCGGGATTAGGAGGCCCTGAAGCTTAAGTTTCATTGGTTTCATAGATCCGCCCCTGCATGTAGCTGGAGAGAGCCTCTCGTGCTTATCATTCTCAAGCCTGGAAGAGTCTTAGGTGTGTCTCTGTGAATGGTTACGCTTTATAGCCATATATGTCTGAATAATTTCTACGTAAACTGCTGAAGAAAAACAATAAATATGGGTTAATTTAGTAATAAAGAAAAAAATTATTTCTCAAGTTAAATATGGCTATCGTAAATTTCACTCAACCACTAATCCCTTGGTTCGATATCCAAATAAGATTTCTCAGTCACTATCACAAGTGGGCAGTATTGCTGGATTTGGAGAAAACCTATGATACCACGTGAAGTTATGACGTGATGAGGCAAATCTATAAACTGGTCCTGAATTGCCACTTTTTTCAGGTTCATCCCGTAGCTGTTATTTAAAGGTGTAAGTTGGTAATCAATGTTCAAGGTTGTCTCGCGGAGGAGTTTTACACAGAAATATATGGAGTATATATCACTTGATTCATAGTTACTGTCAATATTGTGGTGAATGTTATTCCAAGGAATGTTATGGTGATTTAGTTATTTATCATTCACCGTCTTGCCGTGAGGTGGCGTGTCGCCGTTCAGTAGATGCTCTTGATAAGATCACACCGGGTGAAGCTTGATTACAGATTTTCCAACCAGATGACCTTCGCTGTACACTTTGCAAAATCAAAGCAAAAACAGGTGTCCTATATTTGTTTTTCAGAGGTGTTAATCATTCTTTATGAACATAAATGTAACTCGTGGTAATAATTTTCGATAGTTCCTTGATGAAGGTTCTTAATATTAAGAAACTCCTGGCTGCGGCATGTCTCTGAAAGTACCATCTCATTGTCTCATTACTACTGGGGACTGACGAACCTCCTTGAAGGATGGGGTTTGCCCTGATGCTGGTGACAGGCACGTGATTCCGTGAACTGGAGCTACCGTTTCCTTCCTCCAAATAAACCCGATTACCTCCCACTCTTCCCAGACACTGCATGAACCTGGATAAAATTTAGAGGTGGTCATTTTCCTCCATGTGTTGCTGATTTACTCCCTTCCTCCTAGGCTACAGGTCTCTCTCCACCCCCTGAGAGCTTTCCATCCATATCCTGTTAGGTAAAAGAACAGAAATGCAACTATTATTATATTAATGCGACATTTTATTGTGGCAACGTTTCGCTCTCCATGAGCCATGTCGAGCCGCTAGGAAACGGCTTGGCAAAGCTCCTGGAAACCAAAACGTTGCCACAGTAAAATGTCGCATTAGTTGCACTTGTGTTCTTTTATTTAACATATTGTCGGTAATTCTACCAACATTATTACATTTTGTCACCATGTATGTTCTTCAGGACGCGGAGTCTCCACCATACGGGTGTCTTAGATGGGGCTCGGTGGCTCCTCCGAGAAATTTCATTTCGTTCGTTTATTCATCATGGAATGAAGTTGACACTGGTCTAGATAACTTCTTCAGTGGTACGGCGGGTGAGCGTCGAGGAGGTATATAAAGACAATTACAGCTCGATGTATTTGGGTCACGTGATCCAGCTTCATCTACCTCAATGGACATAAAAGGAGCAGTGAGGGTGGTCATACAATTCCAGTGCAGGAGAATATAAAAACTTGTATATGTGTGTGTGTATGTTTATGAATTTGAATTTCTGTACATATGTGCACTTTCATATGTGTATATATTTGTGCACATATGTGTGTTTGTGAATTTACATATACTTTTTTTATATATTCTTGTGCAGATACACACACACACACACACACACACACACACACACACACACACACACACACACACACACACACACACACACACACACACACATATATATATATATATGATAATTAAATCCTTAAGAGATTTTCCTAGAGTTGATAACCTCATTCGCCTTCCCCTTCAACACAAAAAAGGGAGAGGCAGAAGAGGGCAACACAGTGGGGGCAATCAGAATTATTACCAGTGAAGATACAGTTGCTCCCAGGGATGCTGACACTGCTGAAGCACTTAGAGGAAAGCACCCTGCCAGGGAAATCAGTGGTACCAACAGTTCCAACACCTGTCCCCACTATGGAACCATTGATTGTGGAAGACTCAGACATTTACAAAGCAATAATGTCGTTCCCATCTGGCTCTGTTGGGGGTTACACTGGAATAAGGCCACAGCATTTAAAGGAAATAATTAATCCAGTTATTGGGGAAATTGCAGAGACACTGCTTTCAGAGATCACAAGGTTCGTCAACAATTCCTTGGCTGGTCTGATTCCTGATGAAATTAGACCTTTCTTTTTTGGTGCAACACTTTGTGCACTTAAAAAGAAGGATGGAGGAATTCGGCCAATTGCAGTAGGCAACACGTTAAGCCGCCTCATATCCAAAGCTGCTGTCCGAAGTATTCGTGCACAGGCAGCCATGATGCTTCAACCAAACCAGCTTGGCTTTGGGGTCTCTCAAGGAAGTGAAGCAGCGGTTCATGCAACAAGGGCGTATATCAACAACCTGCCTGAGGACAATGCAGTGGTAAAATTAGATTTCAAGAATGCGTTCAATCTCCTGAAAAGAGACGTGGTATTAGCAGCAGTACAAGAACATTTCCCTGGTCTCTTCCCTTTTGTTTCAGCTGGGTATAGCAAGGAATCAATGCTTCTCTTTGGAGAGTATGAAATCACATCATCGGAGGGTGTCCAACAAGGAGATCCTCTTGCACCATTTCTCTTCTGTATAGCAGTTAGGGAAATCACAGTCAGACTGACCAGCGAGCTAAACATCTGGTTCCTAGATGATGGCACACTAGCAGGTACAAAGAAGTCCCTCCTACATGACCTTACACAGGTAATGACACGGGGACAGGAAATGGGTCTCATCCTGAATCCATCCAAATGTGAAATCATCTCAGTCAGTCAACAAGTGATAAATGCAGTGAGATCAAAACTACCAGGAGCAGCAGTCATTGCCCCCACAAATAGTGTCTTGCTAGGAGCACCTCTGGGAAGCAATGCCATTGACACAATTCTCAGGAAGAAATTGGAAGAGTTAAGGAGACGGAACAACGAATAGGCAATCTGGACACCCACGATGCCTTGTACCTTCTCACAAAGTGCTTGAGTTTGCCCAGGTTGACATATTTCCTAAGATGTGCACCTTCATATGATAACCCTATACTGCACGAATATGATAGTATTCTGAGGCAGATTTTTACGAAAGTACTTAACCTTACTCTAGAAGATGGGCAGTGGAACCAAGCTACACTTCCAGTCAGACTAGGAGGCATTGGTGTCCGCAAGTCATCACAGATTGCGTTACCTGCTTTTCTGTCCTCGTGTATTGCATCCAGAGGGCTTGTAGCAGCGATTCTCCCTGAACATCTTAGGGACAAGATTGGAGTCCAGGACCAAAAATTCATTGACGCAGCAATGATCTGGGATAATCTAATGGGCTCTGAAACCAGACCTGCTCCCCCCAACAACTACAATCGCACTGGGATGGTCCAATAGTGGAAAATATAGCCTCAACAATGCTTCAGAGTGTGTCAGGGAAGAATAGAGCCCGCCTCCTGGCAGTGAGAGCCCCTCATGCTGGGGACTTTCTGTTGGCTGTTCCCAACTCCAGCCTTGGCACACGCCTCGACCCACAGACCATCCGCATCGGTGTTGCCCTTCGACTTGCCGCCCCTATTCTCGCCGAATACAGGTATATTTGTGGCAGTGAAGCAGCAGACCGATTCGGGTACCATGGTCTTGTGTGCTGTAAATCCGAGGGAAAGATTGCAAGACATGAGGTTAATAACATTATCAAGAGGAGCCTCACAACAGCTGGATGCCCAGCAGTAAGGGATCCACCCCAACTATGCAGATCTGATGGCAGCCAGAAGTGTCCAGATGGTATCACAATTCAAGCCTGGACAGACGGGAAGCAGGTAGTGTGGGACTCCACATGTGCATCTACCTTGGCTGATACCTATCTCCAATACACCAGGGAGGAAGGAGGGGCAGCTGCCAGCTTCAGGGAGTCCCAAAAGTCTAGAAAATATGGAGAACTTGCCCATCATTATATGTTTGTTCCCATAGGCTCAGAGACCCTTGGCTCATGGGGAAAGAGTGCATCTAAATTCCTTAAGGAGCTGGGAAAAAGACTCATCAGGGTAACTAGGGATCCCAGGGCAGCTAGTTTTCTGTTCCAGCGGCTCAGTGCGGCTGTTCAAAGGGGTAATGCCTGCTGTATTTTGGGCACGCCCCAGCTCTGAGGAGCTGGATGAGATTTTCGCCTTATAATCGGTGATACACACGTAACAACATGTACCGTATATGCCACCTTTATATCAACAATGTATCTCTTAAATCTTCTGTACCATATTATGTAATAAAATATTCCTATTGGTAAAAAAAAAATATATATATTAAAAGATGGGGTGGTAAGGGAAGTGGAATATTCAAACGGCTTCAGGAAGAAATCCAAATATTCTTCCTTGAAGCCTTTTTATCCACTTCTCCGAGGCTATGGGTCCCACAATTGACACCAGAGGTGGACCCCATTTATTTATATATATATATATATATATATATATATATATATATATATATATATATATATGTCGTGCCGAATAGGCAGAACTTGCGATCTTGGCTTAAATAGCAACGCTCATCTTGCTAAATAGGACAAGTGAAAATTTGTGTATGCAATAATTTCGCCAAAATCATTCTGAACCTAACGAAATAAATATATTTCACTGTGTTTGTTTAGTATTAAATTATTTTAAACAAATCTAAAATATATTTAGTTGAGTTAGGCTAAAATAAATTGCGCTTGTTATAATAAGGTTAGGTAAGTTTTCTAAGTTCCTTTTGGTGCAAAATTATAAATTTTTACATCAACATTAATGAAAAGAATATATCTTTAAACGTATAAGAGAAATTTTTAGAAAGGACTTAATTTTAAATGAGTTCTTGCTAATTGACCAGTTTTACATATTCGGCACGACATTATATATATATATATATATATATATTGGGGGCTTCAGCCCCCAAGTCCTCCCCAAGGGCACCGCCCCTGGACATGACATTCTAGCAGGACTGAAATTATCAACAAATCTTCTCTGGATGCAACCCACAACAGTGTACTAACACACAGGTGCTTATTTTTACTGCTAGGTGGTCAGGGGTAGCGGAGGTGTAAACGTGATCAAATGTTTTTACGTACCAGGGAATCGAACCCATGATACACAAATAACCCGCACATAGAAGAGAGGAGCTTACGACGACGTTTCGGCCCGAGTTGGACCATTTACAAAGTCACACTAACGAAAAGGAGAAAGGGAGGGGTATATATAGCCAGGAGGTGGTAGTAGTAGTAGTAGTGGAAGTAAAAGTAGTAGTAGTAGTAGTAGTGGGGGAGGTAGTAAGAAGGAGGAGGAGCCAGGACCCTGCGATTGTGAGTTATGCTCTCACCAGTGAGCTACGAACTTTGCCACTCGCAGGTGTTGCCAGGAGATGAAGGTAAACTATGTTGGCTGGGGTTCGGACCTGGGGTGGCTGAGGTGGGGGTTTGTACTTTCGGTGGGGAGGAGGAGTTGACTCGCACCGCGGGGAGGGGTGGGGGTTGAAGAGGTGGGGAGAGTGCGTGAGGCGGTGCTTGACCGCCGCTACTGACTCACGCACCTTTAGTCGCCTCACACACCCTCTGTGATCTTATTATCTTTCCTCCCTTCGTTTCTTCCTCTGTGATAGTATTCTTTTTCTTCCTACATTTATTCCTTCCTTTATAATTTTATCATTAACCCTCCTTCCTTCCTCTGTAGATGTTCATCATTCTCCTTCTTTCCTTTGTAGATGTTCATCATTCTCCTTCTTTCCTTTGTAGATGTTCATCATTCTCCTTACCTGGAGAGAGTTTCGGGAGTAAATGCCCCCGCAGCCCGGTCTGAGACCAGGCTTCGTACGAACCACAGCCCGGCTGGTGAGCTACTGACTTTAGGTACCTGTCCAGTGCCGTTTTGAAGACAGCCAGGGGTCTATTGGTAATCCCTCTTATGTATGCTGGGAGGAAATTGAACAGTCTTGGGCCCCTGACACTTATTATGTTGTCTCTTAGTGTACTCGTGGCGCCCCTGTTTTTCACTGTGGAAATGTTGCATCTCCTGCCGAGTCTTTTGCTTTAATAGGGAGTGATTTTCGTGTGCAAGTTTGGTACTAATCCCCCTAGGATTTTCCCAGTCCATATTATCATGTATCTCTCTTGCCTGCATTCCAGGGAATACAAATCAAGGGACTGCAACCGTTCCCAGTAATTTAGGTGCTTTATCGTACTTATGTGTGCCGTGAAAGTTCTTTGTACACTCTCCAGGTGAGCAATTTCGCCTGCCTTCAAGGAAGCAGTTAGTGTACAGCAGTATTCCAGCCTAGAGAGAACAAGCGATTTGAAGAGAATCATGGGCTTGGCGTCCCTAGTTTTGAAGGTTCTCATTATCCATCCTATAATTTTTCTAGCAGATGCAGTAGATACATTGTTGTAGTCTTTAAAGGTGAGATCCTCTGACATTATCACTCCCAGGTCCTTCACATTACTTTTTCGCTCTATTGTATGGCTAGAATTTGTTGTATACCCTGATACAGTTTTAATTTCCCCAAGTTTTCCATATCTGAGTAGTTGAAATTTCTCTTCATTGAACTTCATATTATTTTGAGTGGCCCATTTGAAGATTTGGTTGATGTCCGCTTGGAGTCTTGCGGTGTCTTCGATGGAGGACACTGTCATGGCAATTCAGGGGTCATCAGTAAAGGAAGACACGGAGCTATGGCTTACATCTCTGTCTGTGTCAGATATGAGGACGAGGAATAGGATGGAAGCTAGTACTGTGCCATGTGGAACAGAGTTTTTCACCGTAGATGCCTCAGACTTTACCCTGTTTACTATTATTCTTTGTGTTCTGTTTGTTAGGAAGCTATAGATCCATCTACCAACTTTTCCTGTTATTCCTTTATCACGCATTTTGTGCGCTATTACACCGTGGCCGACCACTTGTCGAAGGCTTTTGCAAAGTCTGTGTATACATCTGCATTTTGTTTATCCTCTATAACATCCAGGACCTTGTCATAGTGGTCCAGTAGCTGGGACAGGCAGGAATGACCTGCTCTAAACCCGTGTTGCCCTGGGTTGTGTAACAGATGGGTATCTAGGTGGTTGGTAATCTTGCTTTTTAGAGCCCTTTCAAAGATTTTTATATGGGATGTTAGTGCTATCGGTCTGTAGTTCTTTGCAATTGCTTTACTGCCCCCTTTGTAGAGTGGGGCTATGTCTGTTGTTTTTAATGAGTGTGGGATGACCCCTGTGTTCATACTCCCTCTCCATAGAATGCTGAAGGCACGTGACAGGGGCTTCTTGCAGTTCTTGATGACATGGGCATGTCATTTATTGCCTTTTCAAAGTCTTGTGGTGTTAGGATAATATCAGAGATTCTTGAGATGACCAAATTTTGGGTCTCGGTCATGAAGAATTTATTTAGATTGTCGACCCTTAGCCTGGGTAACGGCTCGCTGAACAGTGAGTCATATTCGGACTTTAGTATCTCATTTCTTTGCTGTCATCTGTGTATATCCCATCTTGCCTAAGCAGGGGCCCAATACTGAATGTTGTTTTACCCTTAGATTTGGCATAAGAGAAGTATTTTTTTCAGTTTCCTTTATGGTTTTCAGTTCTTCCTGAGATTATTGTCTCCTGTAAGATTTCTTAAGTTTAAAAGTTCGATATTTGCTATTTCTTTGATCAGTGCCTCCCTTCGTATTTCAGATATATTGGCCCCTCCCAGCAGCTCTGTGATTCTTCGCCTTCATCTGTATAGGGGGCATCTCTCTCTTTCTACTTTATATCTTTTTTTTTTATGGAATATGCCTTGAGCAGACTTCAAGAGCCACAGAGTTAATTTTTTTCTAGGCAAAGGTTCGGATCCATGTTGTTTAGGATATCTTTCCAGCTTGTTTAATTTAGGACATGGTTTAACTTGTTCCCATTGTATGTTTTTGTTATTGAAGTTGAATTTTGTGAAGATACCCTCATGACTGATCACATTTTGCTGGTCAGGAGCCCTGTGCATACGCGTCTGTACCTCTATTATGTTGTGATCTGAGTGAATTTTAAACATCTGAGCTGCCTCCTGGGGTGATCTCTCTTAAAATATTATTTGCTACACTCCTCCATTTTAGGTGTCTCAAGCTGAAATCTCCCAGTAGCAAGATGTTTGCTGCAGGAGTTGGGAGATTTCCCAGACAATGGTCAGTTTTCAAAAGCTGTTCCTGGAATTGCTGGGAAGTTGCATCTGGAGGCTTGTATACAACCACAATGACAAGGTTTTGATTTTCAGTCTTTACTGCCAAAACTTCCACTACATCATTGGATTTGTTTAGTAGTTCTGAGCAAATGAGCGACTCTGTGACGTACAAGCCAATCCTCCTCCTCCCTTGGCGCCTGTTTAGTCTGTCGCATCTAAAAAGGTTATAACCTGGGATCCATATTTCGTTGTCAAAATGATCCTTTATGTTGGCCTCCGTGAAAGCTGCAAACATTGCATTTGACTCCATGAGCAGTCCCTTGATGTAAGGAATTTTGCTGTTTGTTGATGGCTTTAGACCCTGTATGTTTGCAAAGATAAATGTTGTTATATTAATGAAAGTAGGGGGGGTTTATTTGCTGGTTTTAATATCTGTTGTTATGGAGTGGAAGCCAATGACTGTGCCTCTGCTCCAGAAGTGTTTTCAGTTAATGTAAGATTTCTGTCATTTCTTGCCAGTCTTTTTTCCTTCCTGGCACTAATAAACCTCCTTCTCTGGAGAGGCTATGGCTCCCCTCCTCTTTTGTTTCCTGTAATCCAGCTGGTCTGTGTCTTCTTGTTCCCTTTAGATGATGTGCCTGGCAATATACGTTGTAGCATTTTCTTTTATGGAGTAACGAGTGACACATTTTGGGGTGAAATAATTTACAGGAAGGGGAGTTGCACCCTCCTGTTGTCATGTGGATGCGGCATATTTTGTGATGGTCAAAAGTGTATGTCTCACATGTTTTACCAGATATATCATGCCTGCAGATACCCAAGGCATAGAATTTGCATAGATTGGAATTTTGTTTGCTAGGATTTTTTGTGGTTGCATTCCCTACTGATGCATTTTTTTTGTTTCCTCACTACCTACCGCCCCTGTATGGACATTAGTGCTTCCACCAGTTTTTACTGGTAATTCCCTGAGTCATCAAACCCTTTTGTTCCATCTCCAGCATTATCGCTACTTTGAACCTCTGTAAATTGAATAACATTGTCTTTACCTGTCTCCACTTGGCGCGTTGTCCTCCTGATCAACACTAGCACCCTCTGGAGCACTGTCTTCCAAGACAGCCCCATCCAACCCACCCATTTTATTTTCCCAGCTGTCATACCAGACTGACATATCTTTCAAGAAGGATATTTTATTGTTGTTCTTATCTTTTAATATAGATTTAATTTCCTCATACTGGTGTATCTCGTTGGGGCAGACCCAAAAACATTTCTCTGATTTTATATCAAAAGTGGTTGCTGGTCTAGTGTTTCTGCATGACCCATGGGACCATTTACCACAGAGATTGCATGCAATCCAGGCATAACTTTGTTACCATTTCTGTAGACTACACAGGTTTTCATGGTGGTGGTCATTTACAACACTTTACAACTCTCTGAACTAGCTAGTCTAAAACTACTAAAAATATTTAGTTGTTAGTGTTTAACAGTTCTTATGGATTTTATGTATTATAGTTTCAATTCCATACAACAATCTTCCTTCCTGGTACACTTGAACAGTTCTTCAAGGTAGGCTGACTAGATAAGCCTACTATAAAAGTAATTTGTTTTATATGTTGGTATATATACTGTAGTTTGATATATATGGTATATCTACTGCAGTTTACTATGTATGATTGTAGATGAATGGTTCACAGAACCGACACGTTGATAAATTAGACACATGTGCAACTTTTGGGTATCATTATTAAGGAAACGTTTCGCCACACAGTGGCTTCATCAGTCCATACACAGGAGAAGCTTCTCCTGTGTATGGACTGATGAAGCCACTGTGTGGCGAAACGTTTCCTTAATAAAGATACCCAAGAGTTGCACATGTGTCTAATTTATCACTATGTATAATCTCATTCTCCTCCCAGAAAAGGCTTTCTCAAGTTATCGTATAGAAACCAAAACAAGGAAGGGTCTATATGGCATTGACCAAAGGGCACTTGTACGTGCCAATAGTTGCATAAACATTTCCCTACTAATACACCAACCCGAGTTGAAAATCTGAAGCCGATCGGGTGAGGCGTTCTCAAGTTATAAATAAAAACCTCGGAAGAGAAAAAATATATGCAGACATCTACCTAAAGGTGCCCCTTCAAGAAAACCTGAAATGTGAATGACTGATTAAAACCAATACCACAATTAGAATATGTAAAAAATAATTATAAACGGCGAATTAGAATATCTAAAATGCATCATAAACGGTGAATAAGTATATCTAAAAATGCGTTATAAACGGTGAATTAGAATATCTAAAATGCATCATAAATGGTGAATAAGTATATCTAAAAATGCGTTATAAACGGTGAATTAGAATATCTAAAATGCATCATAAATGGTGAATAAGTATATCTAAAAATGCGTTATAAACGGTGAATTAGAATATCTAAAATGCATCATAAATGGTGAATAAGTATATCTAAAAATGCGTTTTAAACGGTGAATTAGATTAAAAATGCATTATAAACGTTGATCTAGAATGCAGTGTCACGTACATAACTGTTTTAAGGAATACAAAATTAATTACATCTGAAATTAACAAATTTTAAAATAGCTAAGTTTGACCTGACTTCCCTGCGTCAGGCAGAGGTTTTTCCGTAGACTCATCACTAAGCTGCAAATATTATCTGGCATTTTACAATCTAGTATCAAAGAATATTAAAGGAAGTTAAAGACAAAGTATAAAAACTTTGACCACATTTTTTAGAAAGTTCTTGGAGAGCAGCACTTCCTCAGAGGTACAAACATCAACATCTTGGTTTCAGTTCTGGTTAGCAGTAATCTGAAACCAAGACAACAGTGAACAATAAAATGGTATAAAATACCGACAGGTTGTTTAGGTAAGACACATATGCAACAGTTAGGTATCTTTATTTCGAAACGTTTCGCCTACACAGTAGGCTTCTTCAGTCGAGTACAGCAAAGTTGATAGAAGCAGAAGAGACTTGAAGACGATGTAATCAGTCCATCACCCTTAAAGTTTTGAGGTGGTCAGTCCCTCAGTCTGGAGAAGAGTATTGTTCCATTGTCTGGAATAATATGGAGTTGAAGTAACGAACGAACGAAAGTTCAGGTAAGATCCCAAATGGGATGAGCGGGGAAGACGGGACAGACGAAGAACAGTGCTGGAGAGGAGTGTTCTTAGTCGTAGAAATAGAGCCAGGGCTTAACCCAGCAGCGAGGCGATCGTGGGACAGATATTGAGAAGAGAAATTCAGGCTCTTCTGTTGGGACTCCGGTGGGGTGAGCGGGGAGGAAGGGACATGCGACGTTTAGAGCTAGAGAGGAGTGTAGAACTGAGTTGAAGTGATAGGATGGAGCCTTATATAGCGCCAGGAGGTGAGACGTAGTTCACTAGTGGAGTAAGAATGTAGACACTGAGAGGTCAGGTCCCTCTCAAATCCAGCCTTTCTCACTAGTAGAGGTTGTTGAAGTGGTTCCAAGTCTGTACCAAGATACCCTTGTGTTGTAGTGTCTGTAGGTAGTAGTCGTTTTGATAAGGACCTGCCTCGCATGGGCCAGTGGGCCTTCTGCAGTGTTCCTCCAATCTTATGTTCTAACTTCCTAGCAACTATCAGGAATTAGATTAGCTTACATAATCTTGGAAACATTAGCCAAATGTTTCCTCGAGAATATATAACTGTGTATATATACTTACATATATAACTATGTTCATGTATGTAAAGTAAAAGGACACAAGTGCAACTAATGTGACATTTATTGTGGCAACGTTTCGCTCTCCAGGAGCTTTATCAAGCCATTACAAACAATACATGGACACAGAGGGTATATAAAGGCTCAGAGTGAGGTGTAATACTAGTGAGGTACCATTTCGATGTTCACTAGTGGTAGTGGTAGTAGTATAGTAGTAGTATGTAGTAGTAGTAGTAGTGGTAGTCACTACCACTACTACTACCACTAGTGAACATCGAAATGTGTACCTCACTAGTATTACACCTCACTCTGAGCCTTTATATACCCTCTGTGTCCATGTATTGTTTGTAATGGCTTGATAAAGCTCCTGGAGAGCGAAACGTTGCCACAATAAATGTCACATTAGTTGCACTTGTGTCCTTTTACTTTACATATTGTCGGTAATTCTACCAACTTTATGTTCATGTAACTATATATGCAACTTGGCATTTAATGTTATGAATAAATTAAAATTTCACAATATGGCAATCGGGGAAGGAAATCAGTCGTTTAACAAATAGTGATTCATTTATTTTATATTTTTATTATGTACAGTAAGTGCTCTTATTAAGGTAATCTCCAGCGTGTGTGATTCTTTGCAAAATACAACTGAAAAAAGGTGCATCCAGAATTTAATAGGACATATGATGCAGGCCTTAGATGTTCTATTCACTTCGATTTATTTCAATTGCATTTGCAAATAAATTGCACTATATAGAGGAGTTTTATAAGGGAGCTGATTGTACAAAGCGACAGATGCATAAACCTAGATTTTCAGAACTCCTATAAGGTTTTCAGTTGTGACGGCCCATAGTGCAGACGCATGTGAGGGGTAGGCAGTGTAGACTACAAAAGCCTATAAAAAATACAACAAAATCCTTAGGTATATTGATATATCATCGCTATTTAAATTGGAGACTGTAATATTCAAAGTGTTCGGTGGGTTGGTGGTTTATTAGTGAGGAAACACAAGTATCTCCTGAAATGAGTCTTTGCCAAGTGATGTCACGGTTCTTTAGTTAAAAATCATCTGGTTTACATGTGCTATGTACAGATGATTCACGAAGGGGTTCTGGGGCAGGTGCTGGGAGGAGTCCTAGGCTTGGTGAGGATACAGGAGGAGAGGGCTAGCACACTGCCTTGAGAACACAACACAGTGTATCACAGGTTCTGACGTGGCCGCGGAATGTGACGTGGCTCTCCACCCAACCTTGTCAACGTCATTCCCTCGAGTGACTCACCCCCACTGCCGTGACACCTGTGTTGTGTACGGTGTGTGAGCACCACCACCACCTGTGTTTTGTACGGTGTGTGAGCACCACCACCACCTGTGTTGTGTACGGTGTGTGGGGGACAAGCACCTCCACCTGTGTTGTGTATGGTGTGTAAGGACAAGCAAGCACCACCACCTGTGTTGTGTACGGTGTGTGAGGACAAGCACCTCCACCTGTGTTGTGTATGGTGTGTAAGGACAAGCAAGCACCACCACCTGTGTACGCAAAAGACAAAATAAGTTTCTAATTTTCTGTCCATTTTCCATCACTGTAAAAATAATAAAATAAATGTTATCCCTGCAAACAATTGAAACTTCTAGTAGAGTGAGTGTGGGAAGGAGTCGTCAGTGGTCACAGTGTGGGAAGGAGTCGTCAGTGAACTGGTCACAAAGAACTTAAACCTTATCCTCTTAACAGGAAATTTCTCGGTCTACATTAAGTTCAGTTATCCTTAATTATACTAGCTTGTTGTCTTTCAATCAGTATAAACCATTTTATACCACAACGGCAATAAATCCAACATGACAGGAAAAAAATTTGACTTGTGGACAGAAAACGGGGATCCAGTGGAGCACGTAATAGTCCAGTTAATTTCAGCTTAAGATTCGTGAAGTCACCAATTTAAACTGACTTAACAGTAAAATATTCACTGTTATTAAGAGGGTGGGTTAAAAATAATTGTTGCGACTTACGCTGCACCTTGCACCGTACAACCATGATTTATCATCATTTTCGTTTGTTTTTTATCGTAGTTTCATCTGAATTTTAACGCTCTACTTTCCTTTAATAAAGATTAGTTTATGTTTTTTTTTTGTTTTTTTTTTTTTTTTTGATATGGGAGAAACTAAACTAAATCTGTCACAATAACACACGTAATAAAAATGTTATCATTATTGTTAGTTTTCTTTTTATAGTTATACTTTATTTTGAACGCTTCAGATACATGAAAAAAAAATGTGTTTTCTTTGCTTTTCAATAAACTTTCAAGTTCACAAGAAACAGGTGATATCTTAATAAGCAAAATAACCAGTGAAAAAAATAGTTCAATTTCAAGCATTTATTTCTCACATTATGAAGGAGTGTTAAGCGATTTAGTCAGGTCACATGTCAAGAAAACTTTCTTGTTAGGTGAAGGGGAACTTTGTCAACATAGTTTATAATCCTCACAAATTATATTGATTATAAATTAATCTAATTTATATAACCCTGAACTTATATTCACATTTCAGTTAATACTATTTTTTGTGTGCTGCAAGATTCGATTATATTACGTTCAACTGTTGACCTGCTTGATACAACCTTCTCAGCTGTTTCATAGTCAATTGGGTGGTTAAAATCTTTCACATGAATAAACAGACCATTAGACTCTTGTCCAGTTCTAATGCTATATTTATGTTTTTTGTAATCATAATTTAAGATTTACACTTTCAAACTGCTGCTATAGTGACCAGTTCACTCTCACGTTACATAAATCATAATTACAAAGATGGTAAAACTGTTTAGAGTATTTTTTCACATTCCACAATCCATATGCATAATTCGTTCCAAGCTATCAGCAGTGTTAGGAAATTTAGATGGAAGGGGAAACATCCCCACCATTTACGCCGAAAGTGATGCTGGGGTCTTAGGTAAGCACCCTGAGGGAAGGGTTGCTCCCTCCCAGAGAAGAGGCCCCTGCCCCTTAGGCACGAAGCACGCACACCACACCACCGCGTCAAGGTAACCCAGCGTCCAGGTGTCAGCGTAGGAGTCAAGAGGACCAGGAGCTAAGTCAGCATCACAAGGAAAAATACAGATATCTGCCTCGGATGGAAAATATAAAAAGGTGAAACGGGAGTATTAGTGTCAGTCACCTTATCGAAAGTTGAAGTGGAAGGAATGCCATGCTGTCTTCTGACTGTATATTATGAATTAGACACATGTGATAATTGTACTTATGTGTACCCGTGGCTCAATAAACTTACCTATGAGCTCTCTGTCTCAGAGAAGAGACGTACAAGACTTTGTTGTAGCATTATCCACGCTCTTCGTCAGATCCAAGTGAGCTCCCTTCGTAATCCTATAGGAGCTCTCTTTGATCTCGAATTTATCGCCTCGTAAATGACTGATGGCTCCAAGGAACAATATATTTTTGAGTCTACTTATGCACACCATAAACGTTATTATTACTTTACTTCCTGGGACCACCTTTCTTCGCCTTTGGCATTCCTTCCCTCGGTGAAAGCATCGGCAGTTTTCATAGCAGTTTATAACATTTTTTTTTTTCACATTCTCTAGTTTAACGATGATCTGAATTGTCTGAAAACTTTTTTTTTTGTCTTGCATGACTTATTAAACACGCTATGTTAGTGTTTACACACGTTCACTGATCTTTAGTTTCAACACCAGTTATGCTCGTCGTTCGTTAGTTTTAACTTCCTTTACGTTCACTAATCGTTAATTTCAACGTCAAGTTGCGTTCATTATTCAGTGTTAACTCAGTTACGTTCACTACTCGTTGGTTTCAAGGTGAGCTATGTTCGCTACTCATTGGTTTCAAGGTGAGTTACATTCACTACTCGTTAGTACAAAATCTCTCGGTTACAGTTTCAAAACCCGTTATTTTTAACTAAGTCAGTAACCGAGTCTCATTATATGATGCATTTATTAGGTCCAGTAAAAAAAAAAAAAAAGAAGTAGCTTACTTCTCTGTGTGTTTTTTCCTATGTTCAACTAACATAATTTCTCTGGCGAGATAACATATTTTGCATTTACTTAAGAAGATAAAGGATGCAGAGTA
>NC_069405.1:65402912-65443406 GCF_026875155.1 Cherax quadricarinatus
ATGTGATCAGGCAAGGGTCCTCTCTTAAACACTATGTGCTTAATTGTCCATTATTGGGGAAAACAGAGACGACATATAAAAATATGTGACTGTCAAGATATCTTATTAATGAAAATAAGATACCAATATACAAGCAAATTTCCAAAATTTGCTTGAAACGATAAGTGAATATGATTGAGAAAAAAACATTGTATTCCTGTTAACCCTTTGGGGCCTTTCCTGGGCCTTTTGTGATCCACATCCTCGCGCAAAACCGTCCACAGTGGAATGGGGTGCACAATAAACTAGCCACTTCGGGGGAAAAATTAAATATTTTAAAAATTTGTCGGCCGAATGTAAGAATTTTGCATTTTGGCTTAAACGCAACTTCATCTTGCCTATGAACAGTGAAAATTTGTGTATGCAATACTTTCCCCAAAATTTCTAAACCTAACGAAAAAAAATATTTCACTGTGTTTGTTTAGTATTAAATATTTAAACAAATCAAAAATATATTTATTTGGGGTTAGGTAAAATAAAATTGTTCTTGTTATAAAAGGTTGGTAATTTTTTTTAAGATTCTTTTGGAGAAAAATTTAAATTTTTTTTTACATTAACATTAATAAAAAAATTTAATATCTTTAAACTAAAGAGAAAATTTAGGAAGGACTTAATTTTTAAATATTCTTGCTAATTGACCAGTTTTACCATTTTGGGCAGCATATTTATATATAAATATATATTATATATAATATATAATATATATATATATTATTATATATATTATATTTTTATATAATATAATATATGAAAAAACCAACCAGGGGAAAGAATAGAGAATTCCAAGCGCTTTCGTGACTACTCACATTATCAAGAACAAATAAAAGAAATGCTAAAAAGGAAGACATTAAAGGGTCTAGACCACCCACTATCACTTCCCACAAAAAAAGGCAACACTTAAATGCGACTCTAAGAAGGGAACACTGCGCAGGCCCCCTGGGCCCCAAATAGACAGGTCCTTCACCAACCCCCGAACTATTCTACCCCAAAAATTAAGAATTTTAAATTTATTATTTTTCCAATGATTATTAAAAATTTTTCCCAAATTCAATTAAATTTTAAAAAAGGACCCCAATTTATATAAACCAAAGGAAATATTCTATTATTTTCAAAAATGCTTTTTTGAAACAAGATTTAATTAAATTTTGTCATCCTGGACTTGCTGTAAAATTTCTCAATTTTTGAAAATCAATGAATGGTTAAAATCTCTCCATGAAAAAATAGAGCATTGGAAACTTTTTCCAGTTCTAATGTTATTTTTTGTTGTTTTAATCTTAGTTGGAGACTTTTTAACCAGTTTCCCCTAAAAACTTTATCGCAAATTTTTTAAGGAAACTTATAGACACCCTCACATTTTAGGGGAATTCTTTACAAATTTTTTTTTTTCTGTTCAAGATTTTTAAATACATACACCGTCAAGGAAGACGGTGTAACTCATCCTTTCTCTACTGCTTTATTTCTGTCCATGTTACGAAACTCTGGGGAATATCAGATACAATATTTGCCATCTCCGAACCTCTGCTAATTGTCTTTAATACATGCATTACTTTCTAGGTGTTCTCTTTCTTATATGTTTCTTTTTATTATATTTTCTAGTACCTAAGCCAGCCTTTGTCGCAGTTGCCTTATCTGGTCTCTTACTATCAACTTCCATCAGATGTGGCTGCATATCAGCTTAGGCTCAGTTTTATCCATTGCTGCTATGTCAATTTTTAACTGCCATTCCGCTTACCGTCTTATCCTTGCATAGTCATTCCTAGCTCTTCGCCACACATCTTTGTTTTCTACCATCCTCCCTTTTCCTTGTATATATTTTCCATTCCCATTTATTGTTAGTCTTGCTAGATCATCTTATCCACGTGAACTTTCTCATCATTGTTTCAATCAATTTACATCTAAACGTTCATAATCATTTGTGCGATTCCCAGTTCCCCGAAGCAATTTCATGATTAAATATTTTTATAATCAACAGCTTTTGCCTTCATTCATTTTGAGCTGCTTTCTTTAGGATCTCTAGCATTGCAGTGTTTTTCTCTTCATACTTCTCTCTTGGTTCTCTTGCATTCTATATAGGATTGTAAGCTACTGCTTTTATTGCCTTACTTTCTCCTGTTTCCATTGTCCCTGTTATGGTCTGTTAAATCTTCTCGTTAAAAATTCATATCTCTAAATCGTAGCTCAACACTTACCTTCTGTTTCTTCAGGAAATATTGCATTTATTTTCATTAGCTTCATCTCATCTATGGCTATTATATCTAGTCTTGTTATTCCCATCGTCATGTCACGGTTCTTGTTTGCAATGCGGACTGTATGTATACCAGACCATTGGTATTTCATTTATCACTTCTTAATGCATCTGATATCTACTTGATGTCTCTGCGGATGGGAAGTCTGTCCAGGTTTGGGGAGGTCTGGAAGCATTCCGGGGAAATGTTCTTAAATGACTTGATGTGGTGGGTTCTCTTATCTCATATTTGGTCTAGTAGATGGTGTTAGAGGATGTGAGCAATGGAGGTAAGTTGGTGGGGAGTGAAGGAAAAGGGATATCTTAGATGTGTTTCGGGATGTTTTAGACAGCAGGGAGGGGAGTGATTTTTGGGAGTTTGTGTTTAGCGCTTGTTTATGAAAAACAAATTATTTGGAAACGTGGTTACATAAACAGGAACATCTGAATGGATTAGGTTAACCTTAAATTTATAAGAAGGTAGTGAATTAGTGTCATCGTGCTATCGCCATAACCTGGTGAAGGAGTGAATGGCTTGTGGCCAGCTTGTACACGAATGTAAATTGAAATGCTATAAATATATGTACTGTACTAACTGGATGTGGGGGGCTGTTTACATACTATACTAGTCAACTTTTTTTTATATTTGATGAGCACATCTGTTGCCTATTGAAGTGCTATTTTATATTTTTACTAATATAAGAACATAAGAACATAAGAAAGGAGGAACACTGCAGGAGGCCTGTTGGCCCATACTAGGCAGGTCCTTTACAATTCATCCCACTAACAAAACATTTGCCCAACCCAATTTTCAATGCCACCCAAGAAATAAGCTCTGATGTGAAAGTCCCACTCAAATCCAACCCGTCCCACTCATGTACTTATCCAACCTAAATTTGAAACTACCCAAAGTCCCAGCCTCAATAACCCAACTAGGTAGACTGTTCCATTCATCAACTACCCTATTTCCAAACCAATTAAGATTTGGCAACCCTCTTCTCTTTTTACAGAAAGGTATGGCAGATTACAGTAATATACATGACTCCTGCGATTTGGAGATCTCTGAATGTCCAGAGGCGCACCTTGAGACCACACAGGACTTAGAGCTGCTAGCTCAGGAGATAGCAGAAGCTGCCGTAGAGGAGAGAAGATCCTCCAACACTCCCTCTCCAACCCCAACACAACTGTCGCCAACACAGCCAGAATGTGAAGAAGTAGAGGACAAGACCAAGGACGAAGAGGACCAAAGACTACAAGGTGGTGCCAGGGACAAGTCTGATTTGGATGAAGAGAAAGGCGAGAGATCCAGATCAGAGAGTCCGGTCGATGAGGCATCTTGGGTACTTGTAAGCGGCGAGGTTGAAATTGATAACGGCAGACTAAACGAAGAAGCCCGTCAAAGAAAACCCCCAGAATGTAAATGTAGCATTTTTAGGAAGTTCTTGGCTCGAGGAGACTTGCGCCAGAAGCTTGCAGACATCGGCCTGACGTGCGACACTCAAAGTGAGCATGATGTAGACAGCCTTCATCACCAAGATGTGTTCAGTGTGCAAGATATAGTTGTGTCGTGCTCTGAGTCTATGGTCATCTGCAACATGCCTCAGCCCCAGGTGTGTGCCCAAGTATAACCTGTTCCCGCTGATTACTTTTAACACACAAATTGTATACTTGTTTTACCTGTTTCACATTATCATAAACAGTCAAAGCTGTAAAGCCGAAAAGGTCTACAGTGGTGCAGGGAGGGATGTGTGAAAGGAATATGCCAAAGTTAGGCGTGCGTGAGGGATGTGGATGTGCGAGGGTAGGGATTAGTGGATTTAGGGGAGAGTACAAGACTAAATTTAAATCAAAGTTGGCGCAATAGGTTAGTGTCTGTTAAAATGTGGGAGAGAGAGAGAGAGAGAGAGAGAGAGAGAGAGAGAGAGAGAATGTGCGTCAAGGGTGGGACTTAGAGTGAGGTCAGCTTTTTCACTGTATTTGAGATTGTCTCATATATCGTGTAAATGTATAAAATCAAGCCTATGGATCTTAACGTGATAGTGATTTAGAAGCAGAAAATAACAGTATCAGAAATATTTTGTAAAATAAATATACTCACAATTTTTGTGCATAAATTTATTTTTTTGTATGACTTTGTGACAAAGAATGAAGTAAAGAACGTAATATGATATATATATATATATGTCGTGCCGAATAGGCAGAACTTGCTATCTTGGCTTAAATAGCAACGCTCATCTTGCCATATAAGACAAGCGAAAATTTGTGTATGCAATAATTTCGCCAAAATCATTCTGAACCTAACGAAAAAAATATATTTCACTGAGTTTGTTTAGTATTAAATTATTGTAAGCAAATCTAAAATATATTTAGTTGGGTTAGGCTAAAATAAATTGTTCTTGTTATAATAAGGTTAGGTAAGTTTTCTAAGATTCTTTTGTAGCAAAATTATAAATTTTTACATTAACATTAATGAAAAAAATATATCTTTAAACGTATAAGAGAAAATTTTAGAAAGGACTTAATTTTAAATGAGTTCTTGCTAATTGACCAGTTTTACATATTCGGCACGACATATATATATATATAATATATATATATATATATATATATATATAATATATATATATATATATATATATATATATATATTATACAATTTGAAAAATAATGTTGCATAAAAGGCAAGCATACTTTTTCGAAATGTATGCAATCTGAGAAAAAATATTCACTCGAATGCTGCAATTTTGAATTATGTCGTGTCATTATTTATTGTTGCAGGTTGTTGAGGAAGACGAGGAGGAGGAGGAGGAACATAAGCCCCAGGTGTTCCTTAAGGACCTGCCAGACTGTCCCAAGCTGGGGGGCTGGAGCGGCACTTTCTCCGGCGCTCAGGTGAGTACCACGCACTCTGTAGGTGAAGTAGCTGCAGGGAGGCCTTTACTCTAGCAACTAGGAGGGATTGAGAGAGAGAGAGAGAGAGATGAGGTTTAAGCTAGATGAAGAGTAAGAGCTGATGGTTAGGAACTAGTATGTTCCTGGCAAATTTATAAATTTTTATTTGTACAACGAGGCTAGGGTAACTGGAAAGTTGCTTTCCTGTACTTCCTTGTACACAGCTTGATTTTTGTATTTTCTTTTTTTTTTTTTAGAAAAATGGTTATAACTATAACCATAATTTTTAAAGGGGTGGACCGGTAAGCCAGCGGAAGGCCTCGGTCAGATGACCTAAAGCTCCAACGGCGGGTCATCTAAGACCCGCGTCAGGAAACACTTGTCCTGTTTCCTGACGGATCTTACTTACGTAACCTGGTATTTTTTCTTTTAATAAGAACACCATGATAGAGTACTGCGTACTTTGTTCCAAAGCTCGTAGCTTCGAGTCTCCTCTGGCCTAAGATAAGATGTCTGTAAATATTTAGCTTGTTCTGCGAAGTCTAAGTGTGTGTACTCACCTAGTTGTATTCGCGTAGTTTTGGTTGCAGGGATCGATTCACAGCTCCTGGCCCCTCCTCTTCACTGGCCGCTACTAGGTACTCTTCCTGCTCCATGAGCTGTATCATACCTCTCTTAAAGCTATATATGGATCCTGCCTCCACTACATCACTTCCCAGAATATTCCACTTCCTACAACTCTGTGACTGAAGAAATACTTCCTAACATCTCTGTGGTTCATCTGAATCTTCAGCTTCCAACTGTAACCCCTTGTTGCTGTGTCCCATCTCTGGAACAATCTATCTCTGCCCACCTTGTCGATTTCTCAGTATTTTAATGTCGTTATCCTATCCTCTCTATCTCTCCTGTCCTGCAGTGTCGTCAGGTCGATTATCCTTAACCTCTCCTCATAGGACATTTCTCTTAGCTCCGGGACTAGTCTTCTTGCAAACCTTTACACTTTCTCTAATTTCCTGACGTGCTTGGCTAGGTGTGGGTTGAAAACTGGTGCTGCATACTCCAATATAGGCCTAACGTACACTGTGCACAGGATCATGAACGATTCCTTATTGAGATGTCGGAATGCTATTCTTAGGTTTGCTAAGCGCCCATATGCTGCAGCAGCTATTTGGTTGATGTGTGCCTCAGGAGATGTGCCTGGTGTTATACTCACCCCAAGATCCTTTTCCTTGAGTGAGGTTTGTAGTCTCTGGTCCCCTAGACTGTACTCCGTCTGTGGTCTTTTTTGCCATTCCCCAATCTTCATGACTTTGCACTTGGTGGGGTTGAACTCCAGTATCCAGTTTCTGGACTAGGCCTGCAGCCTGTCCAGATCCCATTGTAATTCTTCCAGGTCCTCGTCCGATTGAATTCTTGTGTGTGTGTGTGTGTGTGTGTGTGTGTGTGTGTGTGTGTGTGTGTGTGTGTGTGTGTGTGTGTGTGTGTGTGTGTGTGTGTGTGTACTCACCTAATTGTGGTTGCAGGGATCGAGACTCGGCTCCTGGCCCCGCCTCTTCACTGATCGCTACTAGGTCCTCTCTCTCTCTGCTTCCTGAGCTTTGTCATACCTCGTCTTAAAGCTATGTATAATTCCTGCCTCCACTACATCACTTGCTAGGCTATTTCACTTCCTGACGACTCTATGACTGAAGAAATACTTCCTAACATCCCTCTGACTCGTCTGATTCTTCAGCTTCCAATTGTGACCCCTTGTTTCTGTGTCCCATCTCTGGAACAACCTGTCTCTGTCCAGCTTATCTATTCCACGCAGTATTTTATATGTCGTTATCATGTCTCCCCTGACCCTCCTGTCCTCCAATGTCGTCAGTCCGATTTCTCTCAACCTTTCTTCGTAGGACATTCCCCTGAGCTCCGGAACTAGCCTTGTTGCAAACCTGTGTGTGTGTGTGTGTGTGTGTGTGTGTGTGTGTGTGTGTGTGTGTGTGTGTGTGTGTGTGTGTGTGTGTGTGTGTCGTGCCGAATAGGTCAAACTTGCTAATTTGGCTTAAATAGCAACGCTCTTCTTGCCGAATAAGGCGAGTGAATATTTGTGTATGCAATAATTTCGCAAAAATCATTCTGAATCTAACGAAAAATATTTATTTAATTGTGTTTGTTTATTATTAAATTATTGTAAAGTTATCTAAAATATATTTAGTTGGATTAAGCTAAATTAAATTGCGCTTGTTATAATAAGGTTAGGTAAGTTGTCTGGGGTTCTTTTGGTACAAAATTATTATTTTTTACACTAACATAAATGAAAAAAAATATATCTTTAAACGTATAAGAGAAAATTATAGAAACGACTTTAAATGAATTATTGCTGATTGATCAATTTTACCTATTCGGCACCACATTTATCTTTTCCATCATTCTTCCTCTCCTTTACCATGGCTCTGGTCATAGTTCTCTTCGGATTATTAATTAACTCTACGACGTTAACAGTCCGATGAAAGTATTCTTTCATCCCTCCACCATCCCCATCCCCACTCCAAGACACTATTATTTTTTTAAAGTATTACATTCCCCCCCCCCCCTTCCATCCCTGGAGGGATGGAAGGGGGGGGGGAGAAATTTGAAGCAGTCAGACTATTCAGAGAACTGAAGCAAAGGTCCACTTCCTTAGATCAAGAACCCTCACCATTCTTGTACCGTTATCCACCTCCAGCACCTACTTCCCACCCACATAACTACCTAGCTACACTTCTCCCATATGCCTTACAGCTCTTTAATTCGTCGTATACATGATGTCTGTGCTACTTTACCAGATTTCAAAAGTTAATTATCTCACCATGTACTGTCTTGGATCTCATTACAACATATAAAATTTAACGCTAGAAGCAAAGACTAAGATTTCAAGTGTTACGAAGAAAAACAGTCCTCTCTCACTCGGTCATGTGCCTAATATCACGACTTGATCGGTATTACTACACTGTGGCTTATTAAAAGCGAGACTGGAAGCACAGCAAGGGGAACTGAGAAAGCTTAAATGACAAATTAACTGGCTAACAGTGTAGCCTTAGGGGATGCTGTGATTTGTTCGAAACCACTGTAAAGAATCGGAAGAAGTCTTTAACGAAAGACTCATGGTGATAAGACTTTATGGGTGCCCCGTAGCTGGATTGCTAGCGCACTAAGCTCACACACTGAAGTCCGGGGTCAATCCCCTATACGGGTGGAAACATTAGGACGTGTTTCCTTAAGACATCTACTGTCCATGTTCACGTATCAATAAAATAGGCACCTGGGTGTTACTCGACTGGTGTGGGTCGCATCTTGGGACAAAGTTGACCTACTTTGCCCGAAATGCTCTGCATAACAAGCGACTTTCTATATAGTAGTATGTCACTGATGTCAAGCTAGGACTGTATCGAGACTCACGAAATCGTAATGACACGATTGCAAATAAACCATACCACGGGCGGGATTTGAACCCGCGGTCAGAGAGTCTCAAAACTCCAGACCGTCGCGTTAGCCACTGGACCAGCTAGCCACAATAAGATTCGTCCAACTAGGTATATTTCTACACCATAGGAAGGTTAGCATAGGCACCACTGTGACCACAAATGCAAGTTTTTACAGACGAATATCCAGCTAGCGTGGCCGTGACGAACTCTAGCTCAAGTCCCCTCAAAGCCGTCATGTTAACGGCTTTGAGGGGACTTGAGCTAGAGTTCGTCACGGCCACGCTAGCTGGAGATTCGTCTGTAAAAACTTGCATTTGTGGTCACAGTGGTGCCTATGCTAACCTTCCTATGGTGTAGAAATATACCTAGTTGGACGAATCTTATTGTGGCTAGCTGGTCCAGTGGCTAACGCGACGGTCTGGAGTTTTGGGACTCTGACCGCGGGTTCAAATCCCGCCCGTGGTATGGTTTTTTTAGGACTGTATCCCTTGCACATGTACTTGTAGAAATAAAGATTATTATTATTACTATTATTATTATTATTATTATTAATCTGTCATTACAAACAATATATCAGAATATTCATGGAAGTCTCGATGTTGACGGATCTAGTTCAACATCTGCTAGTCCTAACTCCACTGCTGTTATCAACCTTGAACATTAACATCAACACAACACAGATCCGAACCTTTGCCTGGAAAGAATTAACTCTGTTGCACTTGAGGTATGCTCAAGGCGCATTCCTTTAAGAAAAATGAAGAGAAGATGTAAACTAGAGAGAGACGCTCCCTATACAGGCGAAGGCAAAGAATCACAGAGCTGCTGAAACGGGCCAGCATATCTGAAATGCGAAGGAGGAACTGGTCAGAAAAACCGCAAATATCGAACTTTAGCTTAAGGAATCATACAGGACACAAGGAACTCAGGAAGAGTTAAAGCCATCAATGAAACTAAAAATATGTATGTATTTCTTTTCTTATACCAAATCTAAGGAAAAAAAACATCAAGTATTAGACCCCTGCTTAGACGTGATGGGACTTGCACAGATGACAGAAAAGAAATGAGTGAGATACTGAAGTCCCAATTTGACTCAGTGTTTAGTAACCCATTAACTGGACTAAGAGTCGAAAATTTGAACGATTTTATGACCAAGACTCAAAATTTGGTCAATCCAAAAATTTCTGATATTATCCTAAAACCACAAGACTTTGAAAAAACAATAGATGACATGCCCACGCCCTTTGCCCCAGGCCCAGACTTATGGAGCTCCGTGTTCATCAAGAACTGCAAGAAGCCCCTGTTACGTGCCTTCAACATTCTATGGAAAGGGAGCATGGATACAGGGGTCATCCCAAAATCACTAACGGCAACAAATATATTCCCCCCTCCACAAAGGTGGCAGTAAAGCAGTTGCAAAGAATTACAGACCGATAGCACTAACATCCCATATCATAAAAATCTTTTAAAGGGTTCTAAGAAACAAAATCGCCAACCACCTAGATACCCATCAATTACACAACCCAGGGCAACGTGGTTTCAAAGCAGGCCGCTCCTGCCTGTCCCAATTACTGAACCACTATGACAAGGTCTTAGATGCACTGTAGGACAAACAAAATGCAGATGTAGTATACATAGACTTTGCGAAAGCCTTCGACAAGTGCGACCATGGTGTAATAGCGCACAAAATGCGTGATAAAGAAATAACAGGAAAAGTTGGTAGATGGATCTATAACTTCCTAACAAATAGAACACAAAGAGTATTAGTAAACAGGGTAAAGTCTGAGGCGGCTACATTGAAAAGCTCGGTTCCACAAGGTACTGTACGTGCCCCCATCCTGTTCCTTATCCTCATATGTGACATAGAGATGTAAGCCACAGCACTGTGTCTTCCTTTGCGGATGACACCCGACTTTGCATGATGTCATCCATCGAAGACACTGAAAGACACCAAGAGCACATCAATCAAATCTTTAAATGGGCCGCGGAAAACAACATGAAGTTCAATGAAGAGAAATTTCTCTTACTCCGATATGGTAAACTCGAGGAAATTAAAACCGTATGGGAGTATGAAACTAATGTGAAAGACCTGGAAGTGATAATGTCAAAGGATCTCACTTTCAAAGATCACAACAATGTTTCTATCACATCTGCTAAGAAAATGACAGAATGGGTAATAAGAACCTTCAGAACTAGGGATGCCATACCCATAATGGTTCTCTTCAAATCGCTTGTTCTCTCTAGGCTGGGATATTGCTGTACACTAACGGCCCCTTTCAAGGCAGGAGAAATTGCAGACCTGGAGAATGTACAGAGAACTTTCACAGCACGCATAAATATGATAATGCACCTAAACTACTGGGAAAGATACACGATAATATACACTTGGAAAATCCTAGAGGGACTAGTCCCAAATATGCACATGAAAATCACTCCCTACGAAAGCAAAAGACAGGGCAGGAGATGCAACATCCCTCCACTGAAAAGCAGGGGCGCCACGAGTAGGCTAAGAGACAACACAATAATTTTGAGAGGTCCCAGACTGTTCAACTGCCTCCCAGCATTCATAAGTGGGATTACCAATAGGCCCCTGGCTGTCAAGAATGCACTGGACAGGCACCTAAAGTCAGTACCTGATCACCCGGGCTGTGGTTAGTACGTCGGTCTGCGTGCGGCTGCCAATAACAGCCTGGTTGATCAGACCCTGATCCACTAGGAGGCCTGATCACAGACCGGGCCGCGGGGGCGTTGATCCCCGAAACCATCTCCAGGTATCTCCTAGTCCGAACATCACTACTGTAATCGACCTTGAGCATCAACATCTACTAGTCCTGACACCACTGCTGCTATCAACCTTGAATTAAGAACACCTGAAGCGGCTGCAGTTACAAATCTTCTGACAGCCACAGAACCTGTAAAATTGTGAAGCCAAAGGATTTAAAAGTAGGGATCGATCTATGGAAAAGGTGGTGGACGAAAACAGAGTTGTCATCAAACTTCTCTGACATTCTTTAACTTAGGCACGAGCTCAACAGGGGTGAACTCTCCAAGGTTAACAGTGACTATGCTAAAAACACAACTCGACTGCCAAGTCAGAACTATTTTTTTATTTTAATCATGGGGAACGCTAAACCTGTAGGGGCCACGTAACGCCTTTGAAATAGAAGGCACTCAGGTTCGATCCAAGGAAGGGAACGATATATCAAGTTCTTTGGCCAAGGAACCCCTCGTTGGCATCGAGGTACCTCCTTGAGGGATGCCGAGGTACCTCCTTGGGGAAATCCACATCAGAATATAGCTGTTGTTGTGTAATACTGCTGAATCAGAAGCAGTGCTCAGTAGTAGTCATCAGGACATTATCTACCCAGGTACAAAGGCTGTGACAGGAAGGAGTCACACAACCAACTTTCGCCTGAGACTTCAGTTATTGGTAGCATAACACTTACATGAAGCACAGAGTGCAAAACAGATACGCTAATTGTACTTTCCTAATTCTGCGAGAAAATCTAATGACTGTTACGGACGAGGAAAGAGAGAATACAAGTGTCTGTTACGTTATCATTGTTCTTAGACGATAAAGGGGGACATGAGCGTGATTTTGCCCTGCGTTGAACCACTACTGGATATTCTTTCTGTAAAATTAGCATTTGGAACACAGTTGGTGGCCCTTGCAAGTCTCCAATGATACAAACTGGATAGGCAGATCCGGCTACTTTAAAGACAGTCTTCTACTAAACAGTGATGTATTCGAATCAGACTCGTAGGTTCAGATGCCACCTGCCCAGTATTCCTACACAGGCTCCACAGATGATTTTCTAACTTACATAGCACAACATGGCTACGCTACACTATTCTACCACCCATAAGACCAATCATCATAAGCCTCAACATAGTCAAGCAAACATGAAATACTAATATGTTAAAGTACAGTTTCCCAACGTAAGCCTCATTACTAATGTTAGTTAGCTCACATAATGTGTACAGTGTTCATCAACCTAATGTGGTTTTATAAGAGGAATACCTGAGGATGTGATTAGTAGGAATTCAAGCAAGTATTTCTGGCTACATCTCATGGCTGCTATGTGAGAGGTCACGAAGGTAGTGTTTAACTAGTTCACTGAATCTTACATGTCAGGCCTATCTATGATGTCATTCCTGATCAACTTGAAACTTCAATCTCTAGAAGAATTATTTGGCGCTTTTTGTGAATATAATGATAATCTTGGTAAAGTTTAAACCTTGATTGTCCACAGTGTATATATCTAGTGTGTAGTGTGTAAACATCATTGGCAGGACGCAGACCTATTTGACTTATAAACAACCTATATACCCTTTCTTCGGCATAGTTGAGCCCATATTATAATAGCAGGTAACTACAACCAGTATCTCAGTGGGGCGCTGAAAAACTCTTCACAGTTTCCAACCCGAAAAACTGAGACTTTTTTTTTCTTACCCGGCCGTAACTAACTAACCTGAACACGGTAATATGTAAATTGTAGGGTATGTCGACTTATCAAACCTAGCTAGTCTTCTGTCATTGCAATAAATCTGAGAAAATTAACCTTAAACAAACTGGCTGTAGAAACTGGTCAACCCTTGACTCAGAGCTTTCCCCCAAGAAACTCATCTTGTAACTCCAGCACAGTCTCTGAAAAATCTTCAGATCCAATTTAATTTCCGTAGCACTACCGCGAAGTACCTGCTACCAAATAAAAGATTTGGAGGAGATACAAAAGACATGATTTTACCTGTGACAGGAACTCCCGCAGATAACCTAATTTCTTGTGAAGTGGACAAAACGAAATCTATTATCAGGTTAGGTTAGGTAAGATTCGTCAGGAAACAGAACAAGTGTTTCCTGACGCGGGTCTAGTATTGCACCTCACTCTGAGCCTATATATACCCTCTGTGTCCATGTATTGTTTGTAATGGCTTGATAAAGCTCCTGGAGAGGGAAACGTTGCCACAATAAAATGTCACATTAGTTGCACTTGTGTCCTTTTACTTTACAGGAAAATCTGTTGGGTTGGAAAATGTCAGCCGGAGATTACTACGTGGTTTGCAAATCAGCTTGCAACACCACTTCCCTCTTTAACTCTACCTACTAGTATAAAGGGTCCTGACAAATTTATTTAAATTTATAAAATGAAGAGTCGGATGATGGTCAGCACTACAGATAAGAGCCATTTCTCCTAGTCACAGGTACACTTTTTAAGACAATACTATCATAAATGTGAAATGTACAAGGCCAGTGTTCTCAAGGTTCCCCACCTGGTCTAGTTTCGTGGACATTCGTAAGACAGTTATTATAGTTCATAACAAGCAACCATCAGCAGCCTCACTCTGGTAGCACTCTCAGGGACATTACACCATCGCATATCCATTCTCAGTCTGACTCACTATTTGAACATGATCTTACAAGAAATAATTGAGTCAACTGGTCAGTTAAAAACACTGGGTCACATAGCTCCAAATTCACCCTAAATTAAATTGCTTAATCCTGTTAAGATTAATGTTGCTTAATATAAAACAATGCAGCAATAAAATCCCTGACTAGAACCAAGGTTTAAAATGAGCTAAGATAACTGAGCTTGTAAACTATAAAGAAACTATAATAGTTAGTTTTAGAACTTTTTAATTAATAAAGAGGTAGAGGGAAGAAAGAGGGAAAGGAAGGGAGGGAAGAAAGAGGGAAAGGGAGGGAGGGAAGAAAGAGGGGAAGGGAGGGAGGGAAGAAAGAGGGAAAGGGAAGGAGGGCAAAAGGAGACAGCGAGGAGGTAAAAAGATCAAGCTAGTGTAATGTTTGTGTTTTAAAAGGTTATGTATTGCAGGTGATGGTGGAGGTGGAGCTGCAAGGAGGGTTGGTGGTGGCTGGTGTCACAGTGATGCACAGCGATCTGCTCTCTGCCCTCGTCTCTCTACAGCATCTTGTTACTTCTACAGGTACTTCATACGGCAACCATCTTTTATTGTCTGAACAGCCAGAGTAACATTCAGTGGGTTAGTAGTATCAGGCCCGACGTCAGCTTCCATCACGGTATTTTTGCTATATTTTACGATTAAAAACTACATAAATTATTTCTACTACACAAAATTATACGGGAGTCATTTTAGTATTCACAACTACACAAAATAGGTATTACTAAACATATTTTGTAAACTAATGTGTAAGTAAATAAGCAGCACAGATGTATAAATATATACATGTTTTTGTATGTGTACATTATAGCTATACAGTTATTTGTCGTATGTGTATACATTATACTGTGGCGGGGGAGGAACTGGGCTGTTCAGAGGTATAGGCTGTATAGTCCTTGTGGCTTAGCGCTTCTTTTTGATTATAATAATAATGTTCAGAGGTATGGAGACAGCCAGGCGAGGCTGGTTTAAAATAACCTGTTTTTACCCGACTTAATTCCCTGTCATTGTTGGGTAATCATAGCAGGATAAATATTCCCACTCGCTATGATCAGCTGGCAAATAGCTTCATTAGAATTTTAAACCCAGTGAAATTAGAGCAGGTGAATTAATCGCATCTCCCAAATGTCCTTTTAAACAGAGAATTCTAAACCTTATTTTGCTTTGAGTTAAAGCCCATTTTAACTCTGATGTTTTATTTTTCATTTTCAAGGCGATATAAGCCGTACGCGAACCTGCCTCAAGAGTTATACTCGCAGCCGTAGGTGTCTCAAAGCCCCTGTCCAATCAATTAAGGTTCGATATCGTCTCAAGTCCTGAGCAATTTGATATGGCAAACATAATTTTTTGCAGCAATTGACAGTCGCATCATCAACGTGGCGTCGGGAGCAGGAACCGGCAACCTGGGTGATGGAAATTAAAAACTTGTCCTTTTTTAAATTTCAAAATGTATATTTTAATATGGTGAGCAGTTCGTATGAGAGTTAAAGCAAGGAAATGACCGTAGTCACTTAAATAATAGCGGAAACTAGAGCAGAGCAGATAAATTAGTTATTGTGGTTTTTTCTGTTAGTAATTTTTCTACATAGCATTGTGTAGCTGCCCTGATTTACAACACACTTTCCAAGGTTAGAACATTTTATTTTATTAATATTTTTAGGCACCGCATAGCACAGATATTTTTTTTCTCGGTCAACACTGATTTCTTACTCTTTGCAACAAATTTTCCCATATACATTATTTTGGTTTTGGGTAAATTTGTATATGTTAGAGTCGTCTATTAGCACAAATTAACCAATTATACCACACCATAAAATCAATAAATGCAATATTACATAGATGCGATTGAAAAGATTTGAAGCGTAAACAGAAAACAGATCCACCGAGAGGAGAGCAAAATACACTGTCAAATAACGTTTTCATTTTATAATAATAATAATATCTTTATTTCTACAGGTACAAGTACATGGTATACAGTCCTAGCTGACATCAATAACATACTACTATATAGAAAGCCGCTTGTTATGCTGAGCATTTCGGGCAAATTAGGTCAGTGTCCCAGGATGCGACCCACACCAGTGGACTAACACCCAGGTACCTAGTGTACTTATGGGTGAACATAGACAACAGGTGTAAAGAAACACCCAATGTTTCTACCCTGGCTGGGAATCGAACCTAGACCCTCGCCATGTGAAGCGAGAGCTTTAGCCACCAGAGCCCCCTAACGTCGGACAGGAGGATGGGCTGACTCCTTACACAACTATTACTTGTACGATATATTGAAGCTTATTTCCTGAACATTGTGAATGACATAAAGCAAATCTCACAAGGATGGACAGAAGACGGGACGAACAACACTTGGGAGACAGAGACATAAATCCTGCATTAAACAGCATAAATATGATAGGACGCGACCATTGAGTGTATATTCAACACTATATGGTTAAAGTGAATTACTTGGATGGTTGGCGGGGTTTATAATGGGCTTAAAGCGTATCGATTACACGAGGATCACTCAGGTTACATGTCACCTGTTCACCACCAGTCAATAACATTTTAATCCCTAAAGGAGGTATTAAACTCTTAGCATATATACATAAAGATACACACCTCCCGGTGTAATGTATATTAAGTTATTATTTACCTCAGATACATGAAAATTGTGATAAATTTTACTATTAAGAGTACAGGTGAAGAATAAAGTAATAAAAGTTTATGGTAACCAATTAAATAAACATTTACAATTTATTTTTTTAGAAGTGTTTATGTTGATTTCAGCTGATATATACTGACTGTGTAAGTTCATACTCTAGGAATTACATATATTATTATTATTATTAAAATCAAGGGGGAAGCGCTAAACCCGGAGGATTATACAGCGCCTGGGGGGATGTGGGAGGCATTCAGGCTTAATTCGGGGAACTGGAGCACAGATCCAATTCCCTAAATCAAGAGCCCCTCACCAACATCAAGGAACCTGTCTAGGAATTACAGTATTCTTGATATTACTGTACAGGTGGAATGCATCCTTGTTGACCAGCGTGCAGTCTATAGGGTTTAACCTTTACAAACTAAAATAATGATGCAAACACTCACACAGTAATGGTGGTGGTGGCAGATCAAGGCATCACCACACATCGATGGTGGTGGTAGGTCGAGGCACCATATTGATGATGATGGAGGCGAGCCTAAGCATTACGCACTATGGTAAGTGGCGGTGGTGGCAGGCCGAGGCATCACTACACTGTGATGATGGTGGTGGCAAGCAGAGGCATTACCAGACATTGATGGTGATGGTGACATGCCTAGGTATTGTCACAATGATATCAGTGGTGATGGTGTCAAGGCCAGGCATCACTACAGTGACGGAATAAACGATCGCAATATACCACACTTGTCTCTCTCCAATAACATGACGTCTTTATACTTGCTAGAAATGCACCACAATCGTTATTATTGTATGCGAAGTACACTGGGATGTGGGGAGTCGAATTTCCAGATAGATTGTAACGCATTTTAGAAATCAGAAACAACAACGAATGAAGATACGGACACAGTTACAATGTTTGTGATTGTGGTCAGTTGTGGTGAATGGTTTGTTCTTCAACACTTGTCCAACCTTTGGACGAAGACCTACTTCGACTAGTGGATGGTACCACTATGACCCCACCTCCTCCTGCTTCACCTCACCTCACTACAGTATATAATCCACGTCTACGGCCCTATGCTGTACATTCTACAAGATTGATGGACTGAACACATCGGCTCCAGGCTGAGGGACTGATTGCCTCAAACTCCTCCTCTCCTTACGCCTTTCTACTTTGTATTGGACTGATGAAGCCACTGTGTGGCGAAACGTTTCCTGAATAAAGATTCCCATATGTTGCATAAGTGTCTCAATCATCAACATTGTGGTCAGTATTGTGTGTAACTGCTGTGAAAATAGTGGCCGACTTTAGTATATGCCCTTGGATTTCCTTATCTGAAAAAACAGCAGCATAACTTTCTCTATCTGGGGGTCTGAAACTGTTCACCAGTAGCGTGGGAATGTGACTGAGTGTTCAAGGAAAAGAGAGAGAGAGAGAGCCTGAGTTCATAGAAGACGTGAACCCTCATGTATCGAAGAGGGAAGAAACACTGAACCCTGGGAAATTCCCAAGGAGGGAGGTAAAAAGCTTTACACGAGGTTGACAAAGGGAGTAAATAGAGATGTTACCAGAATTCGAACGCAGGGATTATCTCGTGGTTGATAAAGACACAAAAGCAGCTATACCACGGGCGGAGTTAGAACCCGCGATCAACCTTACAACTGAATTTTATTGACATCTGTGACGATCGTGAAGGTCATGGAAGCAAACAAAATAACGAAGGCAGTGAGTGGGCTTTGCGCTGATCCTGCAAAGACTCTAAGCTAGGTTTAGGAAAGATAAAAAAAAAATCCCCTAGTTATAAACATAATAATGCTTGATGATGAATGGCCCTCATTAAGTTTAGTAGGAGTAGCTGAGGAATATATTTTGTTTTTGTAGTCTAGCTTAGAAAAGATCATTGAATGAAGTCAAAGAAGGGTTGATTTGTCTATCAATTCACCAAGAGAAATGGGCTAGAGTTTTAAGCAGGTTCGGCCGATTAAGATAAGTGGCTTTCAGGGAGGTGATGTGTGACTTCCATGACATTTGAGAACGGGAAAGCCAAACAATTTATTCGTATCTTGTACTGGAACAGGTATCATATAGATATAAAATAGGCTATAAGATGATAGGGCATCGTGCGAAAATTATCGTTTAGCACCACCCCTAAACATAATAATAATTATAGATTAGAAAAGACAGCAGTGACTAAATGAAAAAAAAAAAGATTGGCCACGAAGTTACATATCAAGGTCAAAGTAAGTGGCAGAATGGTCCCGTTCTAAACTATATTGATGAAGGGAAAGTGTTTCGAGTTTCTAAGTACCACACGAGTTGGTTGATAATCAAGCATTTTCAGCGCTGGTACGAGCATGGGTCTATAATGAGAAGTATCTATGTCCACAGTACATACTTAGCTTTTAAAAAGGGAGAAACACTGTTGTTTTCCACTAAAAGGGGTATAGCTCTTTTGGGCCAAATCCGAGTGAAAAGGTGTAAGAGGAAGAATGGTGCTGTAGGGTGTGTTGAAGCCCATGAACATGGATGTCATCAGGCCCAACTGCTATTGGTTGCCACTAACTAAGCATTGATTCAGATCTGAGGAGCGAGAATGGAACCTTGTAACGTTCTAGTTGGATGGATTCCCGCTCAATTAGGAAACTAATGAAGTGATACCCAATCGCTTTCGCAACAGTAAGAATGGAGTCAGAGGTCTAGTGACTACTTTCCTGCTAAGTTTAGTATTTTTTTTTTTCAGATTGACCACACTGAGGTAGCGGCATTTATAGTGCACAAATAAGCATACCAACAAGTGTATTTAAATTAGTTTAGCTATCAGGACGTGAATGCTCTCTCGCTTGTTTGTAACCTAGGAAACTAACATTACTGTGACGATAGCGGCTTCATACAACTGGTTGTTAATGAACTCAAGGAAGGTTCCTTGATGTTGGTGAGGGGCTCTTGATTTAGGGAATTGGATCTGTGCTCCAGTTCCCCGAATTAAGCCTGAATGCCTTCCACATCCCCCCCCCCCCAGGCGCTGTATAATCCTCCGGGTTTAGCGCTTCCCCCTTGATTATAATAATAATATATAATGTTAACCTGATGTCCAGGTAATGGCTAACATGTTACAGAGAAGAGTTGTAACAACTTGCCTGTAGAAAAGGTATCAGGAAGGATACCTGGGAAGAGGTTACATTGTGTAATGCTTGAAGCATCGATCTGCACACTTAGAATACAACTGGAAACCATACCCCCGGCCGGGATTGAACCCGCGGTCATAGAGTCTCAAAACTCCAGCCCGTCGCGCTAGCCACTAGACCAGCTAGCCACAATAAGATTCATCCAACTAGGTATATTTCTACACAATTAGATTCATCCAACTAGGTATATTTCTACACCATAGGAATATGGTGTAGAAATATACCTAGTTGGATGAATCTTATTGTGGCTAGCTGGTCTAGTGGCTAGCGCGACGGGCTGGAGTTTTGAGACTCTATGACCGCGGGTTCAATCCCGGCCGGGGGTATGGTTTATTTGCAATCGTGTCATTACGATTTCTTAAGTCAAGTCAATACAACTGGAATCTGCAAGGTAGTCGGGTGTCAGAACAGCAGTAATGATTAAGGGGAAATTATCACTGTCATGGAGCTAATATATTACTATTCAGTCGAACACTTTGGACGAGGAGCAGGGAATGATTTATATATAAGGGCCCTGGTAGGTTTAGCGCTTCCTTTTGATTATGATTATACATAAGAGAAAGTGTGGGTTCGAGGCTCTAGATGTGTTCGAATATCATTGTCCAAAGTATGAAAATAAGTTTATTTAAATACAGGTGGTATACATAAATACAGTTAAACGAATTATCATACATAGTAACACATGTATAGATTACCTACGATAACTCAAAAAATGTCTGATTTATTTCCATTGGGGTGAAAGCCAAGGGGACAAAGAAGGAACAACGAAGCATCAATGTGTCATTCTTTGAGGAAAATGCTTTTACAGGGTAATTATTTCATATTGGTTTAGCGCTTCCTTTTAATAATAATAATAATAATAATAATAATAATAATAATAATAATTTTATATTAAATCTTTGTGCAGGTTTAGTGTCCTACGCTGATATAGACGTTCCCAGCCTCCTGGCTCGTGCTGCATAACTTGACCTCCACTAACTACCTCCAAAGTCTTCTTTCTAAATAGTAAGTTCCAAGACCTTTATGAATTAAATTTTGTTTATTAATTTTGATCCATGCCTTTAAATTTACTCCCAATGTGAAGAGTGGCATTGTTTATAATGTTATATCCTGTGACAATGTGTAAAATAAATCACTATTTTGGGCTTAATTTACTCTCACCCATTTTTTACACTTACTTCGCTATTAGTTTCCACATATCTTTCAAAGTTTATTCTCTATAAGGATTACAATGCTGAGTTTACAGAATTTGGTTATTGTGTGGTTTACATGTAGTAAAATAATAATTACAGAGTGTACCACTAGAACACCTAGCATGGCTAGGCATTTCGGGCAGACTTACATTAAATCTTAAGTTTAAAATATTACAAAATTATGAGGTAAGTTGGTATTTTGGCTAAGTGACTAAATACTAGTTGTGAGTTTAGCAATGTGAATGCTTTTGTTTTGGCACTATACATAGTTTCAGTATTGGAGTATCACAGGCCAACTTATGACTAGTTAAGATTCATTATTTTGAGATTGAGATTGATATTTCTGTTTATGGTCAAATGGGTGAGTGAGTGTAAGTGTGAACCACCAGGTGGTATTCGTATTATTAGTTGACAGGGTGTATCAGGGAGATAAGATGTTTTCTGATGGTAGTTTTGAAGGTGATGAATGTGTGTGCAGTTTTAGAATTTTCGGGTAGGGTGTTCCAGATTTTAGGGCCAAAAAATCACATCACATTACATTACATCACATTACAATTGTGACCGGGTGTGGACGTATCAGTGGTTCATTACTTTGTAATTTGTTCATGACTGTAACCATGTATAGGAGTGAAGCTGATTCATTACCTCTGTAACTTGCCATGATTAGTGACCAGATCTACCTGGAGTTCATTACCTTTGTAACTAGTTCAGCTATCATAACTTTGGGGTCCAGTCACTGGACCCATTATGTACCTTTGTAATCTTTTGACTACCGCCCACAGGATGGGTATGGGGTGCATAAAGATATTAAACTAAACTGTGTGTGTGTATGTGTGTGTGTTGTGTGTGTGTGTGTGTGTGTGTGTGTGTGTGTGTGTGTGTGTGTGTGTGTGTGTGTGTGTGTGTGTGTGTGGTGTGTGTGACTCAACAATCAATATTTGCACCAATAACTCATTACAGTTGTGACCGGGTGTGGAAGTGTGAATTGCTCATTACTCTATAATTTGTTCATGATTGTAGCCAAAGTATAAACGTAAGTAACCATTCTACAGAATTCATTACCTTTGTAACTTGTGAGCTCATTACCTTTGTACCTAGTTCAGCTATCAAAACTTTGGGGGCCCAGTCCCTGGACCCATTACGTACCTCTGTAATCTGTAAATACCTTTGTAACTTGTCATGATTGTGACCAGACTTACCTGGAGTTCATTACCTTTGTAAATTGTGAGTTCATTACCTTTGTAAATTGTGAGTTCATTACCTTTGTAAATTGTGAGTTCATTACCTCTGTAACTTGCTCAGCTATCAAAACTTTGGAGTCCAGTCCCTGGACCAATTATGTACCTCTGTAATCTTTTGACTACCGCCCACAGGATGGGTATGGGGTGCATAATAAACATATTAAACTAACTAACTAACTAACCCGAAACTTAGAATACTAATGAATCTTACAGAATGGTAATGTATCTTAAAAAAAAAATTGCATTTGTTATCTTGTACACTGGCAAAAGCAACCAACATTGGTGATAAATATGGGAGTTTAACTAAAGGAAAGAGTATGAGGTTTAATTACACTATGACATAATCCTTTATCTAATATTTAATTAGATGTATTTCATTTGCTGTGCAGTCCATATTTCATAACCTATCTCTGTGCCTCAGTGCACATGATTTGAATAGTACAGATTGTGGCACAAGTCGATAAAGTTAAATAGCACTTTTTTTCAAATTTTCAAAATCCCCCCCCCAAAAAAAAAGCAAATTGGAGCCTACACAACCTATACAGATGTGACAGAGTGAACAGGCAAAAGGGGAGGGTTGGCCTGTACATTGCAGAGTCACTTGTTTGCACAGAACTGCTTAATGCCTCAAATGATGTAGTGGAAGTTTTAGCAGTAAAGGTCGAGAACCAAAACTTAGTCATTGTGGTAGTCTACAAGCCTCCGGATGCAACATCCCAGCAATTCCAGGAACAGCTGTTAAAAATTGACCACTGTCTGGAAAATCTTCCAGCTCCTGCACCCAACATCTTGCTCCTGGGGGATTTCAACTTAAGGCACCTAAAATGGAGGAACATAGCAAATAATATTGTTGCAGTAATAACACCAGGAGGCAGCTCTGATGAAAACTCACACTCACACGAGCTTTTAAATCTCTGCACAAAATTCAATTTAAACCAACAAATAATAGAGCCTACTAGACTGGAGAATACACTAGACCTCATCTTCACTAACAATGATGATCTGATAAGAAATGTCACCATATCAAAAACAATATACTCAGATCACAACATAATTGAGGTTCAGACATGTATGCGTGGAGCCCCAGACCGACATAATGAGACTAGTCACGAGGGAGCATTCACCAAATTCAACTTCAATAACAAAAACGAAGTGGGACCAAGTAAACCAAGTCCTAACCGATATAAGCTGGGAAGATATACCAAGCAACACAGACCCCAACTTATGCCTAGAACAGATTAACTTGGTGGCACTCGATGTATGCACAAGGCTTATTCCTCTAAGAAAAAGGAGGAGTAGATGTAAAATAGAAAGAGACAGGCGCTCCCTTTACAGGCGATAGAAAAGAATAACAGAGCGGCTAAAAGAGGTCAATATATCTGAAATGCGTAGGGAGACACTGGTCAGAGAAATAGCAAGCATCGAACTTAAGCTAAAGGAATCTTATAGGAGTCAGGAATCGCGGGAAGAACTAAAAGCCATAAATGAAATCGAAAGAAACCCAAAGTATTTCTTCTCCTATGCCAAATCAAAGTCGAGAACAACGTCCAGTATTGGGCCCCTACTTAAACAAGATGGGTCCTACACAGATGACAGCAAGGAAATGAGTGAGCTACTCAAGTCCCAATATGACTCAGTTTTTAGCAAGCCGCTAACCAGACTGAGAGTCGAAGATCAAAATGAATTTTTTATGAGAGAGCCTAGCCCTTGTGGCTTAGCGCTTCTTTTTGATTATAATAATAATAATAATAATATGAGAGAGCCACAAAATTTGATTAACACAAGCCTATCCGATGTTATCCTGACGCCAAATGACTTCGAACAGGCGATAAATGACATGCCCATGCACTCTGCCCCAGGGCCAGACTCATGGAACTCCGTGTTCATCAAGAACTGCAAGAAGCCCCTATCACGAGCCTTTTCTATCCTATGGAGAGGGAGCATGGACACGGGGGTCGTCCCACAATTACTAAAAACAACAGACATAGCCCCACTCCACAAAGGGGGCAGTAAAACAACAGCAAAGAACTACAGACCAATAGCACTAACATCCCATATCATAAAAATCTTTGAAAGGGTCCTAAGAAGCAAGATCACCACCCATCTAGAAACCCATCAGTTACACAACCCAGGGCAACATGGGTTTAGAACAGGTCGCTCCTGTCTGTCTCAACTATTGGATCACTATGACAAGGTCCTAAATGCACTAGAAGACAAAAAGAATGCAGATGTAATATATACAGACTTTGCAAAAGCCTTCGACAAGTGTGACCATGGCGTAATAGCGCACAAAATGCGTGCTAAAGGAATAACAGGAAAAGTCGGTCGATGGATCTATAATTTCCTCACTAACAGAACACAGAGAGTAGTCGTCAACAGAGTAAAGTCCGAGGCAGCTACGGTGAAAAGCTCTGTTCCACAAGGCACAGTACTCGCTCCCATCTTGTTCCTCATCCTCATATCCGACATAGACAAGGATGTCAGCCACAGCACCGTGTCTTCCTTTGCAGATGACACCCGAATCTGCATGACAGTGTCTTCCATTGCAGACACTGCAAGGCTCCAGGCGGACATCAACCAAATCTTTCAGTGGGCTGCAGAAAACAATATGAAGTTCAACGATGAGAAATTTCAATTACTCAGATATGGTAAACACGAGGAAATTGAATCTTCATCAGAGTACAAAACAAATTCTGGCCACAAAATAGAGCGAAACACCAACGTCAAAGACCTGGGAGTGATCATGTCGGAGGATCTCACCTTCAAGGACCATGACATTGTATCAATCGCATCTGCTAGAAAAATGACAGGATGGATAATGTGAACCTTCAAAACTAGGGAGGCCAAGCCCATGATGACACTCTTCAGGTCACTTGTTCTATCTAGGCTGGAATATTGCTGCACACTAACAGCACCTTTCAAGGCAGGTGAAATTGCTGACCTAGAAAATGTACAGAGAACCTTCATGGCGCGCATAACGGAGATAAAACACCTCAATTACTGGGAGCGCTTGAGGTTCCTAAAACTGTATTCCCTGGAATGCAGGTGGGAGAGATACATGATTATATACACCTGGAAAATCCTAGAGGGACTAGTACCGAACTTGCACACGAAAATCACTCACTACGAAAGCAAAAGACTTGGCAGACGATGCAACATCCCCCCAATGAAAAGCAGGGGTGTCACTAGCATGTTAAGAGACCATACAATAAGTGTCAGGGGCCCGAGACTGTTCAACTGCCTCCCAGCATACATAAGGGGGATTACCAACAGACCCCTGGCAGTCTTCAAGCTGGCACTGGACAAGCACCTAAAGTCGGTTCCTGACCAGCCGGGCTGTGGCTCGTACGTTGGTTTGCGTGCAGCCAGCAGCAACAGACCATACCCCCGGCCGGGATTGAACCTGCGGTCATAGAGTCTCAAAACTCAAGCCCGTCGCATTAGCAGCAACAGCCTGGTTGATCAGGCTCTGATCCACCAGGAGGCCTGGTCACAGACCGGGCCGCGGGGGCGTTGACCCCCGGAAAACTCTCCAGGTAAACTCCAGGTAAACAAAAGTCAGTTCAAACTTTTCTCTTTGTAGGACTGACCAGTTTTTAAGAATACTTTATGTAGCCTTAGTGTACATAACATTAAATTTTTAAATAATGGTCTTGAGGACATGTTATAGCCTGACATTTCCACTTACCTTCCCTTCTCTTTGCAAACATATCAGCAATTACAATTTTCCCACTGGTGGAAGTAGGTAGTACTGTTTTTTTCACCATTGGCTTTTGGGTGTCCTCTTACACACTAAAATATCTCCTCGTATGCTGGACATTATTGTACTGTAATTTATTTATTTTTAGTGGGTGTCATAATTTGTTTTTCTTAATGCATTATTTCCTTCCTGTGGAACAGCACATGCTTAAAGAGCTGTTCTACAGTACTATCTTCATTGTGCCTTTCACTCTTATCACCATTAAGGTACAGTATTTGCATGATACTCTTAAAGTTACTACAGCATTGTTTTAGAAAGAACTGTAAGATATATCGTAATTTCTAATACAATTTTTGTTTACAGTGTGCCTTAACCGAAAAAGCTTACCAGTACTTGAAGCATCCAACTTGTAAAATGGGTGCGAAGTTCAGGAACATCTTGGCAACCGATTTCCCTCAAGTTAGCAATTGAACTTCTGTTTTTATTATCAAATTTTTCTTAATCTTTTTAATGGATGTGTTTTCCATATACACTAGGTAACAGGTCCCTCATTGTTATCTGCCTCTTCCTTTTCTCTCTCGTGTTATATTTCTTTTCCTGTTGTCTCAGCAATAATTTCATTTTGCTGTATTTACAGACAATTTGATGATATTATAAAGATATTATTGGATAAAAAAGAAATTGCTCCTTTTTTTAAGATATGCATATACTGTAATATTAACATATTTTCTTTGTAATTAGCAGCACCCAGTATAGTACCAATATTTAAATGTATCAATGCAAAGCTGTATCAGCATTAAATTACAGCCATAATTAGTAAAGAAATTAGCCTTTATTACCACTAAGCAGTGCTTAATGACCCACTTGTGTTATGCATTTTTATGTATCTTACAATAATAATATCACTTTTACCAGATTTTCATGTTAGCCTTATGCATACTCATACACATATGCCTCTCTTATCATTAAAGATTATAGAGTCAGCACTGAAACTTGTTTTTTTATATTATGAAAGTTAATGTATGTTTATATCTAAATATTGAACCTTAAATAAAATGCAGTATCTATCAGAGTCAGATGAGAATGTGTTAATAATATTTGCTTGCTTAGATGCAGATGCCAAACTTCTGCTGTATACTCTGTGTGGCTTACTGTATGGTTTGACTAGCTATTTAAGCAATTCACCATCCTTATATTTCAAGGCCATTATGAAGCTTGGCTGTGTAGCAAATGAATCTCTCACTAATACACTTATGTGATCTTCTAGTGAGAATATTTTGTCATGGTCCATCCCTCCCATTAGTTTGGTTATTAGTTGAATTGATCCATCACAGACCCTTTATTCCAACTTGATACATATTGTACATACATTCATAAGGCCTATGCCAAATGCAAACTTATTTTGGCTATATTTTTTTTGGCTCAGAGAAAGCAGGTGATATCTTGTCCCAAGGTGTGGATGATTTTTGCCATGGCTTGTGCTACCACTGGCAGATAGATAGGTCACATCAAACTGCTTAAACTTGTGTCTCTAAGTGGGATCCAAATGGCAGAGCAAAACATTGACCCAATAAAGGCTCATTACACAAAGTGTCTTCATCAGTTGTCTCCAAAACAAGTTTAATAATTTTGTCGCAGTGCCCTGTTGTTTCCTAATCCTCACAAGACTCCTTTCAAGGATTGACTAAAAGAAAAAGAGCCATTAGAAAAGAATAAAAAAGTGTAGTAGGGCATTTACTGAGTTTTCAGTGGTCTTAAAAGACAAGCAGGTAGGCAACTCTCTTATTCCCAGGACACAATGGGAATGCTTTGTGAATACAATATGTATGATTTTTATTTCTTTATGCAGTACAAATAATGTAGTTTACATGTAATAAAACATTGATAGGCACAAAAGAAAGCCATTAGTAGGCAATGCATTTTGGGGAAACTAATCCTAATGTATAAATATTACTGAGATTTAGACAGATTATTAAGCAGAAATGGAGACAAGTTGCCCCACCCTATTGAGCAAGGCCTTTAACAGAGAGTTTTAAGGAGCTATGGAGTTATTTTTTGGGGTCATACTCTGTTGATAACAACACTAGGCAGTTAAGAGAGATGAATATGTCTGTAAAAAAATATATATATACAATACTGTACTGTATTTACCTGTGTATATATTGTATTTACCTCGGTTTTAGGTGTTAGAATTTTATTTTTTGTGACTAGAACTTTTAAATGTTGAACTTTTCATCAAAATATTTGTTTATACGATAAATCTAATTGTTCTGTCCTTAGCAGTGTATTATCTGATCAGTGAATTAACAGATAACATTTTCTTTTGTAAACTTGGTATGAGTTAGGTGGTGGTATTTTTTAATTCATCAGGAAAAAGGATAAGTATTTCTTGACATGGGTGTGTTGCTAGTATTTTTCAAACCCGTACTAAATTTTTCCCTTTTAATTTGTCAGGTCCTAACCTTTTTTTTTTACCTCATCCCTCATTATTATTTTTGCTCCTAGATAATTAGGTTCAAATATGAAGTTATCCAGCAGCACTATGCCTTTTGAACATTTGCAGATGGAGGGCTTATTGTATATATTATACAAGGGTAAATTAAAAAATAAAATTGATCAGAAAAATCAGATATGTTAGAGCATGGTGACAAGAGGCAAAAATATATCAAATAGAACTGGTTCAAGTACTATTTTCTTGGGAATAAGTATGCATGGTCAATGATTGAAAATTTAATTTTTGTTTTTTTCACAAGATTTGATTACTTGGATTTTTTTTTTTGGGGGGGGGGAGAGGGGAGGAGGAGGAGGGGGTAAGAAAGGTTACATAATCTTTATCATTAATGAAATGCTATGTTGAAATAAAATATAAAAAAATCCATTTTACATGGCATCTGATAAAATTACATTCCAGTCAATTAAGTGACTTGTGGCATGTTTCTATTCTGTATGGCAGGCACTATATATAACTCCTATGGGTTTGGCATTTCCCTATAAATATAATAATAATACTTTGTGTGGCATTGTTGATTATTATTGTAATCACAGGGAAGCACTAAACCCACATGGGATTATGCAGCATGTTATGTATACCAGCATACAGTAGCTGATCTGAGGTAATTGTATACATTACAATTTTCATACATACCTTTTTTGTTAAATAAATCACTGTTATGACATCTGATGTTCATCTGGCTGGTATTCTAATTAGGAAGTCAATGGGTTGTTTGTATTTTGATAAAATAAGGTTTACTTGCTAATATTTACAGTAAATATACCCGATAAACTATATGTATATTGTATTAAATAAATTGTATTATATAAATTGTATTATATAAATTATAAGTTGAATTAAAGTAATAATAAATTATAATCATAGTACTCCTGCCCTGGGTGGCAAAGGGGTGCTGTATATGCCCCTTTCCCTACACCTCCATCAGTAGGTAGCAGGGTAGTGATGTGTCTGGACAGTCAGTGTTGAAATGAAGTGAGTAACCCAAACCCTACCCTCTCATTTGTACCAGTTGGTGACATTTTGATTGAGGTCGACCTCTTCTCCATTGTGTTGACTGAGTTCCAAAACACTGTTTAGGATTCTTATTAATTTTGATGTCAGGATTAACCCTTAAACTGTCCAAACGTAGATCTGTGTTCACTCGCGTAGCACTCTGAACGTAGATCTACGTTTTATTTTACATTTGAAGGCACGTAAAATAAAACGTAAATCTACGTTGGAAGCGCTACACGAGTGAACGTAGATCTACGTTTGGACAGTTTAAGGGTTAAGATAGCCATTCATTAGTGTTTTACAGTATTATTAAAATAGATATTGATTACTGTCATTAGTCCTAAACTTTTAAATTAACTGGCTTGAATAAAATTTTAATTAAAACTAATTGATTTTTATTTTACTGATGTTTGTATTGGTGTTTTCTATATCATACACCTATTAAGGTAAATAATACAACACCTCTTGCATTAGATAGCACTTGAGCAGTAGTGGGCAATCAGTATCCAAGGAATGGAGGGGTAGCTCTCATTCCTTGGATCAAGAGTCCTTTACCACAGTTGGCATTATTTAAATGTTTATACTACATTCAACACACATTTGCAAAACATATACGAGGTGTCGTGTGGCAAAAAAGAATAAACTCAAAATTCAAACCATGGAAAAAAACATAGTTGAAGTTTCACTTCAGTACTTACTCAGACTCGTCTCTTACCACTTATTCAGACTCATTTCTTAACACAAGACATAGTGGTGACTACACATTCCAACCGCAGTAGATTTAAGCATAAAATCTTGGTGGTCTGTTCATAAGGGTTAATTAAAAGAACCTTACTCCACTAAAACTCTAAATTTGATTATCTAAAATTGGAAAAGTTATTACACTGTACCTTGAACTATGGCATTATAACTTAAGATGGAATATTGACTGCAAATTCAGGTAATTCATGCTTTACTCATGATTTCCCAAGTTTTTCTTGACTAAGTAAAAAAAACAAAAAAAAAAGACAGACAGACAAATTACATGCACACGTAACAACTTAAATGAAAGCCATTGGCTTAATTATATCACATAAATGTTAAACCTAAAACCCAATCTAACTTTATTATTTTTTTAAATACACTACCTAACAGAATACTCCATACGACTGAATGTACAACAATGCATGCAACCATATGACCTGTCTTTGTAATACTCATTTGTGCTTTATAGTTATCTGTTTACAATAATGTATTATCACTGATTTCATCATTGCTTAGTTAATTTTAAGCCAGCCCGTAATGCTATGCATAGTATAAGTGGCTTTGGCATGCTGCTCTTATCTGTATTTTTTTTGTACCTCTGTACGTATGCTCAAATTGTAAATAAATAAATAAATAAATAAATAAATAAAATGTTTTCAAAATGTATCAATATTGTATTTAAAGCTATGGTATTCAAATGATACAGATAAAAGAATGTAAAGACATAATAAGGTTTATTAATAAATGTCACATTAATTTCCCATTATTAATGGAGAAAAAGAAAATATCTCCATACACCACTACAAAATGAAGCTTCTGGAGTACTTAATTAAGGTTAATGAAGCTTAATATTAACATCCTGCAGCAAAAATCTGTACCATGGCAGAATTAGTGGATGTACGCAGTGTGGTAAAGTAGAAAGAGGGGAGCATCGTGTATCATGCCTGTGATGGGCCAAGTCATGGGCAGTGGCCAGAACAGTGCCAAACCCCAGCCCATAGATACATTCTCTGCTGCTGCTCAGGACAAAACATGAGGAGAGATTGGAGCAATGAAGCTTAAGTTAATATATTTTGTTACGGGCTTTAAGACTAACTTACAGAAGACAGTATCTACACTTTCCCACAGATGAAACATTAAGCAATTACTTCACTCGATAACCCAGATTTTGACCTTTGGGGCATTTATTCTTTTTTCTGCCTTGCAATGCCTTACATACTGTACCTCCCCATGATGAAGATTTTTATTACAAAACATAATAAATTGTTCAAAAACTTCCATTATATTAGTATATGTATGCAGTGCCATTATTCAGAGCTGCATTATGAAATTTATACCATAAATAAATTTAAACAAGAAAACATGCTGGAGGAATATCTTTTATTTTGTAGTGTCCACCACTGAGTACGTATTTAACATTTAATCTACATTATCATAATTATGATTCTCACTCCTAACATTTCAGTATTTTCAATTTTTTTTATCATTGTTGCATTTCGCCTATTATTATTAGACAAACCTTTGTTATTCATATACTGATTATGTGCAAAATTCGATAGTGTAATTACATACCACAGTGTGTATTTGTAAATTTTAAGCATCAGTATTTTACATGACCCATCTGTACAGTAATTATGGTTTAACGATAAATCCACTTCCATATACTGTATGTACCTTTTTTCCCTTTTGCATAATTACCCTCAACTATTCTTTACTATAAGTACACCTACCATCCGACTTACGACTGAGTTCGGTTCCGAGAAACCGGTCATAAGTCGAAATGGTCGTAAGTCGAACTTTACTACTGAATATCAACAAAACATTTTTGTAATGACTTTATTTTATTGTTTTATTTTGGTATTTCATGTTTTACTTTACTTTTTATGTTGTTAGTACTGTATTTTATACTGTAAGGTTTAGGATAAACACTGTGTACAACACAAATAGTTGTCTATTTCCCAGAAATTTGGCATAAAAAACACGGTCATAAGTCGAGTGGTCGTAAGTCGAGCAGGTCGTAAGTCGGATGGTAGGTGTATACCCATTCTTCCTTTAGCCTTTAACTATCCCATCTTCATCCTTGCTTTGTTTTCATTATAATTACGGCCTCTCCTCACTTAGCGATGTACTCGCTTACTGACTACTTGAACTTATGACGGGCTCTCTGACCAGTATGCATACCTAAATAATGCATATTAGAGCTGATTTCCTCTATTCTTTTTATTACAATATGCAGTAGATTGATGTATAAACATTTAAAAATACGTGCACCAGAAATGTTATAAATGGTGCAAAGGTGATATTAAAACAATATCAAAGATGGTTGACACAAACCCACTACCATTATAGTATGCTCCTCACTTAGTGACGAATTTGTTTACCGATGTGGTCTTAGGAACGGAACTTTGTCGTTAACCCTTTCACTGTCGAGAGCTCTGATCCTGAAGTCCCACTCTGTCGAAAAATATTAAAAAAAAAAAAATTTTTTTTTACCAAAATCCTAAAAATATTTTTCTGATTGTTTTAAAAGAAAAAAAATTTTGCGATCACTACTTACCGAAATATAGAGGCATGAAGTTGACAAAGTGAACCACTTATAGCAACATCACCGACTGCTGCTCACTCGGTAATATGATTTCTACTATTCTATTTTTCTTTTCGTTTCTAATATTTCATTTTTTCAAGTAACTTTTGAGGCCTGTGAGACCAATATAATGCATAATAAATATATATATACACGTATGTACAGTGGACCCCCGCATAACGATTACCTCCGAATGCGACCAATTATGTAAGTGTATTTATGTAAGTGCGTTTGTACGTGTATGTTTGGGGGTCTGAAATGGACTAATCTACTTCACAATATTTCTTATGGGAACAAATTCGGTCAGTACTGGCACCTGAACATACTTCTGGAGTGAAAAAATATCATTAACCGGGGGTCCACTGTATATATATATAGTGGACCCCCGCCTTACGAACGCATCGTCTTATGTTAAATCCGCCATACGAAGCATTTGAACGCAAAAATTTTGCCTCGCCTCATGATAAAAATCTCGCCGTATGTGATTCGTCTGGGACGCGTCCCATATGTGGCCTCAGTGCCAGTGTTTAAAAGCCAGCCAGTGCGGTTGCATCTACGCATGCATTCGGTACATTTCACATTATCCCAGTGTTTTTAGTGCTTGTAACTGCAAAATAAGTCACCATGGACCCCAAGAAAGCTTTTAGTGCCATCCCTGTGGATGAAAATCACCCTGATACAGCTACTGCAAGCCGTGTTGGCAACCTGTACAATGACAATGTTATGGCCCATTTTAGGAAAGTCTTAAAGGAGTGGGAGGTACAGAACTCTATGGACAGATTTGTTGTGTGACAGAGGTCCAGTGACTCTCAAGCTGGTCCTGGCGGCATTAAAAGAAGAAGGGAAGTAACCCCGGAAAAGGACTTGATACCTTAAGTCCTAATGGAAGGGGATTCCCCTTCTAAACAATAACAACTTCCACACTCTCCCCTCCTCCCATCCCATCAATCATCACCAGATCTTCAATAAAGATAAGTGTCATGTATTCTATTCTTAGTAGAGTAGTAATTGTGCATGTCTTCTTCAGTTTGTGTGTATTAAAATTAATATTTCATGTGGTAAATTTTTTTTTTCATACTTTGGGGTGTCTTGCACGGATTAATTTGATTTCCATTATTTCTTATGGGGAAAATTAATTCGCCTTACGATAATTTCGGCTTACGATGAGCTCTCAGGAACGAATTAATATCGTAAGGCAGGGGGTCCACTGTATATATACAGTGGACCCCCGCCTTACGATATTATTTCATTCCAGTGGTCTGTTCGGATGCCGTTATAGACCGAATTTGTTCCCATAAGGAATATTGTGAATTAGATTAGTCCGTGTCAGACCACGAAAAATACACGTACAAAAGCACTTACAAAAATACACTTACATAATTGGTCGAGTTGTGAGCTGATCGTAAGGCAGGGGTCCAATGTATATATATATATATATATATATATATATATATATATATATATATATATATATATATATATATATATTTACACCTACCATCCGACTTACGACCTGCTCGACATACGACCACTCAACTTACGACCATGTTTTTATGCCAAATTTCTGGAATATAAACAACTATTTGTGTTGTACACAGTGCTTTTCCTTAACCTTACGGTACGAAATACAGTACAAACAGCATAAAAAGTAAAGTAAAAAATGAAATACCAAAATAAAACAACAAAATAAAGTCATTACAAAAATGTGATGTTGATATTCAGTAGTAAGGTTTGACTTACATCCATTTTGACTTATGACCGGTTGGTCGGAGCCAAGCTTGGTCATAAGTCAGATAGTATCTGTATATATGTGTGTATATATATATATATATATATATATATATATATATATATATATATATATATATATATATATATATATATATATATATATATATATATATATATATACAGTGGAACCTCAAAATTCGAACTGCTCCCAACACAACCAATTATGTAAGTGTATTTTTGTAAGTGCTTTTATAAGTGTATTTTTGAGGGTCTGAAATGGACTAATCTAATTTACATTATTCCTGATGGGAATAAATTCATTCAGTAAAGGCACTCGAACAGCCTTCTGGACCGAAGAAAGTTCGATACTTGAGGTTCCACTGTATGTATATATATATATATATATATATATATATATATATATATATATATATATATATATAATACATATATATATATAAATACACTTACATAATTGGTCGCATTCGGAGGTAATCGTTATGCGGGGGTCCACTGTATATATATATATATATATATATATATATATATATATATATATATATATATATATATATACAGGAGGGCCCCGCTTTACGGCGTTTCGCTTTACGGCGTTCCGCTAATACGGACATTTCAAATTATGACCAAAACTCGCTATACGGCTCCCCCCACCTGTCTTTCTAATACGGTCACAGCGGCCCACCGAGTTTGTTTACATTCTCCCTGAGCACATCTCCTTATTATGTCTGGAAACTTTCCAAAATTTCAAGTGTTTTAAAGTTATTGTATATTTTATATGTATTGTACTTGATAATTAAACTTGTGTACACCTGTACCTAAATAAACTTACACACTGTGCTGGCATGTAGGTACACATTAAAATCACTAAGAGTCTCTCTACTCTTGATGCAATAATAATAATAATAATAATAATATAATAATAATAGTATTAATAATAATCTCTTGGGCGCATTAATGTCGCATATTACGTTAATATAGACATTTCCCTTAATCTATCTATGATATTTTTTTCAAAATTATTTAAGAAACACATTATGTAACACACAAACATGATACATGCACCCACAGTATAAAAATTTATACAAATATATATGAGATGTTTACCAAACGGTTTGTAGAAGTGTCGGAAGAATTACGTTTTCTCTAGCCCGTCACCTGTTACTAGGGATAACTGTAGAAAAATATTCCCTTCGTATGCCTTCACTTTATAGCTATAATTCTGTACTAACTTGTACACAGTGTAAGAGTATTTGTTTCGTGATTTAATTATTATAATAATAATAAAAATATTATAAGGTAAAAGTTTCACAAACTCTTACAAATGTACATGAATGAACTAAAACTGGACACGTATTAATACCGTCTATTTCGCCTGACCGAGTGATCGTCCACAACCTGTTCAGTTTGTTTGTTTACGCTGTCTGAGCTCGGTAAGTAAGTAAGTAAGTAAATTTATTCAGGTATACACAAATACAGTTACATAGAATTATCATACATAGCAGCATATGTGTAGAGAACCTAGGATATCATTAAATGTTGTATATTACGTTAATATACACATTTTCATTAATCCATCCGTGATATTGTTTCCAAAATTATATAATAAACACGATACATAACATAAATACATAACAACATATGTGTAGAGAACCTAGGATAACCCAAAAAAGTCAGAGTGACTTACTTCCATTGCCTTCACTCAGAGCATCATTTCTTCTCAAAATGATGTTACATGAGAATGGGAGTGTTCTTCTTTATTTTACCGTATCAATGTAGAGACAACCTGTACACAATGTAACTTGTACACAAACCAGACGTGTACACTGTTTACAAAACTTACCTTCGCCTGGTTTGTTTACATAACTCTGCGCCTGTCCTCTCTCATGCACTCATTCTTTCTCTCTCGTATGGTAGCCTGGCTGACTACCATACATACCACACTTGATTTTTTACAATAAATACTACTCATCTCACCCTATATTTTAAGGTAAGTAATGAGTGAACTGTATATACATTTTATTGCTCTGGGATGCTTAAATATCATAGAATAGTATGTGTGGGTGGGTTGGCCTGGTATGGTAGCCTGGCTGACTACCATACATACCACACTTGATTTCTTACAATAAATACTACTTGTCTCACCCTATAAATATTTTAAGGTAAGTAATGAGTGCACTATGTGTGTATTGTACTTTTTTATTGTTTTTTGATGCCTGGTTCTATTGCTAACATAATATATGTTAGTGTAAACTTGTTATCTAGTGTTTGTATGCATTTGTAAGTGGAAAAAAAGGGTGTTCCACTTTACGGCGGTTTCCGCTTTATGGCGGTAGCCTGGAACCTAACCCGCTGTATAAGTGGGGCCCTCCTGTATATATATATATATATATTATATATATATATATATATATATATATATATATATATATATTATATATATATATATATATATATTGTAGAAAGAGGGAAATTTTTTCCCAGTAAAAGTAGGCCTTAGACAAGGATGTGTGATGTCACCGTGGTTGTTTAATATATTTATAGATGGGGTTGTAAGAGAAGTAAATGCGAGGGTCTTGGCAAGAGGCGTGGAGTTAAAAGATAAAGAATCACACACAAATGTGGGAGTTGTCACAGCTGCTCTTTGCTGATGACACTGTGCTCTTGGGAGATTCTGAAGAGAAGTTGCAGAGATTGGTGGGATGAATTTGTGTAGGGTGTGCAAAAGAAGAAAATTAAAGGTGAATACAGGAAAGAGTAAGGTTATGAGGATAACAAAAAGATTAGGTGATGAAAGATTGAATATCAGATTGGAGGGAGAGAGTATGGAGGAGGTGAACGTATTCAGATATTTGGGAGTGGACGTGTCAGCGGATGGGTCTATGAAAGATGAGGTGAATCATAGAATTGATGAGGGAAAAAGGTGAGGGTGCACTTAGGAGTCTGGGAGACAAAGAAATTTGTCCTTGGAGGGAAAGAGGGGAAGTATGAGAGTATGTTTTCCAAAAGCCTTTATGGGGGTTTAAGCTGGGTGAGAATGTTGCAGCGGGAGAAAAGGTGGAGGCAGTGGAGTGTCATGTCTGAGGGATGTGTGGGGTTTAATATAAAGAAGAATTCGTAGTTTGGAAGTTTGGAGGAGGTGCAGGATTACCAAAAATGTTGCCCCGAGGGGTGAAAGGGTTGTTGAGGTGGTTCGGACATGTAGAGAGAATGGAAGCGAAAAAAATGACTTCAAGGTGTATCAGTCTGTAGTGGAAGGAAGGCGGGGTTGGGGTCGGCCTAGGAAGGGTTGGAGGGAGGGGGTAAAGGAGGTTTTTTTGTGCGAGGGCTTGGACTTCCAGCAGGCATGCTGGAGCGTGTTTGATAGGAGTGAATGGAGACAAATGGTTTTTAATACTTGACGTGCTGTTGGAGTGTGAGCAAAGTAACATTTATGAAGGGATTCGGGGAAAACCCGGCAGGCCGGACTTGAGTCCTGGAGATGGGAAGTACAGTGCCTGCACTCTGAAGGGGGGGGTTTTAATGTTGCATTTTAAAAAAACTGTAGTGTAAAGCACCCTTCTGGCAAGACAGTGAGGGAAAGTGAATGATGGTGAAAGTTTTTTTTTTTTCGGGCCACCCTGCCTTGGGGGAATCGGCCGGGTGTGAAAATAAAAAAAAAAAAAAAAAAAAAAAATATATATATATTATATATATATACAGTGGACCCCCCGCAAAAACGATTACCTCCGAATGCGACCAATTATGTAAGTGTATTTATGTAAGTGCGTTTGTACATGTATGTTTGGGGGTCTGAATGGATAATCTACTTCAAAAATATTTCTTATGGGAACAAATTTGGGCAGTACTGGCACCTGAACATACTTCTGGAGTGAAAAAATATCGTTAACCGGGGGTCCACTGTATATATATATATATATTTTATATATATATATATATATATTTTATATATATATATATATTATATATTATATATATATAAAATATATATTAAAAACAAACACTGATCTCTGGCTGAAGGAGACTCGAACCTACGAACCCCTTTGGACAAGGTACGCAGTGCTTTACCAATTACCCACACTGGACCAATACCTTGGCGTGTAGCATGCGCTACACGTTTGATCCAAGGCAGCCAGCTTTCAGGGGAAAAGGCTTACAGCTTTTCATCTCATCCCCTGCATGCATCAGCCTTACTAGAGATTTGAACAATGCAAGGAATTCGCGGAGAGCATGCGAAATTACACAAACACTGATCTCTGGCTGAAGGAGACTCGAACCTAGAACCTTAGGACAAGGTACGCAGTGCTTTTTCCAAGTACCCCCACTGGACCAATACCTTGGCATGTAGCATGCGCTACACGTTTGATCCCAAAGGGAGCCAGCTTTTAGGAGAAGGCTTACAGTTTTTCATCTCATCCCCTGCATGCATCAGCCTTACTAGAGATTTGAAAATGCAAGGAATTCGCGAGAGCATGCGAAATATACACAAACACTGATCTCTGGTGATGGAGACTCGAACTACGAACCTTAGGACAAGGTACGCAGTGCTTTACCCCAAACTACCCCACTGGACCAATACCTTGGCGTGTAGCATGCGCTACACGTTTGATCCAAGGCAGCCAGCTTTCAGGGAGAAGGCTTACAGTTTTTCATCTCATCCCCTGCATGCATCGCCTTACTAGAGATTTGAACAATGCAAGGGAATTCGCGAGAGCATGCGAAATATACACAAACACTGATCTCTGGCTGAAGGAGACTCGAACCTACGAACCTTAGGACAAGGTACGCAGTGCTTTACCAATCTACCCACACTGGACCAATACCTTGGCGTGTAGCATGCGTACACGTTTGATCCAAGGCAGCCAGCTTTCAGGGAAAAGGCTTACAGCTTTTCATCTCATCCCCTGCATGCATCAGCCTTACTAGAGATTTGAACAATGCAAGGAATTCGCGAGAGCATGCGAAATATACACGAACACGTGTAGCGCATGCTACACGCCAAGGTATTGGTCCAGTGTGGGTAGATTGGTAAAGCACTGCGTACCTTGTCCTAAGGTTCGTAGGTTCGAGTCTCCTTCAGCCGGGAGATCAGTGTTTGTGTATATTTCGCATGCTCTCACGAATTCCTTGCATTGTTCAAATCTCTAGTAAGGCTGATGCATGCAGGGGATGAGATGAAAAGCTGTAAGCCTTCTCCCTGAAAGCTGGCTGCCTTGGATCAAACGTGTAGCGCATGCTACACGCCAAGGTATTGGTCCAGTGTGGGTTTTGATTGGTTAAAGCACTGCGTACCTTGTCCTAAGGTTCGTTTGGTTCGAGTCTCCTTCAGCCAGAGATTTAGTGTTTGTGTAAAATTTCGCATGCTCTCGCGAATCCTTGCATATATATATTTTATATTATATTTTATATATAATATATATATATTTATATATATACACAGTGGACCCCCGGTTAACGATTTTTTAAACCGTGCAAGAGGGCTCATCGTTATGCGAAATAATCGTTATATGCGGAATGAATTTTCCCCATAAGAAATAATGGAAAAAAAATTAATCCGTGCAAGACGCCCAAAAGTATGAAAAAAAAAATTTTTTTACCACATGAAATGTTAATTTAATACACACAAAATGAAAAAGGCATGCACAATTAAATGACACTTACTTTTATTGAAGATTGGTGATGATTGATGGGATGGGAGGAGGGGAGGAGTGTGTTAGTGTTTAGAAGGGGAATCCCCTTCCATTAGGACTTGAGGTAAATAAGTCCTTTTTGGGGTTACTTCCCTTCTTCTTTTAAGGCCCCTAGGGCCAGCTTCAGAGGGACTGGATTCTTTCGCACAAGATATCTGTCCATATTTTGGGTGTACCTTCGTTCCTTTATGACTTCCTAAAGTGTTTTTACAACATTGTCAGTGTACAGGTTGCCAACA
>NC_069405.1:65443906-65493906 GCF_026875155.1 Cherax quadricarinatus
GGCAGGGTGGCCGAAAAAGAAAATTTTCACCATCATTCACCCCATCACTGTCTTGCCAAAGGGTGATTTACACTACGTTTTTAAACTGCAACTTTAACACCCCTCCTTCAGAGTGCAGGCACTGTACTTCCCATCCCCAGGACTCAAGTCCGGCCTGCCGGTTTCCCTGAACCCCTTCATAAATGTTACTTTGCTCACACTCCAACAGCACGTCAAGTATTAAAAGCATTCGTCTCCATTCACTCCTATCAAACACGCTCACGCACGCCTGCTGGAAGTCCAAGCCCCTCGCACACAAAACCTCCTTTACCCCCTCCCTCCAACCTTTCCTAGGCCGACCCCTACCCCGCCTTCCTTCCACTACAGACTGATACACTCTTGAAATCATTCTGTTTCACTCCATTCTCTCTACATGTCCGAACCACCTCAACAACCCTTCCTCAGCCCTCTGGACAACACTTTGGTAATCCCGCACCTCCTCCTAACTTCCAAACTACGAATTCTCTGCATTATATTCACACCACACATTGCCCTCAGACATGACATCCCCACTGCCTCCAGCCTTCTCCTCGCTGCAACATTCATCACCCATGCTTCACACCCATATAAGAGTGTTGGTAAAACTTAACTCTCATACATTCCCCTCTTTGCCTCCAAGGACAAAGTTCTTTGTCTCCACAGACTCCTAAGTGCACCACTCACCCTTTTCCCCTCATCAATTCTATGATTCACCTCATCCTTCATAGACCCATCCGCTGACACGTCCACTCCCAAATATCTGAATACATTCACCTCCTCCATACTCTCTCCCTCCAATCCGATATCCAATCTTTCATCACCTAATATTTTTGTTATCCTCATAACCTTACTCCTTCCTGTATTCACTTTTAATTTTCTTCTTTTGCACACCCTACCAAATTCATCCACCAATCTCTGCAACTTCTCTTCAGAATCTCCCAAGAGCACAGTGTCATCAGCAAAGAGCAACTGTGACAACTCCCACTTTATGTGTGATACTTTATCTTTTAACTCCACGCCTCTTGTCAAGACCCTCGCATTTACTTCTCTTACAACCCCATCTATAAATATATTAAACAACCACGGTGACATCACACATCCTTGTCTAAGGCCTACTTTTACTGGGAAATAATTTCCCTCTTTCCTATGTACTCTAACTTGAGCCTCACTATCCTCGAAAAACTCTTCACTGCTTTCAGTAACCTACCTCCTACACCATACACCTGCAACATCTGCCACATTGCCCCCTATCCACCCTGTCATACGCCTTTTCCAAATCCATAAATGCCACAAAGACCTCTTTAGCCTTATCTAAATACTGTTCACTTATATGTTTTACTGTAACACCTGTCCACACACCCCCACCTTTCCTAAAGCCTCCTTGTTCATCTGCTATCCTATTCTCAGTCTTACTTTTAATTCTTTCAATAATAACTCTACCATACACTTTACCAGGTATACTCAACAGACTTATCCCCCAATTTAAATTTTTTCCTCTCTTTTGTCCCCTTTGCCCTTTTTACAAAGGAACTATGCATGCTCTCTGCCAATCCCTAGGTACCTTACCCTCTTCTATACATTTATTAAATAATTGCACCAACCACTCCAAAACTATATCCCCACCTGCTTTTAACCTTTCTTCTTTATCCATCAATCCCGGGCCCGCCTTACCCCCTTTCATTTTACCTACTTGCCTCACAAACTTCCCCCACACTCACAACTGGCTCTTCCTCACTCCTACAAGATTTATTCCTCCTTCCCCTATACAGAAATCCAGTTTCCCCTATCTTCATCAACATTTAAAAATTTCCAAAATATTCCCCTCCACTTCCCAATCCCTCAATTTCTTTTTAATAACTTCTTCCCCTTTTTTAACTGACAAATCCGTTTTTTCTTGGGTTCCCTTTAATTGTTAATTCATCCAAAAAATTTTTTTATCTTCAAAAAATTTGTTGATAACATCTCACCCACTTTATTTGTTCTCTTTTTTCATTGCTTCCCCCACCTCTTTAAACTCCCCTTTTTTTCCCAATACCTTCCCTCCTTGCATCATTTACTTTGTAAAAAAATTCTCTATGCTAAAATTTTTTCCCTTACACTCTCTTTTCATCCCTATTCCCCCCAACGCTCCTCTTCCCTCCCCCCCCCTTTTCCCGTAACCCCAAACTTTGCGAACCTCTAACACTCATTTTTAAACCACCCCCTCCCCTTCGACCCCATTGCCTAGCTTCATTAGCCTCTATCCCCCAATAGCTGTTTATATTTTCCCCAATGCCTCCTTTTTATTTATAAACCTTCACCTCTCTCTTCCCCGATGTTCTTTCCCTTGTACCATCTATTTTACTCTCAGTGTAAACCCCAACTAAAAAGTGATCTATATTCTGTGGCCCCCTTTTAAAAATGACTCCCGAAGTCTACCCAAAATCTTTTATTACAAAACATAATCCCAACAAAAATACGTCATTTTGCCCTACATCATATTTGTATATTTTTATCCTCTTTTTCTTAAAAAATGTATTACCCATAACTAAAACCCCTTTTTATACAAAGTTCAATCAAAGGGCTCCCATTATCATTTACCACCGGGCACCCCAAACTTACCTACCACACCCTCTCTAAAAGTTTCCCCTACTTTGCATTCGGGTCCCCTACCACAATTACTCTCTCACTTGGTTCAAAGGCTCCTATACATTCACTTAACATCTCCCAAAATCTTCTCTCTCCTTTGCATTCCTCTCTTCTCCATGTGCATACACGCTTATTATGACCCACTTTACTTTAATCCACATAATTCTTGCATGTACACATTCATATTCTCTTTTCTCCTTCCATAACTGATCATTCAACATTACTGCCCACCCCTTCCTTTGCTCTAACTCTCTCAGATACTCCAGATTTAATCCCATTTATTTCCCCCACCCAAACTCCCCTACCCCTTCAGCTTTGTTTCGCTTAGGGCCAGGACATCCAACTTCTTTTCATTCATAACTCAGCAAACATCTGTTTCTTGTCATCTGCACTACATCCACGCACATTCAAGCATCCCAGTTTTATAAAGTTTTTCTTTCTCTTTTTTAGTAAATGTCTACAGAGAAGGGGTTTTCTAGCCCATTGCTCCCGGCATTTTAGTCGCCTCATACGACACGCATGGCTTACGGAGGAAAGATTCTTTTCCCACCCTTTCCCCCTGGACAATAGAAGAAATAAAGAAGAACAAGAGCTATGTAGAAAAAGGAGAAAAAACTTAGAGTATATATATATATATAATAATATATATATATTATATATATTTTATATATTATATTATATATATATATATATTTTAATATAATATAATATATATATATATATATGCATGTGCATGTCTGTGAAGTGTGACCAAAGTGTAAGTTGGGAGGTAGCAAGATATCCCTGTTTTCTAGCGTGTTTATGAGACAGAAAAGGACACCAGCAAAACCTACCATCATGCAAAACAGTTTTCAGGTTTCTGTTTCACAGTCATCTGGCAGGACGGTAGTACTTCCCTGGGTGGTTGCTGTCTACCAACCTACTACCTATATATATTATATATATATATATAAATTATATAATATATAAAAATATATATATATATATATATATATATTATATATATATTATATATATATAAATATATATATGTTTGAATACCCGCCTCCACAAGCAATCTGTATAGCAATGAGACCACGAAGCAAATGGTTTTGAATCATTTAGTAAACTGAATCCGGATCAACGAGGCTGACCAGGTTAAGACTCAACAGGACTTATTGTGAATACTCTGTGAAGATTCCAGTGAGCGAGAAGAAATTTCACTGCACGTTTTTCAAGGTTAAATTGTGAGTGTTGTGCAGTTTGTGAATGTTGGTGAGGGGTGGTGGTGAGGGAAGACGGCCAGTGGAGGTGGAGAAGTTATAGGCCTACATGTGATGGAGTACGGCCAAGATTATCGTACATACAGACCTCGAAAAGCTCTTATAAAAACATCTATATCCAGCACATGCTTCCAGTTAACTTGGAAATGATTGTGTCGATGGGCATGGACTATTTAGAGGCATATGTTATGGAAAAAAAAAAACAATGTGAAATTAATGTTAACGAGGTAGTGACCAGTCAGTGCATTCCACCCCCACGTCACGGGGGTGGGTGGAAGAGGTGGGATGTTGTAACTAGATGGTGAAGTGAACACATTGGTCAGCAGTGCCCATACCCCATTGTTCATAGTGTACATGCGAAACAAATAAAGTTATGGTTGTATTGTAAGGCAGTTGTGAAAACAATATATTAGTGTGCAAGTCCATGTGTATTTACTCCCCGGGGATAGCCCCCCACTCAACAACATGCGCCTCCTCACCTAATTCCCAGGGGAAGTTATCCCTTCCCTCCCAGCCCCTCAAACTCCACCAGGCCACCTACGGTCAAGTTCACTACCTCCACGCACCATACCCACAGCATGTTCATATTCCACTCATATTGTCTAGTCTAGCAGATGGGATGCCAACAGGATGGAAGCAAGCAGCCTTAGAAATGGCACGCTGGCAATATAGGAGAGGAGTGTCGGTTCATGCTTACAAGCTTCGTTGTTCAAACTCTAATTGGATTCCTCCGCAAACACGGTAGTTGGCACTGGTTCAGGATGTCCTCCTGTGGAAAAAGGTGATGATCCAGAGCCCACCTCAGGACCTGAACCCACTTCCAACAGATTTCATCTCATCAGACCAATTCCTTGGAACAATTAAAGCAACAGGTTTACGAGGGACACTCACAACATATTCCCAAAGCAGCCCGTCACACGCAGCTAGGAAACTTCAGACCTCCTGAAAAAAGTAAAAACCGATGGTTCCACTATCTTAAATGCTCCACCAACCATCAAGGCATGGAACTACTTGCTACTTTTTGGCAATGTCTGCTTAGCTGTGCGGAAAAAGAAAGGGGGAAAGAGGCTAGCCTCAATGTAATTTAATCCTTAAGAGATTTTCCTAGAGTTGATACTCATTCGCCTTCCCCCGTCAACACAAAAAAGGGAGAAGGCAGAACCCCCACTCACTCTACTGACAGTGAAAAAGTCAGAGTCTAAGTGAGCATGAAAATTGAAGAGGGCATACACAGTGGGGGCAATTCAGAAATTATTACCAGTGACAGATACAGTTGCTCCCAGGGATGCTGACACGGCTGAAGCATTAGAGGAAAGGCCAACCCTGCAGGGAAACCAGTGGCACCAAAGTTCCAACACCTCCTGTTCCCCACTATGGAACCATTGATTGTGGAAAGACCTCAGACATTTACAAAGCAATAATGCCGTTCCATTTGGCTCTGCTGGGGGGGGTATACATGGAATAAGGCCCACAGCAGTTTAAAGGACAAGTGGTTAATCCAGTTATTGGGGAAAATTGCAGAGACATGCTTTCCAGAGATCACAAGGTTCGTAACAATTCCTTGGCTGGTCTGTTACGCCGCCATCGTCATCTAAAGCTTGCTGTCCGAAGTATCGTGCACAGGCAGCATGATCTTCAACCAAACAAGCTTGGCTTTGGGGTCTCTCAAGTGAAGTGAAGCAGCGGTTCATGCAATACATGGGCGTATATCAACAACTTGCCCTGTAGGACAATGCAGTGGTAAAATTAGATTTCAAGATTGCGTTCACCTCCTGAAAAGAGAGTGGTATTAGCAGCAGTACAAGAACATTTCCTTGGTCCTCTTCCCCTTTGTTTCAGCTGGGTTATAGCAAGGAAATCAATGCTTCTATTTGGAGAGCATGAAATCACAATCATCGGGAGGGTTGTCCACACAAGGAGATCCTCTTGCACCATTTCTCTTCTGTATAGCAGTTAGGGAAATCACAGATCAGACTGGGACAGCGAGCTAAACATCTGGTTCCCTAGATGATGCGCACACTAGCAGGTAAAGGATAGTCCCTCTACAAGACCTTACACAGGTTAATGACACGGTGGACAGGAAATGGGTCTCGTCCTGAATCCCATCCAAATGTGAAAAAAAATCCAAATCTCAGTCAGTCAACAAGTGATAATGGCAGTGGAGATCAAAACTACCAGGGCAACAGTCATTTACCCCCCACAAATAGAGTCTTGCTGGAGCACCTCTGGGAAGCAATGCCATTGACACAATTCTCTGGAAGAGAATTGGGAAGAGTAAGGAGGAATGGAAACAAAAACGAATAAGGCAATCTTTGGACACCCACGCTGCCTTGTACCTTCCCACAATGTGCTTGAGTCTGCCACAGGTTGACATATTTTTTAAGATGTGCACCTTCATATGATAATCCCTATACTGCACGAATATACAGTATTTGAGGGGCAGTTTTTACGAAAGTACTAACCTTACTCTAGAAGACGGGCAGTGGAAAGTACACTTTCCAGTCAGGACTAGGAGGCATTGGTGTCCGGCAAGTCATCACAGATTGCGTTACCTGCTTTTCTGTCCTCGTGTATTGCATCTAGGAGAGCTTGTTAGCAGCGATTCTCCCTGAACATCTTAGGGACAAGATTGGAGTCCAGGACCAAAAATTCATTGACGGAGCAATGATCTGGGTAATAATCTAAAGGGCCCAGGGGGTGGGAAACCAGACTGTCACCCCAAGAAAACTACAAACAATCGCACTGGGGATGGTCCAATAGTGGAAAAATATATAGCCTCAACAATGCTTCCAAAGTGTGTCAGGGTGAAGGATAGAGGCCGCCTGCTGGCAGTGAGATACCTCATGCTGGGGACTTTCTGTTGCTGCTTCACAACTCAAGCCTTGGCACACGCCTCGACCCAAGACCATCCGCGTTGGTGTTGCCTTCGATTGCCGCCCCTATTCTCGCCGAACACAGCGTGTATTTGTGGCAGTGAAGCAGCAGACCGATTCGGGTAACATGGTCTTGATGTGCCGTTAAATCCGAGGGAAAAAGATTCAAGACATGAGGAGGTTAATAACATTATTCAAGAGGAGCCTCACAACCAGCTGGATGCCCAGCAGTAAGGGAGCCACCCAAAACTATGCAGATCTGATGGCAGCAGAAGCGGCCAGATGGTATCACCCTTTCAAGCCTGGACAGATGTGAAGCAGGTGGTGTGGGACTCATAAATGTGCATCTACCTTGGTGGTACCTATCTCATACACCAGGGAAGGAAAGGAGGGGCAGCTGCCAGCTTCAGGGAGGTCCCAAAAAAGTCTAGAAAATTATGGAGAACTTGCCCATCATTATATGTTTGTTTCCCATAGGCTCGACAGACCTTGGTCATGGGGAAAGAGTGCATTAAAATTCCTTAAGGAGCTGGGAGAAAAAAGGGGAGAAAAAGATCATCAGGGTAAATTTGGCATCCAGGGCAGAGTTTTCTGTTCCAGGATCAGTGCGGCTGTCAAAGGGGTAATGCTGCTGTATTTTGGGAACCACGCCCCCAGCTCTGAGGAGCTTGATGTGGTTTTTCGCCTTATAATCGGTGATACATCGTAACAACCATGTCATCCATATGCCAATTTATATCAACAATGTATCTCTTTTAAATCTTTTTGTACCATTATTATGTAATAAAATAATTCCTGATTGGTAAAAAAATATATACTAAAAGATGGGGGTTGTTGGTAGGGGGGAAGTGGAATATTCAAACGGCTTCAGGAAGAAATCCAATATTCTTCCATTTGAAGCCTTTTTATCCACTTCTCCGAGGCTGTGGGTCCCACAATTTACACCAGAGGTGGACCCCAAAAATTAAATATATATATAATTTTATATATATATATATATATATATATTTTATATATATATATATATATAAAATATATATATATATAATTATATATACACACACACACACACACCACACACACAACAGGCCTAGTGTCTAATCGACATGTGCCTAGGAAAAAAATGATAATTAACAACACACACACACACACACACAACACACCACACACAACACACACACACACACACACACACACACACACACAACCACACACACGCACCCACACACAGCAAACTGCAGAAAAAAAAAAAGTGTGTTAAATGCAGAAGAGATACAAATAAGAGTGATTAATGGAAAACATATTTTGAGTAGGCATACCCCAGACATTATGCTATAACCGAAAGCGATCTCACAGAGATGATGAGAACGATTCTCTCAGAATGAGAAAGGAAATAGAAAACAGAGGTAGAACTGTGACATTTATAATTAATAACCAGTGGACTTTTGAGGAAATGAAAGGAATCAACGGAAAGGGGTCAATGGCGATATAATAGAGCCCGCTGAGAACTGAGGACCCAATGTAATAATAACAATGATGTACAACCCACCACTCAACAGCAAAGACCAATACAGGAATATAGTGACGAAAACATGGTGATGGTGAAATATGATGGTTTGAGGTGGCTGGAAAAACCCCTACACTGACAAAACAAAATTACTGATCAGGGAGACTTCAACCATAAGGACACAGACTGGGAAAGTTCAGAGGCACAGGGAAAAACTGGTACATGAAGAACTAAGTTGCTGGAGGTGGCGCTGGAAAACATCGTAAGTCAACACGTCAGGGACACAACTAGAGAGAGAAGGGAAGAGAAACCAGCAAGACTGGACCTTGTGTTCACCTTAAGTGACTCTGATGTAGGGGGCACTGAATGTAAGAATCCTTTCGGAGCAAGCGACCACTCACAACTGAGGTTATATTTTCATGTGGAAGTCAATGAAGGAAGAAACATGACTTTAAAATATAATACAGAGGCATGAAACAATTATAAGGTGAAGCGCCGTGGGAAAAGGAGACAGATGGAAAGACAGTGGACGTAACGCGTTAGTCTGGAGTTTTATGAGTGACCGCGAGTTCTATCCCCACCCATGGTAGGGAGGCGAAGCTAAAAAGAGCAAGAGCATGTAACAAATATAGAAAGCATAAAATACTAGACGCGAGCACATCACTCTCTTTCCTGACACATTTAGTAAATCACGTACTTGTAAATATTTATACAGGCTAACTTGAAGATGCTCTCTAGATTAACCAATATATATATAACTTTTAGATCTATATTTCTTGGAGTGACCTCCACTAGAGTGCTACCTGTGTAACCTTGTTGTATACAGAGATTTTAATACAATAGTGGGGAGGTACTAGGGGACTCTGACAATGAATAAATGTTAATTAAGAAGGGGCTAATCACATTTTACTATAAGAGAGCTAGTGAATATTATTACATACTTATTAAAAGCACATACATTAACAAAAGGGCACAGGATATTAAAAAGAGGGGAAAAGGGTTATACAGGGTAATATTAGGAGCAATGTTCACAACAAATTACAGCAGAACCCTCGCTCTGGGGCACTATCTGAGATCTGCACACACATTTACGCCTGGAACGGGAGAGGCCGATGAAGGAGAGCGGAACAGCTGAGGAGTACGTGGGAAAAAACGTCAGCACGAAGAGAATCAGAAGGATATTCAAACAAAAGTGAAGATTTGAAGGAACGAACAGCTGAAGAACCTCCAGACATGATAACTATCACAAAGACTGAAATGATATCAGATGCTATATTTCCAACAGGATACCAAGTGATAAGGAAAAGCAGAAGAAACAGGTAGGGTAGAAATCAGCAGAGCTTTGAAGAGGTGAGAAGGATGAACAGACTAGAGGAAAATGATTTCATATTACGTTAAGACTGGGAGATTCAAAGTCGAAGTTATAGTCATATATAACCTGCCATATAACAAAAGGAGACCGAAGCAGAAATACGTAGACAGAAGAGCGATGGCTGACATCATTGAAGAAGCACCAGGAGCGCACGAAGGGCTAAAGGAAAGCTGGTTATAGTGGAAGATTTCAACCACAAAGAAAGACTGGAAAAACTGCGACCCACATGGGGGGTCAGAAATGTTGTGGGGGCTAAGTTGGTGGAAATGACTGGAAAACAACTTTCTGAATCAGCATGTCAAGGACACGACAAGAGAAAAAAGATAAACTAGCACCACAGGTACATCTGACATAGGTGAAATGAAACATAAGAGCCTCCTGGGTGCTAGTGATCATACAGTCCTGAACTTCGACTACCTAGTGGGACTAAAGACAGAGTGATGTATAGCCGGCGGGAGACATAAGAAGCCAGATTTTAGAAGAGGGAACTTTGAAGGGTTGAGAGAACTGGTAGAAAAGTCAGCAGATGAAATGAAGTAGAAGAGATCTTCAGTCTTCATACCAAGATGTGGAAACAACAAAGACAGATAGAGAAAAAATAAATATGAAAGAGCATGAAAAAACTACAGAAAGCAAATGACAAATGAGAATAAAGAAGAGAGCACACTGCCAGAAAATGCAAGGGTAAAGAGAGAAGCCGAGTGAAAATTGGAGTGATGTACAAACAAAGGCCAAGTCTGAAAGGAAACTGCTTCACAGCCATATTAGAAGAAAGACGCCAGTAAAAGACCAGTAACTTCGACCGAAGAAGGAAGGAGGAGAGTTCATAGACAATGACAAGGAAGTCTGCGAAGTGTTGATCAAACGATTTAAAACAGGCCTTCTAAGTGGAAAACTGTAGCAATACTAGAAATACTAAGGAACAGAGTGCACCGACAAGTACTGGATGCCATCCGTATAACGGGCCGAGAGGTAAATAAACTTTTGATAAACCTGGATACATGAGGGGCAATGGCATCTGACAAGGTGCACCATGAATTCAATGAAAACAACTGAAGCATTATCTGAACCACCAGCTATGATCTACAATAAGTCAATGAAAATGGGACAGCTGTCAGAAATCTGGAAGACAGGTAATGCATTTAAGAAAGGATACATACAGGACAGCACTGAACTACAAACCAGTTTTCTGACATTCATACCTTGTAAGGTTATAAAAAAATCAAAACGAGGGGTTTCAGAACACTTGGAGAAAGTGGTTTTATAAATAATAACCAGCATGGGTTCAGAGATGGTAAATCTTTTCTTTAACCCAAATTGCTGGACTTCTATGGCAAGGTTTGTACGGCAGGAGAGAATAAGGTTGGTGGATGTATTTTCTAAGATTGCAGAAAATGACATCTGATAAGGTACTCCACAAGAGGCTGGGCTAAAAAACCCTTTAAGTGGAGGCAGGAAAAAACACGCAATGTTCTCTGGTGGATCAAGAAGTAAACCTTAGAAGAAGGAAACAAAAGACTGTCATGAAAGAGGCATCAGAATGGGGAAGAGTAGCTAGGGGGGGTTCTGCAAGGATCGGTATGTAGATCAATGCTGTTTTTTGGTTTATGTGAATGACATTCTAGAGGAAATGATTCAGATATATCCCTGTTGCTGGTGCAAAACTGATGAGAAAAAATAAAATAAAATGCGGACAAGGAAAGGCTCTAAATATACCCGGACAAACGGCAAGACTGGTCAGATAACTGATTGCTTGACTACAACGCTAGTAAATGCAAGGTAATGAAGACTGGGGAATGGACAAGAAGACTGGAAACTGGGCATAGGCTAGGGAGACAGAAACTGTAGACCTATGCTCAGGGGTGAGCATAGTGCCTTGCATATCACAAGAGACTCACATCAACCGAATAACCTCTGCAGCCAAAGTTCGTCCTGCAAATCTTAACAGCAGCCTTCAGAAATCTCAATAGTCACTCCAGGCCCTTTTATACAACACATACCAGGCCCATCCTGGAGTATGCAGCACCAGTATGGAACCGCATCTGAAAAAGCATATTAAGAAATTGGAGAAAGTGTAGAAGTGTGCAGCTGATGATTATGAACTACGAGGAGAGGCTAGTGGAGTTGACTGTAGTGACACTGGAAGACAGAAGAACCAGGGAGACATGATAATAACATCTAAAACACTTAATGAAATTGGTAAAGAAGACAGACACAGGCTGTTTGAGAGGCGAGAAACAGAATTCTGCGACACAGTTGGAATTCAAGACATAGATGAACGACAGGGATATCAGGAAGTAATTCTTTAGTCTCAGAAAGGTTGGGAGGTAGTGGAGACAGGCTCCATTCATAGTTTTAAGAGCAGGTACGATAACATATACGAGGCTAAGAGGGAATGAATCTGGCAAGTGGCAAGCTGTGAGAAGTTGGACCAGGACTCAACCCCCTTTCCTCTGAAATCACAAATAGTCGAGTACAAATAGGCGAGTACACGGCTGCCGCGGCCCTCGTCTCGACCCCCACAACCACAATTAAGTGAACACAAACAAAAAACAAATTGTGCTAGACACTGCATCAACATTTTTGTTCCTCGATACAACGCAATTTAGAACAAAAATAAATGCCAACATTTAACTGCGAATTTCTCTCTGGATCATTTTTGTCGACGTTGTTTACAGATATTGTTTATAAAGACTGCAAATTCAGCCACACCACTTTTCTTGTTCTTGTTTTTGTTCTTGCCCTTGTTCTTGGTGTTCTTGATTTTGGTGTTTTTGTTCTTGGTTTTTTTGTTTTTTGTTATTAAATTTTTAATGTTATTATTCCTTTTTTCTTGGGTTCTTGCTCTTTCTTGGTTCTTGCTCTTTTTGTGTTCTTGTTTTTTGGGGTTTTTTGTTTTTTTTTGGGGTTTTTCTTCTTTAAAGTTCTTTTTTTCTTTTTTTCTCCTTTTTTTGCCTTTGTTGTTTCATCTCTGTTTTGTTCAAACTTGGTTTTTGTTGTTCATCTTCTGTTTTTGTTCAAACTTGCTGTTTTTTTTGTTCATCTTTCTGTTTTTGTTCATTTGCTGTTGTTGTTTATCTTGTGTTTTTTTTCATTGTTTGTTTTTTTGTTGTTTATCTTTTTTTGTTTTGTTCATCTTTTTTTTGTTCATCTTGTTTTTTGTTGTTGTTCCCTCCCTTTTTGTTGTTTTATCCTTTTTTTTGTTGTTCATTTTTTAACTTTGTTTTTTCATCTTTTTTGTTGTTGTTCATCTGCTTTGTTGTTTGTCTTTTTTTGTTGTTTTTTTTCATCTTGCTTTTTTGTTCTCTTGTGTTGTTGTTTTGTTCATCTTTGTTGTTTAAGTTCATTTTTGTTTGTTTTTATCTTGTTGTTGGTTCATCTTTTGTTGTTTCATCTTGTTTTGTTGGTTCATCTTGTTGTTTTTGTTCATCTTGTTTTTTTTTTTGTTGTTGTTCATTTTTGTTGTTTTGTTCATCTTTTTGTTGTTGTTGTTCATCCTTTTTTTTGATTTTTATCTGTTGTTTTTTTTTTGTTTTATCTTGTTTTTTTTTTCATCTTGTTGTTGTTCATCCTTTTTTGTTTTTGTTGTTCACTTTTTTATTTTTCTTCCCTTTTTGTTTTGTTCATCTTGTTAGTTTTTATCTTTGTTGTTGTTTTTTTGTTTTTTTCCCGTTATTTTCAATCTGGGGTGGGGTTGGGGCATCTTTTTTTTGATTTATCTTTTGTTGTTGTTTCATCTTTGTTTTTTGTTTCAAACTTGTTTTGTTTTCATCTTGTTTTTGTTGTTCATCTTTTTGTTTTTGTTCATTTGTTTTTTGTTTATCCCTTTTTTGTTGTTGTTTTTTCATTTTTTGTTTTTGTTCATCTTCTGTTTTTGTTTTTGTTCATTTTTCTTTTTTTTGTTCATCTTCTGGGTTTTTGTTCAAACTTTTTTTTGTTCATCTTTTTGTTTTTGTTTCATCTTGTTTTGTTGTTTTCATCTTGTTTTGTTCCCTCTTGTTGTTTTTTTGTTCATCTTGTTGTTTTGTTTTCTCTTTTTGTTTTGTTTTTTCATCTTGGTTTTTTTTTGTTCATTTGTTTTTTGTTGTTGTTCCAAAACTTTTTGTTGGGTTTTTTTCATCTTTTTTTTTTTGTTGTTTGTTCAACTTTTTGTTGTTGTTTTGTTCATCTTGTTTTTTGTTGTTTTTTTCATCTTTTGGTTTTTTTTTGTTGTTGTTTTTAACTTGTTGTTTTTTTGTTCATCTTGTTTTTTTGTGTTCATCTTTTTTTGGTTTTTTTTTGTTTTGTTGTTCAAATTGTTTTTTGTTTTGTTCATCATGTTTTTGTTTTTTCATCTTGTTGTTTTTGTTTGTTCATCTTGGGTTTTTTGTTGTTTTTTTTTATCTTGTTTTGGTTTTTTTTGGGAAACTTTTTTGTTGTTTTTTGTTCATCTTGTTGTTGTTGTTTTTTTTTGTTCATCTTGTTGTTTGTTTTTTTGGGTTTTTTGTTCACTTGTTTTTGGGTTTTTGTTCCCTTTTTTTTCAAACTTTTGTTTTTGGTTTTTGTTGTTTTGTTGTTGTTCTCTTGTTTTTTTTTGTTGTTTTTTTGTTTCCTCTTGTTTTTTTTTGTTTTTGTTGTTCATCTTGTTGTTGTTGTTTTGTTCATCTAGGTTGTTTTTTTTGTTGTTTATCTTTTTGTTGTTTTTTCATCTTTTGTTGTTGTTGTTCAAACTTGTTGTTGTTTGTTGTTCATCTTTTTTGTTGTTGTTCTCTTGTGTTTTTTGTTTTTTTGTTGTTGTTGGTTTTTTTGTTTTTTTGTTGTTTTTTTGTTGTTGTTTTACCCTTTTTGTTGTTTTTTTTTGTTGTTCTTTTTTGTTGTTTTTTATTTTTGTTTTTTTTTGTTGTTGTTGTTTATCTTTTTTTGTTGTTGTTCATCTTGTTGTTTTGTTTTTTTGTTCATCTTTTTTTTTGTTGTTTTGTTTTCATTTGTTGGTCGTTGTTTTTTCACTTGTTTTTTTTGGGGGACTTGTTTTTTTGTTGTTGGTTCATTTTTGTTGTTGTTTGTTTTCATCTTGTTGTTTTGTTTTGTTGTTTTTATCTTTTTTTTGTTGTTTTTTGTTTGGTTTTATCTTGTTGTTTTTTTTGTTGTTCCCCTCTTTTTTTGTTTTTTGTTGTTTTCATCTTTTTGTTGTTGTTAGGGGTTTATCTTGTTTTGTTGTTCAAACTTGGTTTTTTGTTGTTCATTTTTTGTTTTTTGTTTTCATCTTGTTTTTGGGTTTTTTTCCTTTTTTGTTTTGTTTTGTTGTTCTCTTTTTGTTTTTTTTTGACAACTTTTTTGTTTTTTTTGTTGTTGGTTTCATCTTGTGTTTTTTGTTCTCTTGTTTTTGTTGTTCATCTTGCTGTTTTTGTTTCGACCTTGTTGTTGTTGTTCATCTTTTTTTTTGTTCCCTCTTTTTGTTGTTTTTCTCTTGTTTTTTATTGTTAAATTTTTGTTGTTTTGTTCATCCTTTTTGTTGGTTAAATTTTGTTTATCTTTTTTTTGTTGTTCATCTGGGTTTTTTTGTTCATCTTTTTGTTTTTTGTTCAAAACTTGTTTTTTTGTTCATCTTGTTGTTGTTCATCTTGTTGTTGTTTTATCTTTGTTTTGTTCAATCTTGTTGTTTTTTCATCTGGTTGTTTTTTCCCTCTTTTTGTTTTGTTCATCTGGTTTTTGTTCATCCTTTTTTGTTGTTGTTTTTCTTTAGTTGTTTTTTTCAAACTTTTTTTTGGTTGTTGTTCATCTTGTTGTTGTTGTTCCCTTTTTGTTTTGTTTATCTTGTTTTTGTTGTTTGTTTTTTTGTTGTTGAGGTTGTTGTTTTTGTGTTTGTTAGTTGTTGTTTTTGTTTTTTTATTTTTGGGTTATTTTTTTATTTTTTGTTTTTGGTTTGTTGTTTTTTTGTGGGTTATTTTTTTCCCGTTGTTGTTGTTTTGGTTTTTGGGTTATTTGTTGTTTTTTTGTTTTGTTGTTGTTGTTTTTGTTGTTGTTGTTATTTTTTTGTTGTTTTGTTGTTGTTTTTGTTGTTGTTTTTTTTTTTGTTGTTTTGTTTTTGTTTTTTATGTTTTTTGTTGTTTTGTTTTGTTTGTGGTTGTTAAATTTTTGGGTTTTTGTTGTTTTTGTTTTGTTTTTTTTGGGTTTTTGTTTTGTTGTTGTTTTGTTGTTTTTTGTTTTTGTTTTTGTTGTGGTTTTTGTTATTTTTTTTTGTTTGTTTGGGAGGTTTTTATTGTTGTTTTTGTTTTGTTTTTGTTTGGGTTTTTGGGTTATTTTTTAATTTTTTTTGGGTTTTTTTGTTTTTGTTTTGTTTTTGTTGTTGTTTTAATTTTTGTTGTTGTTGTTTTTTTTGTTGTTTTGTTTTTTTGTTGGGTTATTTTTTTTTATTGTTGTTGTTGTTTCTTTTTTGTTTTTTTTTGTTTTGTTTTTTGTTGTTTTGTTATTTTTCTTTTGTTGTTGTTGTTTTTGTTTTTGTTGTTGTTATTTGGTTTTTTGTTAAAAAGGTTGTTTTTTGGGTTAAACTTTTTGGTTTTTGTTGTTTTTTGGTTTTTTGGGTTAAAAATTTTTTTTTGTTGTTAATTTTTGGTTAGTTCAAAAAGGTTTTTGATTTTTGTGTTTGTTGAATCTAATTTTTGTTTTTTTAAATTAAAAAATTTTTTGTTAAAAATTTGAAATTGTTGATTTTTTTGGGATTTTTGTTGTTTTAAGGGTTCAGTTGTTGTTGTTTTTTCCTTGTTGTTTTGTTGTTAGTTGTTGTTTCTTTTTGTTTTTTGTTTGTTTTTTTGTTGTGTTTTTAAACTTTTTTTTTTTAAAACTTGGGGTTGGGAAAAACGGGTTGAATTTGTTTTTGGTGTTAATCTTTTGGTTTTCATTTTATTGTTTTTTAAAATTTTTTTTGTTTTTCTTTGTTGGTGGGGAAAACGTGTTTGGAAAAAGTTTGTTTATTTAAAAAAGAACTTGATTTTTGTTGAATTTTTGTTGTTTTGTCTTTTTGTTGTTAATTTTTTATTGTTTGTTGTTGGGTTTTTTTTGTTTTTGTTTTTGCTTTTTGTTGTTTGTTTGTTTTTTGTTGGTTTTTTTGTTGTTCTTGTTTTTGTTTTTTTGTTTTTTTCTTTTTGTTGTTTTGTTTTTTTTGTTGTTCCTTTTGTTTTTTGTTTTTTTTTGTTGTTGTTGTTATTTTTTGAAGGGTTCAAGTTTTTTTATTGTTTTGTTGTTTTTTGCTGTAGTTGTTGGGTTTTTTTTGTTGTTTGGTTTTTATTGTTAAATTTGGGTTTTTGTTTTTAGTTTTTGTTATTTTGGGTTTTGTATTTTTTTTTTGTTATTTGTTTTTTGTTTTTGCTGTTTTTTTTATCTTTTTTTGTTATTTTTGTTGTTGTTTATTTTTTTTTTTGTTCCTTTGTTTTTTTTGTTTTTTTTGGGTTTATTTGTGGGTTTTGTTGTTTTTTGTTGTTTTTTTTTGGGTTTAATCGGGTTTGTTTTAAACTTCTTTTTTTTCCTTTTTTTTTTAAATTTTTTTTGTTGCATCTTGAAACTTTTTTTTATCTTTTTTTTTTTCAATTTTTTTGGAAAAATTTTTGGGCATTTTTTTTTTGGGCCCCTCCTTTCGGGGTTGTAACCCGGTTTACTTGGTTGTTGCAACCCGGGGCACTTGGTTTTTTTCTGGAACCCGTTTTGGTTTAGGTTGTTTTTCCTTTTGGGCCCCCACGTTTTTGGGGGATTTTTTTTGGAACCCGAGGTTTACGTTTTTAGGTTAGTTTTTGCCCCTCACGTTTTTGGCAGGTTGTTGTGCCCGTTGTTTTTGGCAGGGGTTTTAACCCGTTTGGGCAGTTGTTGTTTTTGGAACCCGTTTGGTTTTTTCCGGTGTTTCCTTTTTGGCCCCTTACGGGCAGGGGTTGTTTTTTCCCCTTCAGGGGTTGTTTTTCCCAAAAAATTTTTTCCCCCTTCCCCGTTGGGGGGCCCCCCAACCCCGGGTTTACGTTGGTTTTTTTTGCTTAAAAAATTTTTTTTTCTTTTAGTTTGTTAACCCGTTGGGTTAGTTGGTTTTTTAACCCGGTTTTCACGGGGTTGTTTTTCCCTTTTTTCAGGGTTTCTTGGGTTTACGGTGTTGTTAACCCGTTTGGGGCACTTTTGTTGGGTTTATCGGGGTTGTGGGTTTACGTTTTTGGGGGGTTGTTTAAGTTGGGGTTGTTGTTTTTTGGGTTTTTTGGGGGAAGGTTGTTGTTTTTGGGTTGGTTTTTTTTTTTGGTTGTTGGGTTTTGTGGGTTATGTTTCGGAGTTGTTTTTTGGGGTTTTTGGGGTTTTTTGGGTGTGGGGTTAGTTTTTTGGTTGTTTTTGGGGTTTTTTTTGGTTGTTTTTGGTTTTGTGGGTTGTTTTAGTTTGTTTTTTGGGGTTTTTTTGGGGGAGGTTTTTGTTTTTTGGGTTGTTTTTGGGGTTTTTTTTTGGAAATTTGGTTTTGGGGGTTGTTGTTGGGTTGTTTTGTGGGAAGTTAAGTTTTGGGTTGTTGGGTGTGAGGGGTTGTTTGGGTGTTTTGGGGAGTTTTTTTGGGTTTGGTTTTTAGGGGGAGTTTTCTTTTTGGGGTTTGTTTTTGGGTTGTTGTTGGTTTGGGGTTAAAGTTAAAGGTTTGGTTTAGGGTTTGGAAAGTAGTTTGGGGGTTGTTGGAAGGTTAGTTTTTGGGGTTTTTTAGGGTTTTTTTTTTTTTTAAAGGGGTTTTTGGGTTGTTTGTTTAACCCGGGGGAGTTGAGGGTTGTTTGTTTTAAATTTTTTTTTTTTTTTTTTAGTTTTTGTTTGGGTGGGGTTTAGTGGGTTGTTGGTTTAAAAGGGGGGGGTTTGGGGTTGCTTTTTTGGGGGGGTTTTTTCCCCCCCCCCCCCCCGGGGGGGGTTTTTTTTTTTTTTTGGGTTGTTTGTTAAAAGGGGTTTTTTGGGTTGGTTGGGGGGGGAAGGGGGGGCCGTGGGATTTTTTTTTTAAAGGGGGGTTTTTGGGTTTTTTTTTTTGGAAGGGGGGTTTTTGGGGTTGTTTTTTGGGGGGGTTTGGTTTTGGGGTTGTTTGGTTTTTGGAAGGGGGGTTTTTTTGGGGGGGGTTTGGGGTTTGGTTTTTGGGTTTTTTTTGGTTTTTTGGAAGGGGGGGTTTGGGTTGGGTTTGGTTTTTTGGGGGGTTTTTTTGGGGTTTTTTTTTTGGGTTTGGGGGGGTTTTTTTTTTTGGGAAATTTTTTGGGTTTTTGGTTTGGGGGTTTTTGGGGTTTTTGGTGGGGGTTTTGGGGGGGGTTGTTTTTTTGGGGTTGGGGGGGTTGGGGTTTGGGGGGGTTTTGGGGTTTTTTTTTGGTTGGGGTTGGGGGGATTTTTTTTGTTTTTTTTGGGGGTTTTTGGGTTGTTGGTTGGGGGTTTTGGTTTTTGGGTTTTGTTTTTTGGGGTTTACATGCCAGAAGTTGCTAAACCAAAAAAAATTTTTTTTGGGCAGGTTTTTTCTTTTTTTTTGGAACCGGCAGGGCAGGGAGTTTTCTGGGAACCCCTCACGTGCAGGGAGTTCTGGGAAACCCCCACGTGCAGGTATTGCTGGGGAAACCCTCAAAATGCAGGGGTTTTTTCTTGGGAAACCCCTCACTGCAGGTATTTTCTGGAACCCGTCATTTTCAGGTATTGCTGGAACCCTTCCCCGTTTCAGGTATTGCTGGGAACCCCCTCCTGCAGAGTTGCTGAAACCCGTCACTGCAAGGGGAGTTGCGGGAAAACCCCTCACTTTCAGGTAGTTGCTGGAACCCGTCACGTTCAGGTTTAAATTTCTTGGACAACCCGTCACTTGCAGTAGTTGCTGGAACCCGTCAACGTGCAGGTAGTACTGGAACCCTCACGTGCAGGTAGTTGCTAACCCGTCACGTGCAGGTAGTGTGACCATGCAGAACTAACAGTCACGTGCAGGTAGTTGCTCCAGAACCCGTCACGTGCAGGTAGTTTCCAAACCCGTCACGTGCAGGTAGTTACTCAGAACCCGTCACGTGCAGGAAGTTGCTGAACCCGTCACGTGCAGGTAGTTACTGGAAACAGTCACGTGCAGGTAGTTGCTAGAACCCGTCACGTGCAGGTAGTTGCTGGAACCCGTCACGTGCAAGTAGTTACTGGAATCCGTCACGTGCAGGTAGTTGCTGGAACTCGTCACGTGCAGGAAGTTGCTGGAACCCGTTACGTGCAGGTAGTTACTGGAACCCGTCACGTGCAAGTAGTTACTGGAATCCGTCACGTGCAGGTAGTTGCTGGAACTCGTCACGTGCAGGAAGTTGCTGGAACCCGTTACGTGCAGGTAGGTACTGGAACCCTTCACGTGCAGGTAGGTACTAGAACCCATCACGTGCAGGTAGGTACTGGAACCCATCACGTGCAGATAGGTACTGGAACCCATCACGTGCAGGTAGGTACTGGAACCCATCACGTGCAGGTAGGTACTGGAACCCATCACGTGCAGGTAGGTACCAGAACCCATCACGTGCAGGTAGGTACCAGAACCCATCACGTGCAGGTAGGTACCAGAACCCATCACGTGCAGGTAGGTACCAGAACCCATCACGTGCAGGTAGGTACGAAAACCCATCACGTGCAGGTAGGTACCAGAACCCATCACGTGCAGGTAGGTACCAGAACCCATCACGTGCAGGTAGGTACCAGAACCCATCACGTGCAGGCAGGTACTAGAACCCATCACGTGCAGGTAGGTACCAGAACCCATCACGTGCAGGTAGGTACCAGAACCCATCACGTGCAGGTAGGTACCAAAACCCATCACGTGCAGGTAGGTACCAGAACCCATCACGTGCAGGTAGGTACCAGAACCTCATCACGTACAGGTAGGTACCAGAAGCCCATCACGTACAGGTAGGTACCAGAAGCCATCACGTGCAGGTAGGTACCCAGAAACCCATCACGTGCAGGTAGGTACCAGAACCCATCGCGTACAGGTAGGTACCAGAACCCATCACGTGCAGGTAGGTACCAGAACCCATCACGTGCAGGTAAGTACCAGAACCCATCACGTGCAGGTAGGTACCAGAACCCATCACGTGCAGGTAGGTACCAGAACCCATCACGTGCAGGTAGGTACCAGAACCCATCACGTGCAGGTAGGTACCGGAACCCATCACGTGCAGGTAGATACCAGAACCCATCACGTGCAGGTAGGTACCAGAACCCATCACGTGCAGGTAGGTACCAGAACCCATCACGTGCAGGTAGGTACCAGAACCCATCACGTGCAGGTAGGTACCAGAACCCGTCACGTGCAGGTAGGTACCAGAACCCATCACGTGCAGGTAGGTACCAGAACCCATCACGTGCAGGTAGGCATGGAACCCATGACGTGCAGTAGGTACCAAACCCATCACGGGCAGGTAGGTACCAGAACCCATCACGTGCAGGTAGGTACCAGAACCCATCACGTGCAGGCAGGTACCAGAACCCATCACGTGCAGGTAGGTACCAGAACCCATCACGTGCAGGTAGGTACCAGAACCCATCACGTGCAGGTACGCACTGGAACCCATCACGTGCAGGTAGGTACCGGAACCCATCACGTGCAGGTAGGTACCAGAACCCATCACGTGCAGGTAGGTACCAGAACCCATCACGTGCAGGTAGGTACCAGAACCCATCACGTGCAGGTAGGCACTGGAACCCATCACGTGCAGGTAGGTACCAACCCATCACGTGCAGGTAGGTACCAGAACCCATCACGTGCAGGTAGGTACCAGAACCCATCACGTGCAGGTAGGTACCAGAACCCATCACGTGCAGGTAGGTACCAGAACCCATCACGTGCAGGTAGGTACCAGAACCCATCACGTGCAGGTAGGTACCAGAACCCATCACGTGCAGGTAGGTACCAGAACCCATCACGTGCAGGTAGGTACCAGAACCCATCACGTGCAGGTAGGCACTGGAACCCATCACGTGCAGGTAGGTACCAAAACCCATCACGTGCAGGTAGGTACCAGAACCAATCACGTGCAGGTAGGTACCAGAACCCATCACTTGCAGGTAGGTACCAGAACCCATCACGTGCAGGTAGGTACCAGAACCCATCACGTGCAGGTAGGTACCAGAACCCATCACGTGCAGGTAGGCACTGGAACCCATCACGTGCAGGTAGGTACCAGAACCCATCACGTGCAGGTAGGTACCAGAACCCATCACGTGCAGGTAGGTACCAGAACCAATCACGTGCAGGTAGGTACCAGAACCCATCACTTGCAGGTAGGTACCAGAACCCATCACGTGCAGGTAGGTACCAGAACCCATCACGTGCAGGTAAGGTACCAGAACCCATCACGTGCAGGCTAGGTACCAGAACCCATCACGTGCAGGTAGGTACCAGAACCCATCACGTGCAGGTAGGTACCAGAACCCATCACGTACAGGTAGGTACCAGAACCCATCACGTGCAGGTAGGTACCAGAACCCATCACGTGCAGGTAGGTCCCAGAACCCATCACGTGCAGGTAGGTACCAGAACCCATCACGTGCAGGTAGGTACCAGAACCCATCACGTGCAGGTAGGTACCAGAACCCATCACGTGCAGGTAGGTACCAGAACCCATCACGTGCAGGTAGGTACTAGAACCCATCACGTGCAGGTAGGTACCAGAACCCATCACGTGCAGGTAGGTACCAGAACCCATCACGTACAGGTATGTACCAGAACCCATCACGTGCAGGTAGGTACCAGAACCCATCACGTACAGGTAGGTACCAGAACCCATCACGTGCAGGTAGGTACCAGAACCCATCACGTGCAGGTAGGTACCAGAACCCATCACGTGCAGGTAGGTACCAGAACCCATCACGTGCAGGTAGGTACCAGAACCCATCACGTGCAGGTAGGTACCAGAACCCATCACGTGCAGGTAGGTACCAGAACCCATCACGTGCAGGTAGGTACCAGAACCCATCACGTGCAGGTAGGTACCAGAACCCATCACGTGCAGGTAGGTACCAGAACCCATCACGTGCAGGTAGGTACCAGAACCCATCACGTGCAGGTAGGTACCAAACCCATCACGTGCAGGTTAGGTACCAGAACCCATCACGTGCAGGTAGGTACCAGAACCCATCACGTGCAGGTAGGTACCAGAACCCATCACGTGCAGGTAGGTACCAGAACCCATCACGTGCAGGTAGGCACCAGAACCCATCACGTGCAGGTAGGTACCAGAACCCATCACGTGCAGGTAGGTACCAGAACCATCACGTGCAGGTAGGTACCAGAACCCATCACGTGCAGGTAGGTACCAGAACCCCATCACGTCAGGTAGGTACCACAAACCATCACGTGCAGTAGGTACCAGAACCCATCACGTGCAGGTAGTACCAGAACCCATCACTTACAGGTAGGACCAGAACCCATCACGTGCAGGTAGGTACCAGAACCCATCACTGTGCAGGTAGGTATCAGAACCCATCACGTGTAGGTAGGTACCAGAACCCATCACGTAGCAGGTAGGTACCAGAACCCATCACGTGCAGGTAGGTACCAGAACCCATCACGTGCAGGTAGGTACCAGAACCCATCACGTGCAGGTAGGCACCAGAACCCATCACGTGCAGGTAGGTACCAGAACCCATCACGTGCAGGTAGGTACCAGAACCCATCACGTGCAGGTAGGTACCTAGAACCCATCACGTGCAGGTAGGTAACCAGAACCCATCACGTGCAGGTAGGTACTAGAACCATCACGTGCAGGTAGGTACCGAACCCATCACGTGCAGGTAGGTACCAGAACCCATCACGTGCAGGTAGGTACCAGAACCCATCACGTGCAGGTAGTACCAGAACCCATCACGTGAGGTTAGGTACCAGAACCCATCACGTGCAGGGTACCAGACGCATCACGTCAGGTAGGTACTGGAACCCATCACGTGCAGGTAGGCACTGGAACCCATCACGTGCAGGTAGTACCAGAATCCATCACGTGCAGGTAGGTACTGGAACCCATCACGTGCAGGTAGGTACCAGAACCCATCACGTGCAGGTAGGTACCAGAACCCATCACGTGGCAGGTAGGTACCAGAACCCATCACGTGCAGGTAGGTACTAGAACCCATCACGTGCAGGTAGGTACCAGAACCCATCACGTGCAGGTAGGTACCAGAACCCATCACGTGCAGGTAGGTACCAGAACCATCACGTGCAGGTAGGTACTAGAACCCATCACGTGCAGGTAGGTACCAGAACCCATCACGTGCAGGTAGGTACCAAAACCCATCACTTGCAGGTAGGTACCAGAACCCATCACGTGCAGGTAGGTACCAGAACCCATCACGTGCAGGTAGGTACCAGAACCCATCACGTGCAGGTAGGTACCAGAACCCATCACGTGCAGGTAGTTACTGGAACCCATCACGTGCAGGTAGGCACTGGAACCCATCACGTGCAGGTAGGTACCAGAATCCATCACGTGCAGGTAGGTACTGGAACCCATCACGTGCAGGTAGGTACCAGAACCCATCACGTGCAGGTAGGTACCAGAACCCATCACGTGCAGGTAGGTACTGGAACCCATCACGTGCAGGTAGGTACCAGAACCATCACGTGCAGGTAGGTACTCCAGAAACCATCACGTGCAGTAGGTACTGGAACCCATCACGTAGCAGGTAGGTACCAGAACCCATCACGTGCAGGTAGGTACCAGAACCCATCACGTGCAGGTAGGTACCAGAACCCATCACGTGCAGGTAGGTACCAGAACCCATCACGTGCAGTTAGGTACTGGAACCCATCACGTGCAGGTAGGTACTGGAACCCATCACGTGCAGGTAGGTACTGGAACCCGACAGCAACAGCACAATAAAGTTTCTGTGACACAATCAGAGATCAACGTATGTAATTTTTAGCGGCGTTTCTGATGAGTTACAATATTTCGCCCCTTTTTTTCTTTTTGACCAATATTGATTTTGATTTTATGTTCTTATTTGAATATGTTTTTAAAAGTACTTTTTATATGGTGTGTGTGGGGTGTGGTGTGTGTGTGTGTGGGTGTGTGTGTGGGGGTGTGTGTGTGTGTGTGGGTGGGGGTGTTGTGTGTTTTGTGGGGTGTGTGTTGTGTGTGTGTGTGTTGTGATTGTGGTGTGTTTTGGGGGTGTGTTTGCTATACTTTTATGCCTGCCTATTTTGGTTGCGGGTAAGCCCCTCGGGGGCTCGTTTTGCCTGTTCATTGCCATTTGTTGGTTTTTGCTTCCTCTACCCCTCGTTTTATTAAACTGCGCAAATTATTCAACTTGGGTATACATTAAGGCTTAAAAAAATATTTTTCCTAAATCTCTTAACCACCTGTTTTTTTATTTTGAACGTCCCCTTTTTGTGTTCTTTTCCCCCTTTAGAACAGTTTATAAGTATTACCCCCTAAGTTTTTTATATTTTGCATTTTTCCCCTGGGGTTTTCCTCCGATGTCAGAATCAGCGAGAACTCAACCGTCGGTTCCCACTGGACCACTAGCCCGTGGTATGTTTATAAAATTTAATTATATAATTTGAAAGAAAGTGGTTGCTGAGCAGTGTGTAAATTACTTTAAAAATTTTAAAAAAACATTAAAAAACTAATACTAAAATGAAAAAAATTTCTTTTTAATAAAAAATTTTCACCCGATTATATTTTGGTTATCATTAGTCATCAAAAAAAAACCCAGGGTGCGGGGGGGGTTAGAACCCTGAAAAGTATCGGAAAACTTGGCCAGGGGAAACCCACGACCCAGCTGGCGTGTTGCAATCGTGTTATTACGTTTCGTGAGCAACATAAATTTTATACAAAGTGCAAGAAAATAAAAGGGAACGTCTTTTTTTGTTCACCCCAAAGCATCATGCCCTCAGAAAAATTAGCGTAATGCTTTATTCGAGGATATTGAGATAAACTTGAGAGCCACATACGGGGAGTGACTGACACGGGAACATCTGCAACCGAATAGTCATGCTGCTGGGTGGACTCAACATGCTGCTGGTGTGGAGGTCAACATGCGCTGGTGTGGAGCTCCACATGCTGCGTGTGGAAGTTAACATCTGCTGGTGTGAGCTCCACATGATGCGTGTGAGCCCACATGCTGCTGGGGGTGGAGCTCCACATGCGCTGGTGTGGAGCTCCAAGCTGCTGGCGTGGATCCACATGTGCTGGTGTGGAAGCCCACATGCTGCGGTGTGGAAGCTCCACATGCTGCGGTGTGGAGCTCCCACATCGTTGGTGTGGAGCTCCAAACTGCAGTGTGACCCACATGCGCTGGTGTGGAGCTCCACAGCTGCTGCTGAGCTCACATGCGCTGGTTGGAGGTCCACATGCTGCGGTGTGGAGCCCACATCCCTGGTGGAGCTCCACATGCTGTGGTGTGGAGCTCACTGCTGCTGCGTGGAGCTCACATGCGCTGTGTGGACGTCCACTTTGCGTGGTTGGAGCTCCACTGCTGTGGTTGGACCCAAAATGCTGCGTTGTGACTCCCATGCTGTGGGTGAGCTCACATGCTGCTGTGTGGACTCCACAGTGCAGTGTGACTCCACATGCTGCTGGTGTGGGGGGTCCCAGCTGCCTGGTGTGGGGTCACAGTGCGGGAAGTGGAGCTCCAATGCTGCGGGTGTGGGCTCCACATGTGCTGGTGTGGAGCTCCATGCTGCTGGTATGGAGGTCCACATGGCTGGTGTGAGCCACATGCGTGTGGAGCTCCACTGTGTGGTGTGGCGTCCACCTGCTGCTGGTGTGGAGCTCCACATGTGCGTGTGGAGCTCCACATGCTGCTGGTATGGAGGTCAAAATGCTCGGTGTGGAGCTTCACTGTGGGTGGAGCTCACATGTTGTTGGTGTGAGCTCCACATGCTGCTGGTGTGGAGCTCAACATGCTGCTGGTGTGGACTCCACTTTGCTGCAGGTTGTGGAGCTCCACAGCTGCGGTGTGGAGACCACATGCGCGGGTTTTGGAGCTCCACTGCTGCTGTGTGGAGTCCCAGCTGTGGTTGGAGCCCCAATGCTGCTGGTGTGGAGCTCCACATGCTGTTGGTGTGGAGCTCCACATGCAGCTGGTGTGGAGCTCAAACAGCTGCTGGTTGGACTCCACATCTGCAGGTTTTGAGCTCCACATGCTGTGGTGGGGAAAGCTCCACATGCTGCTGGTGTGGATTCCACATGCTGCTGGTGTGAAGCTCCACATGCTGCTGGTTGGAGTTCCAAAATGCTGCTAGCGTGAGGGCCACATGCTGCTGGAGTGGAGCTCCACATGCTGCTGGTGTGGACTCCACAATCTGCTTGTGGAGTCCACATGCTGCTGTGGAGGTCCACTGCGCTGGTGGGGAGCTCCACATGCTGGTGTGAGCCCCAATGCTGTGGTGTGGACCCCACGTGCTGCTGGTGTGGAGCTCCACATGCTGCTGGTGTGGAGCTCCAATGTGCTGGTATGGGGGGCACATGCTGCTGGTGTGGAGCTCCACACTTTTGGGGTGGAGCTCCACAGCTGCTGGTGTGGAGCTCAACATGCGCTGTTTTGGCTCCACATGGCAGGTGGGAGCTCCACATCTGTGGTGTGGACCCCCCACATGCTGGCTGGTGTGGACGTCCACATGTGCGGGTGTGGAGCTCACCACATGCTGCTGGTGTGGAGCTCCACATACTGCTGGCGTGGAGCTCCCATGCTGCTGTGTGGAGCTCCACATGCTGCTGGTGTGGAGTCCTCATGCTGCTGGTGTGGAGCTCCAATGCTGTTGGTGTGGAGCTCCACATGTGCTGGTGTGGAGCTCCACATGCTGCTGGGTGGAGTCCTCATCTGCTGGTGTGGAGCTCCACATGCTGTGGTGTGGAGTCCACATGCTGTTGGTGTGGAGCTCCACATCTGCTGGCGTAAAGGTCCACATGCGGGTGGGAGCTGCACATGCGCTGGTGTGGACCTCCACATGCTGCTGGTGTGGAGCTCCACATGCTGCTGGTGTGGAGCTCCACATGCTGCTGGTGTGGAGCTCCACATGCTGCTGGTGTGGAGGCCCAAACATGCTGGTGTGTGTGGAGCTCCACATGCTGCGGGTGTGGAGCTCTACATGCTGCTGGTGTGGAGCTCCACATGCTGCTGGTGTGGAGCTCCACATGCTGCTAGCGTGGAGGGCCAATGCTGCTGGGTGGGACCCCCAAAATTGCTGGTGTGGAGGCCCCACATGCTGCTGGTGTGGACGTCCACATGCTGCTGGTGTGGAGCTCCACATGCTGCTGGTGTGGAGCTCCACATGCTGCTGGTATGGAGGTCCACATGCTGCTGGTGTGGAGCTCCACATGCTGGTGTGGAGCTCCACATGCTGTTGGTGTGGAGCTCCACATGCTGCTGGTGTGGAGCTCAACATGCTGCTGGTGTGGAGCTCCACATGCTGCAGGTGTGGAGCTCCACATGCTGCTGGTGTGGAGCCCCACATGCTGCTGGTGTGGACGTCCACATGCTGCTGGTGGGAGCCCCAAACATGCTGCTGGTGTGGAGCTCCACATCTGCGGCGGGGAAAGCTCCACATGCCGCTGGTGTGGAGCTCCACATGCTGTTGGTGTGGAGCTCCACATGCTGCTGGTGTGGAGCTCCACATGCTGCTGGCGTGGAGGTCCACATGCTGCTGGCGTGGAGGGCCACATGCTGCTGGTGTGGAGCTCCACATGCTGCTGGTGTGGAGCTCCACATGCTGCTGGTATGGAGCTCCACATGCTGTTGGTGTGGAGGTCCACATGCGGGTGTGGAGCTCCACATGCTGCTGGCGTGGAGGTCCACTGCTGCTGGGTGGAGCTCCACATGCTGTGGTGTGGAGCCCACATGCTGCTGGTGAGGGAGCTCCACATGCTGCGGGTGTGGAGCCCCACATGCTGCTATGTGGAGATCCACATGGCTGGTGTGAAGCCCCACATTGTGGCGTGGAGCCAATGCTGCGGTGTGGACGTCCACATCCCTGCGGTGTGGAGTCCACAGCTGCTGGTGTGGAGCTCCACATGCTGCTGGCGTGGAGCTCCACATGCTGCTGGTGTGGACGTCCACATGCTGCTGGTGTGGAGCTCCACATGCTGCTGGTGTGGAGCTCCACATGCTGCTGGTGTGGAGCTCCATATGCTGCTAGCGTGGAGGTCCACATGCTGCTGGTGTGGAGGTCCACATGCTGCTGGTGTGGAGCTCCACATGCTGCTGGTGTGGAGCTCCACATGCTGCTGGTGTGGAGCCCCACATGCTGCGGGTTTGTGGAGCTCCAAAAGCTGCAGCGTGGGGGTCACATGTGCGTGTGGAGCTCCACATGCTGCTGGTGTGGAGCTCCACATGCTGCTGGTGTGGAGCTCCACATGCTGCTGGTGTGGAGCTCCACATGCTGCTGGTGTGGAGATCCACATGCTGCTGGTGTGGAGCTCCACATGCTGCTGGCGTGGAGCTCCACATGCTGCTGGTGTGGACGTCCACATGCTGCTGGTGTGGAGCTCCACATGCTGCTGGTGTGGAGGTCCACATGCTGCTGGTGTGGACGTCCACATGCTGCTTGGTGGAGCTCCAAAATGCTGTTGGGTGGAGGTCCACATGCTGCTGGTGTGGAGCTCCACATGCTGCTGGTGTGGACGTCCACATGCTGCTTGTGTGGAGCTCCACATGCTGTTGGTGTGGAGGTCCACATGCTGCTGGTGTGGACTCCACATCCCTGCTGGGTGGAGCTCCACATGCTGTTGGTGTGGAGCCCACATGCTGTTGGTGTGGAGGTCCACATGCTGCTGGTGTGGAGCTCCACGTGCTGCTGGAGTGGAGCTCCACATGCTGTGGTGTGGAGCTCCACATGCGCTGGTGTGGGGGCTCCACATTTTGCTGGTGTGGAGCTCCACATGCTGTGGTGTGGAGCTCCACATGCTGCGGTGTGGAGCTCCACATGCTGTTGTGTTGGGCTCCACATGCTGCGGGTGGAGCTCCACATGCTGTTTGGTGTGGACTCCACATGCTGCTGGTGTGGAGCTCGACATGCTGCTTTTTGTGGAGCCCCCACATGCTGTTGGTGTGGAGGTCCACTTTGCTGCTGGTGGAGCCCACATGCTGCTGGTGTGGAGCTCCCTTCTGCTGGTGTGGAGCCACATGCTGGGGGTGTGGAGCCCCAAACATGCTGCTGGTGTGGAGCTCGAAATGCTGTGGTGTGGACTCTCATGCTGCTGGTGTGGAGCTCCACATGCTGCTGGTGTGGAGCCCACATGCTGCTGGTGGGACCGAAATGCTGTTTTTGTGGGCTCCACATGCTGCTGGTGTGGAGCTCCACATGCTGCTGGTGTGGAGCTCCACATGCTGCTGGTGTGGAGCTCCACATGCTGCTGGTGTGGAGCTCCACATGCTGCTGGTGTGGAGCTCCACATGCTGCTGGTGTGGAGCTCCACATGCTGCTGGTGTGGAGCTCCACATGCTGCTGGTGTGGAGCCCACTTGTGCGGGGTGTGGAGCTCCACATGCTGCTGGTGTGGAGCTCCACATGCTGCTGGTGTGGAGCTCCACACACATCATAATTACGGATAACACTGTCTCATGATATTCATATATATTTCAACCAAGAAAGTGTTGAAAAAATTTAAAGTGTGCTTTTAATCATTATTTTTCATATTATTCTCGGAAAATCCTAGAAAATTACATTTTTATTTGAAATTCAATATTCACAATAAGGTTACTTGGTTTTTAAAAAGAAACTAATATATTTTTTCGATTATTAAATGATATCTTATGAAAAAAAATATTTTTCTGGCGGCAGTTTTGGATATCACAGATTTTTTTCTCCAACGATGATGAAGTGTCATATAATCTTTTTGTGATGCTGAGTGTTTGACACTCTGATACTAGTCAGTGTGAAGCAGTGTTTGACACTCTGATACTAGTCAGTGTGAAGCAGTGTTTGACACTCTGATACTAGTCAGTGTGAAGCAGTGTTTGACACTCTGATACTAGTCAGTGTGAAGCAGTGTTTGACACTCTGATACTAGTCAGTGTGAAGCAGTGTTTGACACTCTGATACTAGTCAGTGTGAAGCCCTGTTTAACACTCTGATATATCAGTGTGAAGCAGTGTTTGACACTCTGATACTAGTCAGTGGAAGCAGTGTTTACACTCTGATACTAGTCAGTGTGAAGCAGTGTTTGACACTCTGATAAAATCATGTGAAGCAGTGTTTTGACACTCTGATACTAGTCAGTGTGAGCAGTGTTTGAAACTCTGATACTAGTCAGTGTGAAGCAGTGTTTTACACTCTGATACTAGTCAGTGTGAAGCAGTGTTTGACACTCTGATACTAGTCAGTGTGAAGCAGTGTTTGACACTCTGATACTAGTCAGTGTGAAGCAGTGTTTGACACTCTGATACTAGTCAGTGTGAAGCAGTGTTTAACACTCTGATACTAGTCAGTGTGAAGCAGTGTTTTACACTCTGATACTAGTCAGTGTGAAGCAGTGTTTAACACTCTGATACCAGTCAGCGTGTATCAGTGTTTGACACTGATACCAGTCAGTGTGAAGCAACGTTTGACACTCTGATACCAGTCAGTGTGTAGCTGTGTTTGACACTCTGATACCAGTCAGTGTGAAGCAGTGTTTGGCACTCTGATACCAGCCAGTTTGTAGCAGCGTTTGACACTCTGATACCAGCCAGTGTGAAGCAACGTTTGACACTCTGATACCAGTCAGTGTGTAGCTGTGAAGCAGTGTTTAACACTGTGATACAAGTCAGTGTGAAGCAGTGTTTAACACTCTGAAACCAATCAGTGTGAAGCAGTGTTTGACACTCTGATACCAGTCAGTTTGAAGCAGTGTTTGACGCTCTGATATCTGTCAGTGTGAAGCAGTTTTTGAGACTCTGATACCAGCAAGTGTGTAGCAGTGTTTGACAAACGGATACCAGTCAGTGTGAAGTAGTGTTTTTTACACTCCCGATACATCAGTGTGGGAAACAGTGTTTGACACTCTGATACCAGCCAGTGTGTAGCAGTGTATGACACTCCGATACCAGTCTGTGTGTAGCAGTGTTTGACACTCTGACACTAGTCAGTGTGAAGCAGTGTTTAACACTCTGATACTATTCAGTGTGAAGCAGTGTTTAACAACCTTTATACTAGTCAGTGTGGGAAACAGTGTTAACACTCTGATACTAGTCAGTGTGAAAACAGTTTTAACACTCTGATACTAGTCGTTTTGAAGCAGTGTTTAACATCTGATACTGTCAGTGGGGAAGCAGTGTTTAACACTCTGATACTAGTCAGTGTGAAGCAGTGTTTGACACTCTGATACTAGTCAGTGTGAAGCAGTGTTTAACACTCTGATACTAGTCAGTGTGAAGCAGTGTTTAACACTCTGATACTAGTCAGTGTGAAGCAGTGTTTAACACTCTGATACTAGTCAGTGTGAACAGTGTTTAAACACTCTGATACTAGTCCCGGTGAAGCAGTGTTTAACACTCTGATACTAGTCAGTGTGAAGCAGTGTTTAACACTCTGATACTAGTCAGTGTGAAGCAGTGTTTAACACTCTGATACTAGTCAGTGTGAAGCAGTGTTTGACACTCTAATACCAATGTGTAGCAGTGTTTGGCACTCTGATCCCAGCCAGTGTGAAGCAGTGTTTGACACTCTGACACCAGTCACTGTGAAGCAGTGTTTAACACTCTGAACTAGTCAGTGTGAACAGTGTTTGACCCCACTGATACTAGTCAGTGTAAGCAGTGTTTAACACTCTGATTTAGTCAGTGTGACGCAGTGTTTAACACTCTGATACTAGTCAATGTGAAGCAGTGTTTGACACTCTGATACTAGTCAGTGTGAAGCAGTGTTTAACACTCTGATTTAGTCAGTGTGAAGCAGTGTTTAACACTCTGATACCAGTCAGTGTGAAGCAGTGTTTGACACTCTGATATCAGTCAGTGTGAAGCAGTGTTTGACACTCTGATACCAGCTAGTGTGTAGCAGTGTTCGATATACTGATACCAGTCAGTGTGAAGCAGTGTTTGGCGCTCTGACACCAGCCAGTGTGTAGCAGTGTTTGACACTCTCATACCAGCCAGTGTGTAGCAGTATTTGAAACTCTGATGCCAGCCAGTGTGTAGCAGTGTTTCACACTCTGATTCCAGGCAGTGTGTAGCAGTGTTTGACACTCCGATACCAGTCTGTGTGTAGCAGTGTTTGACACTCTGATACTAGTCAGCGTGTTGCAGTGTTTGACAATGATACCAGTCAGTGTGAAGCATTGTTTGAAACTCTGATACCAGCCAGTGTGAAGCAGTTTTTGACACTCTGATACCACCCAGTGTGAAGCAGGGTTTGACACTCTGATACTAGTAAGTGTGAAGCATTGTTTGACACTCTGATACCCAGTCAGTGGTGAAGCAGTGTTTGACACTCTGATACTAGTCAGTGTGAAGCAGTGTTTGACACTCTGCTGCCAGTCAGTGTGAAGCAGTGTTTAACACTCTGATACCAGTCAGTAAGAAGCAGTGTTTAACACTCTGATACTAGTCAGTGTGAAGCAGTGTTTGACACTCTGATACTAGTCAGTGTGAACAGTGTTTGACACTCTGATACAAGTCAGTGTGAAGCAGTGTTTGACACTCTGATATCAGTCAGTGTGAAGCAGTGTTTGACACTCTGATACCAGCCAGTGTGTAGCAGTGTTTGACATACTGATACCAGTCAGTGTGAAGCAGTGTTTGGAACTCTGATACCAGCCAGTGTGTAGCAGTGTTTGACACTCTGATACCAGCCACTGTGTACCAGTATTTGACACTCTGATACCAGCAAGTGTGTAGCAGTGTTTCACACTCTTAAAGCAGCCAGTGTGTAGCAGTGTTTGACACTCCGATACCAGTCTGTGTGTAGCAGTGTTTGACACTCTGATACTAGTCAGTGTGAAGTTGCTTGAAACTCCCGATACCAGCCCGTGTGAAGCAGTTTTTGACAAATCTGATACCACCAGTGTGAAGCAGGTTTGACACTTGTACTATAAGTGTAAGCATTGTTTGACACTCTTCTAGTCAGTGTAAGCAGTGTTTGACACTCTGATACTAGTCAGTGTGAAGCAGTGTTTTGACACTCGCCCGCCAGTCCCGTGTGAAGCAGTGTTTAACACTTGATACTAGTCCCGTGTGAAGCAGTGTTTGGACATCTGATGCCAGCAGTGTGAAGCATGTTTAACACTCTGATACCAGTCAGTAAGAGCAGGTTTTTAAAACTCTGATACTAGTCCCCGGTTGAAGCAGTTTTAACACACTGATTCTAGTCAGTGTGAAACACTGTTTAACTCTCTAATACCAATGTGTAGCAGTGTTTGGCACTCTGATCCCAGCCAGTGTGAAGCAGTGTTTGACACTCTGACACCAGTCACTGTGAAGCAGTGTTTAACACTCTGATACTAGTCAGTGTGAAGCAGTGTTTGACTCTCTGAAACTAGTCAGTGTGAAGCAGTGTTTAACACTCTGATACTAGTCAATGTGAAGCATTGTTTGACACTCTGATACCAGCCAGTGTGTAGCAGTGTTTGACACTCTGATACCAGCCAGTGTGTAGCAGTATTTGACACTCTGATACCAGCAAGTGTGTAGCAGTGTTTCACACTCATTAAGCAGCCAGTGTGTAGCAGTGTTTGACACTCCGATACCAGTCTGTGTGTAGCAGTGTTTGACACTCTGATACTAGTCAGCGTGTTGCAGTGTTTGACACTGATACCAGTCATTGTGAAGCATTGCTTGAAACTCTGATACCAGCCAGTGTGAAGCAGTTTTTGACACTGTGATACCAGCCAGTGTGAAGCAGTGTTTGACACTCTGATACTAGTCAGTGTGAAGCATTTTTGACACTCTGTACTAGTCCCGTGGAAGCATTGTTTTTACACTCTGATACTAGTCAGTGTGAAGCATTTTTGACACTTTGATACACTCGGTTTTGAAGCAGTGTTTGACACTCTGATACTAGTCAGTTTGAAGCAGTGTTTGACACTCTGATACTAGTCAGTGTGAAGCAGTGTTTGACACTCTGATGCCAGTCAGTGTGAAGCAGTGTTTAACACTCTGATACTAGTTCAATGTGAAGCAGTGTTTTTACAAATCTGATACTCGTCAGTGTGAAGCAGTGATTAACACTCTGATACTACAGTGTGAAGCAGTGTTTTTGACACTCTGATGCCAGTCAGTGTGAAGCATGTTTAACCTCTGATACTAGTCATTGAAGCAGTGTTGACACTCTGATATCAGTCAGTGTTTAAGCAGTGTTTGACACTCTGATACTCGTCAGTGTGAAGCAGTGTTTAAACACTCTGATTTAGTCAGTGTGAGCAGTGTTTTAACACTCTGATACTAGGGCAGTGTGAAGCAGTGTTATGACACTCTGATACAGTCATGTGAAGCAGTGTTTAACACTCTGATACTAGTCAGTGTGAAGCAGTGTTTAACACTCTGATTTAGTCAGTGTGACGCAGTGTTTAACACTCTGATACTAGTCAGTGTGAAGCAGTGTTTGACACTCTAATACTAGTCAATGTGAAGCAGTGTTTAACACTCTGATACTAGTCAGTGTGAAGCAGTGTTTAACACTCCGATTTAGTCAGTGTGACGCAGTGTTTAACACTCTGAACATCGTGGAACATGTTTGACATCTAATATCATCGTGTGAAGCAGTGTTTGACACTCTGATACCAGCCAGTGTGTAGCAGTGTTTGACATACTGATACCAGTCAGTGTGAAGCAGTGTTTGGAACTCTGATACCAGCCAGTGTGTAGCAGTGTTTGACACTCTGATACCAGCCACTGTGTAGCAGTATTTGACACTCTGATACCAGCAAGTGTGTAGCAGTGTTTCACACTCTTAAAGCAGCCAGTGTGTAGCAGTGTTTGACACTCCGATACCAGTCTGTGTGTAGCAGTGTTTGACACTCTGATACTAGTCAGCGTGTTGCAGTGTTTGACACTGATACCAGTCAGTGTGAAGCATTGCTTGAAACTCTGATACCAGCCAGTGTGAAGCAGTTTTTGACACTCTGATACCACCCAGTGTGAAGCAGGGTTTGACACTCTGATACTAGTAAGTGTGAAGCTTTGTTTGACACTCTGATACTAGTCAGTGTGAAGAAGTGTTTGACACTCTGATACTAGTCAGTGTGAAGCAGTGTTTGACACTCTGCTGCCAGTCAGTGTGAAGCAGTGTTTAACACTCTGATACCAGTCAGTAAGAAGCAGTGTTTAACACTCTGATACTAGTCAGTGTGAAGCAGTGTTTAACACACTGATTCTAGTCAGTGTGAAACACTGTTTAACTCTCTAATACCAATGTGTAGCAGTGTTTGGCACTCTGATCCCAGCCAGTGTGAAGCAGTGTTTGACACTCTGACACCAGTCACTGTGAAGCACGTGTTTAACACTCTGATAGTAGTCAGTGTGAAGCAGTGTTTGACTCTCTGAAACTAGTCAGTGTGAAGCAGTGTTTAACACTCTGATACTAGTCAATGTGAAGCATTGTTTGAGACTCTGATACCAGCCAGTGTGTAGCAGTGTTTGACACTCTGATACCAGCCAGTGTGTAGCAGTATTTGACACTCTGATACCAGCAAGTGTGTAGCAGTGTTTCACACTCTTAAAGCAGCCAGTGTGTAGCAGTGTTTGACACTCCGATACCAGTCTGTGTGTAGCAGTGTTTGACACTCTGATACTAGTCAGCGTGTTGCAGTGTTTGACACTGATACCAGTCAGTGTGAAGCATTGCTTGAAACTCTGATACCAGCCAGTGTGAAGCAGTTTTTTACACTCTGAATCGCCAGGTGAACAGTGTTTGACACTCTGAACATTCAGTGTGAAAAGTTTTGACACTCTGTACTAGTCTTTTGAAGCATTGTTTGACACTCTGATACTAGTCAGTGTGAAGCATTGTTTGACACTCTGATACTAGTCAGTGTGAAGCAGTGTTTGACACTCTGATACTAGTCAGTTTGAAGCAGTGTTTGACACTCTGATGCCAGTCAGTGTGAAGCAGTGTATAACACTCTGATACTAGTCAGTGTGAAGCAGTGTTTAACACTCAGATACTAGTGAGTGTGAAACAGTGTTTGACCTCTGATACTAGTCCCGTGTGAAGCAGTGTTTAACACTCTGATACTAGCAGTGTGAAGCAAATGGGTTGACACTCTGATACTAGTCAGTGTGAAGCAGTGGTTGACACTTGATACTAGTCAGTGTGAAACAGTGGTTGACACTCTGATACTAGTCAGTGTGAAGCATGTTTAACTCTGATACTAGTCAGTGTGAAGCAGTGGTTGACACTCTGATAATAGTCAGTGTTTAAGCAGTGTTTAACACTCGATACTTCAGTGTGAAGCAGTGTTTAAAAACTCTGATACTAGTCAGTGTGAAGCAGTGTTTGACACTTGATACTAGTCATGTGGGGAAACAGTGTTTAACACTCTGATCAGTCAGTGTGAAGCAGTGTTTAACACTTGATACTAGTCATGTGAAGCAGTGTTTAACACTCTGATACTGTCAGTGTGAAGCAGTGTTTGACCCCTTGATACAGTCTGTGAAGCAGTGTTTAACACTCTGATACTAGTCAGTGTGAAGCAGTGTTTAACACTCTGATACTAGTCAGTGTGAAGCAGTGTTTAACACTCTGATACTAGTCAGTGTGAAGCAGTGTTTGACACTCTGATGCCAGTCAGTTTGAAGCAGTGTTTAACACTCTGATACAATCATGTGAAGCAGTGTTTACACTCTGATACTAGTCAGTGTGAAGCAGTGTTTGACACTCTGATACTAGTCAGTGTGAAGCAGTGTTTGACACTCTGATACTAGTCAGTGTGAAGGAGTGTTTAACACTCTTAAACTAATCAGTGTGAAGCAGTGTTTGACATTCTAATACCAGCCAGTGTGTACCGTTGTTTGACATACTGCTACCAGTTAGTGTGAAGCAGTGTTTGGCACTCTGATACCAGCCCGTGTTGCAGCGTTGACTTTTAGTACCACAGTGTGTAGCAGTGTTTGACACTCTGATACCGGCCAGTGTGTAGGAGTGTTTGACACTCTGATACCAGCCAGTGTGCAGCAGTGTTTCACTCTCTGATATCAGCCAGTGTGTAGCAGTGTTTGACACTCCGATGCCAGTCTGTGTGTAGCAGTGCTTGACACTCTGATACTAGTCAGCGTGTTGCAGTGTTTGACACTGATGCCAGTCAGTGTGAAGCAGTTTTTGACACTCTGATACCAGCCAGTGTGAAGCAGTGTTTGACACTCTGATACCAGCCAGTGTGTAGCAGTATTTGACACTCTGATACCAGTCAGCGTGTATCAGTGTTTGAGACTCTGATACCAGTCAGTGTGAAGCAGTGTCTGACACTCTGATACCAGTCAGTGTGTAGCTGTGTTTGACACTCTGATACCAGTCAATGTAAAGCAGTGTTGCAAACTCCGATTCCAGTGTATAGCAGTGTTTGACACTCTGATACCAGTCAATGAGAAGCAGTGTTTGACACTCTGATACCAGTCAATGAGAAGCAGTGTTTGACACTCTGATACCAGTGTGTAGCAGTGTTTGACACTCTAATACCGTCCAGTGTGAAGCAGTGTTTGACACTCTAATACCATCCAGTGTGAAGCAGTGTTTTACAGTCTGATGCCAGTCAGTGTGTAGCAGTGCTTGACACTCTGATCCCAGTCAATGTGTAGCAGTGTTTGGAACTCTGATGCCAGCCAGTGTGAAGCAGTGTTTGACACTTTGATACCAGTCAGTGTGTAGCAGTGTTTGACACTCTGATACCACCCAGTCTGTAGCTATGTTTGACACTCTGATACCAGTCAGTGTGAAGCAGTGTTTGACATTCTGATACCATCCAGTGTGTAGCTGTGTTTGACACTCTGATACCAGTCAGTGTGAAGCAGTGTTTAACACTCTGATACCAGCCAGTGTAAAGCAGTGTTTGACACTCTGATAACAGTCAGTGCAAAGCAGTATTTGACTCTCTTATACCAGCTAGTGTGTAGCAGTGTTTGACACTGATACCAGCCAGTGTGCAGCAGTTTTTGACACTTTGATACCAGCCAGTGTAAAGCAGTGTTTGACACTCTGATAACAGTCAGTGCAAAGCAGTATTTGACTCTCTTATACCAGCTAGTGTGTAGCAGTGTTTGACACTGATACCAGCCAGTGTGAAGCAGTGTTTGACACTGATACCAGCCTGTGTGGAGCAGTGTTTGGAAATATTCTTATGCTTGTGGAGGCTGGTATTCAAACAGGATTAGGCTGAAATTAATCCTTAAGGATACCACTGCCAGGAGTGTCCTCGGTTCACGAACAACACCTAGCTCTGCTGGGTGCGTGATCTTTGTAGGATCGATGGCTGAGTGGTTAAGGTGACATGTACGTTGTGTTGTCTTTTGAGGCGGGACAATGTGTCGTGGGGTCGAACCCTAGCCTACCGCAGTTTGGTAAATGATTCATAATCACTTGTTTCGTGGTTTCTCTGATGTATATTTGATATATATAGTAGCGACCAGTGAAGAGGCGGGGACAGGAGCTGAGTCTCGACCCCTGCAACCACAATTAGGTGAGTAGTTGAGTACACACACATAGTGTATATATATATATATATATATATATATATATATATTATATATATATATATATATATATATATATAAATATATTATATATATGTCGTGCCGAACAGGCAGAACTTGCGATCTTGGCTTAAATAGCAACGCTCATCTTGCCATATAGGACAAGTGAAAATTTGTGTATGCAATAATTTCGCCAAAATCATTCTGAACCTAACGAAAAAAATATATTTCACTGTGTTTGTTTAGTATTAAATTATTGTAAACAAATCTAAAATATATTTAGTTGGGTTAGACTAAAATAAATTTTCTTGTTATAATAAGGTTAGGTAAGTTTTCTAAGATTCTTCTGGTGCAAAATTAAATTTTTTTATATTAACATTAATGAAAAGAAATATATCTTTAAACGTATAAGAGAAAATTTTAGAAAGAACTTAATTTTTAATGAGTTCTTGCTAATTGACCAGTTTTACATATTCGGCACGACATTATATATATATATATATATATATATATATTATATATATATATATATATATATATATATATATATATTATATATATTTATATATATATATATATATATATATATTATATATATATATATATATATATATATATATATATATATATATATTATATATATATATATAAAATATGTGTGTGTACTCAACTACTCACCTAATTGTGGTTGCAGGGGTCGAGACACAGCTCCTGGCCCCGCCTCTTCACTGGTCGCTACTAGGTCCTCTCTCTGCTTCCAGATCTTTGTCATACCTCGTCTTACAGCTATGTATGGTTCCTGCCTCCACTACATCACTTGTTAGGCTATTCCACTTCCTGACTACTCTATGACTGAAGAAATACTTCCTAACATCCCTATGACTCTCCTGAGTCGTCAACTTCCAATTGTGACCCCTTGTTTCTGTGTCCCCTCTCTGGAACAACCTGTCTCTATCTACGTTATCTATTCCATGCAGTATTTTGTATGTCGTTTTCATGTCTCCCCTGACCCGCCTGTCCTCCAATGTCGGCAGAGCAATTTCCCTCAACCTTTCTTCGTAGGACATTCCTCTGAGTTCCGAAACTAGCCTTGTTGGAAACCTTTGCACTTTCTTTAATTTCTTGACGTGTTTGCCCAGGTGTGGGTTCCAAATTGGAGCTACATACTCCAGTATGGGCCTGATGTACACAGTGTAGTGTCTTGAACGATTCCTTACTAAGGTATCGGAACGCTATTCTCAGGTTTGCCAGGCGCCAGTATGCTGCAGCAATTATCTGGTTGATGTTTGCCTCCGGAGACATGCTCGGTGTTATGGTCACTCCAAGATCTTTCTCCTTGAGAGAGGTTTGCAGTCCTTGGCCACCTAGTCCATATTCTGTCTGCGGTCTTCTTTGCCCTTCTCCGATCTTCATGACTTTGCACTTAGCAGTGTTGAATTCAAGAAGCCAGTTGCTGGACCACGTGACCAGCCTGTCCGTGTCTCTTTGAAGTCCTGCCTGGTCCTCATCTGATTTAATTCTCCTCATTAACTTCACATCATCTGCAAACAGAGACACCTCTGAGTCTATCCCTTCCATCATGTCATTCACATATACCAGAAATAGCACTGGTCCTAGGACCGACCCCTGTGGGACCCCGCTCGTCACAGGCGCCCATGGTGATACCTCATCCCGTACCATGATTCGTGTTTGCCTCCCTGTCAGGTGTTATCTGATCCATTGCAGTGCCCTTCCTGTTATACAAGCCTGATCCTCTGGTTTCTGCACTAGTCTCTTGTGAGGAACTGTGTCGAACGCCTTCTTGCAGTCCAAGAAAATGCAATCAACCCACCCCTCTCTCTCGTGTCGCACTTCTGTAACTTTGTCATAGAATTCCAGAAGGTTTGTGACACAGGATTTGCCTTCCATGAATCCGTGCTGGTTATCGTTTATAATCTTGTTCCGTTCCAGGTGCTCCACCACTCTCCTCCTGATAATCTTCTCCATGACTTTGCATACTATACACGTCAGTGACACAGGTCTGTAATTTAGTGCCTCTTTTCTGTCTCCTTTTTTAAAAATGGGAACTACATTTGCGGTCTTCCATACCTCAGGTAGTTGCCCAGTTTCAAGGGATGTGTTGAAGACTGTGGTTAATGGCACACACAGTATATCTGCTCCCTCCCTGAGGACCCACGGGGAGAAATTGTCCGGTCCCATTGCCTTTGATGTATCAAGGTCACTTAGCAGCTTCTTCACCTCCTCCTCAGTTGTGTGCATATCGTCCAGCACCTGTTAGTCTATTCCCTGTTGGCGTCTCCCTCTGTCCTGTCTTCCCAGAGTCCTTCCTGTCTCCCCTGTGAATACTTCCTTAACTCTCCTGTTGAGCTCCTCGCATACCTCTTGATCGTTTCTTGAGAGTTCCCCATCTTCTTTCCTCAGCCTGATCACCTGGTCTTTGACTGTCGCCTTTCTCCTAATATGGCTAAACAGCAGTTTCGGGTCAAACTTGGCTTTCGATGCTATTTAATTTTCGTACTGTCGCTAGGCCTCCCTCCTTATCTGTGCATATTCGTTTCTGGCTCTTCGACTGATCTTGTTTTCCTGGGTCCTTTGCCTTCTATACCTCTTTCATTCTCTAATGCACTTAGTTTTTGCTTCCCTGCATCTTTGGGAAAACCAAGGACTCGCTTTGGTGTTTCCATTGTTTCTGTTGCCCTTGGGAACAAACCTTTCCTCTGCCTCCTTCCATTTTGTTGTTACATACTCCATCATTTCATTTACTGTCTTTCCTACCATTTCTCTGTCCCACTGCACCTTCTGCAGGAAGGTCCTCATACCTGTGTAGTCCCCCCTTTTATAGTTTGGCTTTTCCAATTCGACTCATGTTACCCTCTCCACCTGTGACTCTACTATGTAATAAAAACTCAGGACTACGTGGTCACTAGCTCCGAGAAGCCTTTCATATATGATGTCATCAATGTCTGAGCTACTCAGGGTAAACACAAGGTCCAGTCTTGCTGGTTTATCCTCCCTTCGCTCTCTGGTAGTGTCCTTGATGTGTTAATGCATGAGGTTTTCCAGTACCACATCCATCATCTTGGCTCTCCATGTTTCGGGGCCCCCATGAGGCTCCTGATTTTCCCAATCGATCTCCCTGTGGTTGAAATCACCCATAATCAGTAACTTTGCTCTGCACGTTTGAGCTCTTCGTGCCACCTCAGCCAGTGTGTCCACCAGCTCTGCGTTTATCTATTCTCTCTTGGCCTCCTGAAATTTCCGTGGGGGGTTATACTACAGCAATAAAACCCCTTATGTTCCCAGTTAAATTTGTATGCTTGTGTCCCTTTCTCCAATCTCGTCCATGCCCCCCATTTCCTAAAACCCCACGGTTTTTTTAGAGAGGCAACCCTCTCCCCCTCTCTCTTTCTTTCTTTCTCGGATCTGATATCCCTTCTCAGTGATTTTCTTTTCTGTGTGCTATGATGTCCGGGGACTTCTCTTTGATTTTTCTTGCCATTCCCTCTATTTATTTGCTTTTCCATCTGCTTTTGGTGTACCTCCTTAGCTTTTGTTATCCGGTGGACCGGGGGGAATATTTGGGTTGGGGGGGGGGGGAAACCCCGGGGGGTTTTTATGGGGGTTTGTGGCGGGGGGTGAGGTTTTGTGGTGGGGGTGAGGCTAGTGCCGTGGGGAGCTGCTGTGGCAGTGGGGTTTGTGATGTGGGGGTTAGTGCGTGTGGTGTGGTGTGTGGTGTGTGTGTGTGTGTGTGTGGTGTGTTGGTTGTGTGTGTTGTGTGGTGTGTGTGTGTGTGTGTTTTTAGTGCGCGCGAGGCATGACCCCCCTAATTGTGGTTGAGGGGTCGAGTCACAGCGTTGTATCATGGCCGCTTGTCGTGCACCTTTTTTTGCAAAAGTATTCACGTATGCAAATATTCATATGAGGTTTTATTTGAATATCCCAAAAAAATTTCCCTCTCTTAAAAAATTTCAACATACACCCCCCCCCCCCCCCCCCAATTTCAAGATAACGTCAAAATTTAAAAATAGTGAATTAAAACCAAATTTAACAAAAAAGTAAAAATTTGATTTTTGCAGTTTGGGCGGTAAATATTAAAAAAAAAGTGGACGGGCGCTTTGGTTTATTAAATGGGGAAAAAAATGTGGGCGAATGAGGCAGTAACATGATTTTTTTGGGGTTTTTGTTTGGTAATGTTTAGTCTTGTTTTTGTGGGTTATCTGTCCCCTTGCTTGAAAAGTTTTGTTTCACTAGAATGAACATGATCTTCTGTAGAATCCAGGTGTGTTGTTCATGTGTAACACCGCGGTGTGTTGTTCATTTTTAAAAAACCCGCAGGTGTGTTGTTCATTGTAACATCTGCAGGGTGTTGTTCATGTGTAACACCTGCAGGTGTGTTGTTTTGTGTAACATTGCAGGTGTGTTGTTCAGTGTAAAACCCGCAGGTGTGTTTTTCATGTGTAACATCTGCAGGGGTTTTTTATGTGTAAAAACCTGCAGGTGTGTTGTTCATGGTTTAAAACTGCAGGTGTGTTGTTCTTTTTTTACTTTTGCAGGTGTTTTTCTGTGTTAAAAACCTCAGGGTTTGTTCATTGTAAACCTGCAGGTGGTTGTTCATGTGTAAACCTGAGGTGTGTTGTTCATGTGTAACATTGAGGGGTGTTGTTATGTGTAAAACTGCAGGGGTGTTGTTTAGTGTAAATCTGCGGGGTGTTGTTTATGTGTAACCCGCAGGTGTGTTGTTCATGTGTAAACCTCGGTGTGTTGTTCTGGTAACACGCAGGTGTGTTGTTTTATGGCAACACTGCAGGTGTGTTGTTCATGTGTAAATCTGAGGGGTGTTGTTTTTGGTAACACTGAGGTGTGTTGTTTATGTGTAACACCCGCAGGTGTGTTGTTCATGGTAACACTGCAGGTGTGTTTTTCTGTGTAACACCCCGCAGGTGTGTTTTTCATGTGTAAACCTGCAGGTGTGTTGTTCTGTGTAAATTGCGGGGGGTTGTTTAGTGTAACACCTGCGGTGGTTGTTCATGTGTAACTCTGCGGTGTGTTGTTCAGGTAACCCTGCAGGTGTGTTTTTCAGTGTAAATCTGCAGGTATTTGTTCATGTGTAAAACCCCGCAGGTGTGTTGTTATGGTAAAAACCTCAGGTGTGTTTTTCTGTGTAACACCTGAGGTGTGTTGTCCATGGTAACACCCGCAGGTTGTTGTTCATATGTAAAAACTCAGGTGTGTTGTTCATGTGTAACATCTGCAGGGTGTTTGTTCGTGTAAAATTGCGGTGTGTTTTTCTGTGCAACTCTCAGGTGTGTTTTTCTGTGAAATCCTTTTTCATTTAACCCCATTTTTTTCATTTAACCCTCATTTTTTATAAACCCCCATTTTTTATATTTAACTTCCAATTTTTTCTTTTAAAACCATTTTTTCATTTAACATCCTTTTTTTCATTACCCATTTTTATTTAAAAAACCCTCTTTTTTTCAAACACCACATTTAACACCCACTTTTTATTTAACACCCTTTTTTTCAAACACCCATTTTTCCCCCTTTAACCCTCATTTTTCAACACCCATTCTTTTTATGTGTAACACTGGGGGTTGTTCTGTGTAAACCTGCGGGTGTGTTGTTATGTGTAACCCTGCAGGTGTGTTGTTCATTTGTAACACCTGAGGGTTTTTGTTCATGGTAAACCCTCAGGTGTGTTTTTCATGTGTAAAAAACCTCAGGTGTGTTGTTTTTTGTCACCCGCAGGGGTGTTTTTCATGTGTAACACCTGAGGTGTTGTTCTGTGAACACCCGCGGGTGGTTGTTCAGTGTACCTGGGTGTGTTTTTCATTTAAAAACCTGCAGGTGTGTTGTTCGTGTAACACCTGCGGGTTGTTGTTCATGTGTAAATTCAGGTGTGTTGTTATTTGGGGAAAAAACTGAGGTGTGTTGTTTAGTGTAACACTAGTGTGTTGTTCGTGTAAATGCGGGGTGTTGTTATGTGTAACATCTGCGGTGTGTTGTTCATGTGTAACACCTGCAGGTGTGTTGTTCATGTGTAACATGCGGGTGTTGTTCATGTGTAAACCCCCCCGGGGGTTTGTTCATGTGAACACCCCCAGGGTTTTTGTTGTTCATGTGTAAAACCCCCAGGGGTGTTGTTCATTGTAACATCTGCGGGTGTTGTTATGTGTAAAAACCGCAGGGTGTTGTTATTTTGTAACACCTGCAGGTGTGTTGTTCATGTGTAACACCCCCCCGGGGTGTTGTTTTTGTGTAACCCGCAGGGGTTTTTGTTCATGTGAACACCGCAGGGTTTGTTTATGGGGGAACACCGCAGGTGTGTTTTCATGGGGAACCCCGCAGGTGTGTTGTTCATTTGTAAATTTCAGGTTGTTGTTCATGGTACACCCCCAGGTGTGTTGTTCAGTGTAACACCCCAGGGGTGTTGTTCATGTGTAACACCTGCAGGTGTGTTGTTTATGGTAAACCCCCCGGGGGTTTGTTATGTGTAAAACCCCGCAGGTGTGTTGTTGTGTAACCCTGAGGTGGTTGTTCATTTGTAAAAATCTGCAGGTGTGTTGTTTTATGTGTAAAACCGCAGGTGTGTTGTTATGTGTAACCCCCGCAGGTGTGTTTTTCATGTGAACACCCGCAGGTGTGTTGTTCATGTGTAACACCTGCAGGTGTGTTGTTCATGTGTAACACCTGCAGGTGTGTTGTTCATGTGTAACACCTGCAGGTGTGTTGTTCATGTGTAACACCTGCAAGTGTGTTGTCATGTGTAACATGGGAGGTGTGTTTTTATGTGAAACACCGAGTGTGTTGTTCATGTGTAACACCCGAGGTGTGTTGTTATGTGAAAAACCGCAGGTTGTTTTTCATGTGTAACACCTGCAGGGGTTGTTCTGTGTAAACCTGCAGGTGTGTTGTTCATGGTAACCCTGCAGGTGGTTGTTCATGTGTAACCCTGCAGGTTGTTGTTCGTGTAACACCCCCAAAGGGGTGTTGTTATGTGTAAAAACCCGTAGGGGTTGTTTGTGTAAAAACCCCCAGGTGTGTTGTTCTGTGTAAAACCCGCAGGTTGTTTTCATGGTAACACCCAGGTGTGTTGTTTCAGTGTAACACCCCCGGTCATTGTTTCATTTTGTAACAACTACAGGACTTGTTCAGTGTAAAACCACAGGTACATTTTTCATGTGTAACACCCACAGGTACATTGTTATGTGTAAACCCAAGGTGTGTTTTTCATGTGTAAACCACAGGTAATTTTGTTATTTAAAACTAAGGTACATTGTTCATGTGTAACACCCACAGGTACATTGTTCATGTGTAACACCCACAGGTACTTGTTATGTGTAAACCCACAGGTCTTGTTCATATGTCATACCCCGGGGATCTTTTTTCACAGACATATCGCCACGGGGGGAATTTTTTAGTGAAAACACACATTTTAGACAGCAAAAAATACGAAGGTAAAAAAGAGTGTGGGCGTGGGTTGGGAGTAGTGGTAGCAATAGTGGTGGTGGTAGTGTAGTAGTGTGAGTGTAGTAGTAGTAGTAGTAGTAGGGTAGTAGTAGTAGTGTAGTAGCAGTGGTGTGTAGTGTAGTAGTGTGGTTTTTTTTTGTGGTAGTAGGTAGTGTGGTAGAGTAGTAGTAGTGTAAGGTAGTAGTATAGTAGTGTGTAGGTAATAGTCGTGGTAGTAGTGAAGTGGTTTTAGTGGGGTGTAGTAGTAGTATTTGTAGTGTGTGTAGTAGTAGTAGTTGTAGTAGTAGTGTGGTAATAGTGTGTGGTAGTAGCAGTAGTCGTGGGGGTTTGTAGTAGTGTGGTAGTAGTAGAAGTGGGAATATAGTGTGGTTTTAGTGTATGTGGTAGTAGTTTTTACTCGTGGTAGAGTTTTTACTGTGGTGTGTAGTAGTACTGTGGTAGGGAGTAGTAGGGATGGGGTGTAGTAGTAGATGTGGTAGTAGTAGTAGTATCTAGGTAGTGTAGGTACTCGGTTGTAAAAGTAGTAGTTTTAGTAGTAGTAGTAGTCGTGGGTGTAGTGGTAATAGTATGTGGTGTAGTAGTAGTATCGTGATAGTGTTAGTAATCGAGGGGTAGTAGTAGTATCGTAGGTGTAGTACTCGGGTAGTATGTGTACTGTGGGAGTAGTAATAGTATAGTAGAACTCGTGGTAGTAGTAGTACTCGAGGGAGTGTTAGAATCGTGGTAGTGTTGTAGTTACTCGTGGTAGAGTAGTTTAGTGTGTAGTAGTAGTCGTGGGGTAGTAGTAGTAGTCGTGGTGGTGTAGTAGTAGTTGTGGGAGTGTTGTGTACTCGTGGGAGTAATGTAGTGTGGTAGTAGTATTTAGTACTCGTGGTAGTGTAGTAGAGTATGTGGTGTAGTGTAGTGTACTCCTGGTAGTAGTAGTATAGTACTGTGGTTTGTAGTAGTAGTACTCGTGGTGTAGTAATAGTAGTAGTTCGTGGTAGGTAGTATAGTAAAGTACTTGTGGTGTAGTAGTAGTACTCGTGGTAGTGTAGTAGTACACACACACACACAACACACGCACAACACACCACACAACACACACACACTAACACGCACGCACACACACACCCACACAACACACACCACACACACACGCTCACACAATCACACACATCCCCACACGACGGGCATACACACACACACACACACACACCACACCCAAAACACACACACACCACCCACACGGTCCTGGTTTACCCGAAGGTGTAGGGAGGAAAAAAATAAGTGCAAAGAGAATGGAAAAAGGTACGGGGCATAGGACCCGGAAAAAACAAGGAGATTAGTGAGACCCGAAACGAGTATGCACGATAAGGAGGACCCCCAGCGACGTTGAAAACGACATAGATGAAGTAAAATCTGCCCCGAAACTGTGTTACCCCACGTTAGGGGGAAGACAACAGTCAAGGCCCAGGTGAAAAGGGCTGGGAAAGAAGGGGGAAAGAACTCCAAGAAAATCAAGAGGTTGTGAGGAGTCAACACGAGTTTAAGGAAGTTTTACAGTAGAGACAGGAAGGTCTGGGGGGACAACCAGATGGGGAACCAGCAAGGAATACCCAAAAAGTGTTAGACAAAATAATACAGATGAGGGGAGGTGAAAAATGTAAGGGGACATCGATACCCCAAAGGAATGGGACCCGGGCAACATCTCCCCCCTTGGTCCTTAGAGGGGAGCAGATATGTTGTGCGTGCCACTTACCACAATCTTCAAACGTCCCTGGAACTGGGCAACTACCCGGGTATGGAAAACGCAATGGAGTTCCCATTTTTAATAAAGGAGCAGAAAAAAAGGCTAAACTATAGACCTGTGTCTTTTTACGTGTATAGTATGCAAAAATTTTGGAGAAGATTTCAGGAGGGAGTGGTGGAGCACCCGGGAAAAGGAACAAGAGTTAAAAGCCAACCCGCCGGATTATGGAAGGCAAAAACCTGTGTCACAAAACCCTTTTGGAGTTTTTTGATAAAATAACAGAAGTAAGACCGAGAGAGAGGGGTGGGTTGATTGCATTTCTTGGGCTGCAAAAAAGGCCCTTTTACACAGTTCCCCACAAGAGATTTGTGCAGAAGTAGAGAAACGGCGATATAACGGGAAAGGGCACGCAATGGTCAGGAATACCTGAAGGGGGCAACAACGAGTCATGGTACGTAAAGATGTATCACCCGTGGGCCCCGGACGGCGGGGTCCCACAGGGGTCGGGGCCCAGGACCAATGATTTTTTGGGAATGTGAAAAGACATGATGGGAAAGGGTTAGATCAGAAAATGTCCCTGTTTGAGATGTGTGAAGTTAATGAGGAGAATTAAAAACTGATGAGGACCCGGGACTTTAAAGAGACTGGACGACTGGACCTGGTCCAGCAAATGGTTCTCGAATTTAATTCCCGCCCAAAGAAAGTCATGAAAAAAGGGGAAGGGCACCCGAAAAACCACAGACAGAGTATAGGCTAGGGGCCAAAGACTGCAAAAAACCCCATCAAAAAGAAAGACTTGGGGTGAGTTTAAACCGGATGTCTCCGGAAGCACACATCACCAGATAATGCTGCAGCATATGGGCGCCCGGCAAACCCGAGAACAGCATTCCGATACCCTTTAAAAAGGAATCGTTCAAGACATGTCACCGTGTATGTCAGGCCCTACTGGAGTATGAGCAGTTTGGAACCCGACTTTATAAAAGGCAAAATTCATGTGTAACACCTGCAGGTGTGTTGTTCATGTGTAACACCTGCAGGTGTGTTGTTCATGTGTAACATCTGCAGGTGTGTTGTTCATGTGTAACACCTGCAGGTGTGTTGTTCATGTGTAACACCCGCAGGTGTGTTGTTCATGTGTAACACCCGCAGGTGTGTTGTTTATGTGTAACACCCGCAGGTACATTGTTCATGTGTAACACCCACAGGTACATTGTTCATGTGTAACACCCACAGGTACATTGTTCATGTGTAACACCCGCAGGTACATTGTTCATGTGTAACACACACAGGTACATTATTCATGTGTAACACCCACAGGTACATTGTTCATGTGTAACACCCGCAGGTACATTGTTCATGTGTAACACCCGCAGGTACATTGTTCATGTGTAACACCCACAGGTACATTGTTCATGTGTAACACCCGCAGGTACATTGTTCATGTGTAACACCCGCAGGTACATTGTTCATGTGTAACACCCACAGGTACATTGTTCATGTGTAACACCCGCAGGTACATTGTTCATGTGTAACACCACAGGTAATTGTTCATGTGTAACACCCACAGGTACATTGTTCATGTG
>NC_069405.1:65501406-65538906 GCF_026875155.1 Cherax quadricarinatus
TCCTCTCACTCACTCTGCCCCTTCCTCTCACTCACTCTGCCCCTTCCCTCTCACTACCTCTGCCCTTCCCTCTCACTCACTCTGCCCCTTCCCTTTCGCTCTGGCCCCTTCCCTCTCACTCACCCTGCCCCTTCCCTCTCACTCACTCTGCCCTTCCCTCTCATCTCACTCTGCCCCTTCCCTCTCACTCACTCTGCCCCTTCCCTCTCATTCACTCTGCCCCCATCCCTCTCACTCACTCTGCCCCTTCCCTCTCATCTGCCCCTTCCCTCTCACTCACTCTGCCATTCCCTCTCACTCACTCTGCCCCTTCCCTCTCACTCTGCCCCTTCCCTCTCAGTCTGCCCCTTCCCTCTCAGTCACTCTGCCCTTCCCTCTCACTCGCTCTGCCCCTTCCCTCTCACTCACTATGCCCTTCCCTCTCACTCTGCCCCTTCCCTCTCACTCACTCTGTCCCTTCCCTCTCACTCACTCTGCCCTTCCCTCCACTACTGCCCCTTCCCTCTCCCTCTGCCCCTTCCCTCTCACTTCACTTGCTCCTTCCCTCTCAGTCTGGCCCCCTCTTCTCACTCACTCTGCCCCTTCCCTCACAATCTGCATCCCTCCACTCACTCTGCCCCTTCCCTCTCACTCAGTCTGCCCCTTCCCTCTCAGTATGGCCCCATATCCCCTTTCAGTCTGCCACTCCCTCTGTCTGCCCCTTCCCTCACAACTCGCTCTGCCCTTCCTCTCAATCTGCCCCTTCTTTGTCATCAGTCTGCCCCTTCCCTCTCAGTCTGCCCCTTCCCTTCAGTCCTGCCCCTTCCACTCAGTGTGCCCCTTCTTTATACTCAATCTGCCCCTTCCCTCTCAGTCTTGCCCTTCCCCTCAGTCGCCCTTCCCACTCAGTCTACCCTCCCTCTCAGTCTTCCCCTTCCCTCTCACTCTGCCCCTTCCCTCTCAGTCTGCTCCCTTCATCTCACTCACTGCCCTTCGCTCTCACTCAGTCTGCCCCTTCCCTCTCAGTCTGCCCCTTCATTCTCACTCACTGCCCCTTCGCTCTCACTCAGTCTGCCCCTTCCCTCTCAGTCTGCTCCCTTCTTTCTCACTCACTCTGCCTCTTCCCTCTCACTCACTCTGCCCCTTCCCTCTCAATCTGCCCCTTCCCTCTCATTCACTCTGACCCTTCCCTCTCAGTCTGCCCCTTCCCTCTTACTCACTCTGCCACTTCCCTCTCAGTCTTCCCTTTCCCTCTCAGTCTGCCCCTTTCCTCTCAGTCTGCCCCTTCCCTCTGAGTCTGCCACTTCCCTCTCAGTCTGCTCCTTTCCTCTCAGTCTGCCCCTTCCCTCTCAATCTGCCTTTCCCCTCTCTTCAGTCTGCCCCTTCACCTCATCACTGCCCTTCCTCTCATCAGTCTGCCCCTTCCCTCTCAGTCTGCCCCTATCCCTCTCAGTCTACCATTTCCCTCTCAGTGTGCCCCTTCTCTCTCAGTCTGTCCCTCTTCCCTCAGTCTGCCCCTTCCCTCTCAGTCTGCCCCTTCCCTCTCAGACTGCCCCTTCCCTCTCAATCTGCCCCTTCCCTCTCATTCACTCTGCCTCTTCCCTCTCAGTCTGCCCCTTCCCTCTCACTCACTCTGCCCCTTCCCTCTCAGTCTTCCCCTTCCCTCTCAGTCTGCCCTTCCTCTCAGTCTGCCACTTCCCTGTCAGTGTGCTCCTTCTCTCTCAGTCTGCCCTCTTCCCTCAGTCTGCCCCTTCCCTCTCAGTCTGCCCCTTCCCTCTCATCTGCCCTTCCCTCTCAGTGTGCCCCTTCCTCTCAGTCCTGCCCCTTCCTCCCTCAGTCTCCCCTTCCCTCTCAGTCTGCCCTTCCTCTCATCTTCCCCTTCCCTCTCAGTCTGCCCTTCCCTCTCACTCACTCTGCCCCTTCCCTTCAGTCTTCCCCTTCCCTCTCAATCTGCTCCTTCCCTCTCAGTCTACCACTTCCCTCTCATTGTGCCCCTTCCCTCTCAGTCTGCGCATTCTTTCTCACTCAGTCTGCCCCTTCCCTCTCACTCAGTCTGCCACTTCCCTCTCAGTCTGCTCCTTCTCTCTCAGTCTGCCCCTTCCCTCTCAATCTGCCACTTCCCTTTCAGTCTGTCCCTTCCCTCTCAGTCTGCCCCTTCCCTCTCAGTCTACCCCTTCCCTCTCAGTCTACCCCTTCCCTCTCAGTCTTCCCTTCCCCTCTCAGTCTGCCACTTCCCTCTCAGTTTGCCCCTTCCCTCTTAGTCTGCCACTTCCCTCTCAGTTTGCCCCTTCCCTCTGAGTCTGCCCCTTCCCTCTCACTCTGCCCCATCTCTCTCAGTCTGCCCCTTCCTTCCTACTCAGTCTGCCCTATCCCTCTCAGTCTGCCTCTTCCCTCTCAGTCTGCCCCTTCCCTCTCAGTCTGTCCCTTCCCTCTCAGTCTGCCCCTTCCCTGTCAGTCTGCTCCTTCCCTCTCAGTCTGCCCCTTCCCTCTCAGCCTGCCAATTCCTCTCATCTTCCCTTCCCTCTCAGTCTCCACTTCCCTCTCATCTGCCCCTTCCCTCTCAGTCTGCCCCTTCTCTTTCAGTCTTCCCCTTCCTCTCAGTGTGCCCCTTCCCTCTCCTAGTCTGCCCTTCACTCTCAGTCTGCCCCTTCCCTCTATTCTTCCCCTTCCCTGTCAGTCTGCTCCTTCCCTCTCAGTCCTGCCCCTTCCCTCTCAGCCTGCCAATTCCTTCTCAGTCTTCCCTTCCCCTCTCAGTCTGCCACTTCCCTCTCAATCTGCCCCTTCCCTCTCAGTCTGCCCCTTCTCTTTCAGTCTTCCCCTTCCCTCTCAGTGTGCCCCTTCCCTCTCACTCAGTCTGCTCCTTCCCTCTCAGTCTGCCCCTTCCCTCTCATTCTTCCCTTCCCCTCTCAGTCTGCCCCTTCCCTTTCAGTCTGCCCCTTCCCTCTCAGTCTGCCACTTCCCTCTCAATTTGCCCCTTCCCTCTCATTCACTCTGCACCTTCCCTGTCAGTGTGCCTCTTCCCTTTCAGTCTGCCCCTTCCATCTCAGTCTGCCACTTCCCTCTCAGTGTGCCCCTTTCTTCTCAGTCTGCCACTTCTCTCTCAGTGCGCCCCTTTCCTCTCAGTCTGCCCTTCTCTCTCAGTCTGCTCCTTCCCTCTCAGTCTGCCCCTTCCCTCTCAGTCTTCCCTTCCCCTTTCAGTCTGCCACTTCCCTCGCAGTCTGCCCCTTCCCTTTCAGTCTGCCCCTTCCCTCTCAGTGTGCCCCTTCCCTCTCATTCAGTCTGCCCCTTCCCTCTCAGTCTGCCCCTTCCCTCTCAGTCTGCCCTTCCCTCTCAGTCTGCCCTTTCCCTCTCAGTCTGCCCCTTGCATCTCAGTTTGCCCCTTTCCTCTCAGTCTTCCCTTCCCCTCTCAGACTACCCCTTCCCTTTCAGTTTGCCCCTTCCCTCTCAGTCTGCACCTTCCCTCTCAGTCTTCCCTTCCCCTCTTAGTCTGCCACTTCCCTCGCAATCTGCCCCTTCCCTCTCAGTCTGCCCCTTCCCTCTCACTCAGTCTGCCCCTTCCCTCTCAGTCTGCCCTTCCCTCTCAGTCTGCCCCTTCCCTCTCAGTCTGTCCCCTTCCATCTCAGTCTGCCCTTTCCCTTTCAGTCTGCCCCTTCCCTCTCAGTCTGCCCTTGCCTTTCAGTCTGCCCCTTCCCTCGCAGTCTGCCTCTTCCCTTTCAGTCTGACCCTTCCTTCTCAGTCTGCCCCTTCCCTCTCAGTCTGCCTCTTCCCTCTCAGTCTGCCTATTCCTTCTCAGTCTGCCTCTTCCCCTTCAGTCTGCCTCTTCCCTCTCAGTCTGCCTCTTCTTTTTCAGTCTGCCCCTTCCCTCTCAGTCTGCCACTTCCCTCTCAGTCTGCCTCTTCCCTCTCAGTCTGCCTCTTCCCTCTCAGTCTGCCTCTTCCCTCTCAGTCTGCCTCTTCTTTTTCAGTCTGCCACTTCCCTCTCACTCTGCCACTTCCCTCTCAGTCTGCCACTTCCCTCTCAGTCTGCCACTTCCCTCTCAGTAGTCCCCCTTCTCTCTCAAGCTGCCATTTTCTTTCGCTTATTTCCTCTAAGTGGAAGTTGCCATTTCCACTTTGAGTTTGATTATAAACTTTATTGAAGCAAATTACAAGACGATGCCTCTTAATAACTGATATTGTTTTATCTGGCTCTTAAGTGGTTGCTTTGTCTGTCACATAAGTGTTTGTTTTAACTAGTTCTATTAAAACAACCACTTAAGAAAACTATCTAAAACAACCATCTGAAAGAGCCAGTTAAACCAACCACTTAAGAGAACTAGCTAAGACAACCACTTAAGAGGGCCAGATAAAACAACTACTTATGAAAGCCCGTTAAAAGAATCACTTAACTGGCTCTCTTAAGTGGTTGTTTTATCTGGCTCTCTTAAGTGGGTACAGAGGACATCTCCACAGTTACGACCACATCATGGAGTCTTGGTATAGACGACACCTCCACGACTACATACTACCGCTGGTTTACCACTGCGGCGTCACCCACTTCCACTGGTGGGTCCCGCCCACCAGTGACGATACCTTTACCTGCTGCACATCTTCTGACTCCGGTATATAAGACTCGGGGGTTGACTCCCTCATCTACTGGATCCATCAAGACTACGGTACTGAACGCCTGCTGCTAGGTTGAGGGACTGACTACCTCATCTTCAACCTGCTCAGCAGCCTTCTGTTGTTTGTCTCTGTGTTGTATTAATCAAGTCACTTGTTGGCGAAACGTCTACAATAAATATACACAGTTGTTGCATGTGTGTCTAATTCTTCAACTTGTAATGTATACCGCTGATGTTATGGTACCTGATACTTATCATCATGACCCACCAGACACCCACCTTGGCCCACCAGACACCATCATGACACACCTGGCACCCATTACGGCCCACCTGACACTAACCACCATGGCCCACCTAGCACCCATCATGGCCCACCTGACACTAATCACCATGGTCCACCTGTCACTCATCATGGTCCACCTGACACTAATCACCATGGTCCACCTGTCACCCATCATGGTCCACCTGACACTAATCACCATGGTCCACCTGTCACCCATCATGGTCCACCTGACACTAACCACCAAGGCCCACGTGTCACCCATCATGGCCCACCTGACACTAACCACTATGGCCCACCTGTCACCCACCATGGCCCACCTGACACTAAACACTATGGCCCATCTGTCACTCTTCATGGTACACCTGACACTAACCACTATGGCCCACCTGTCACGCATCATGGCTCACCTGACACCCATCATGGCCCACCTGACACTAACCACCATGGCCCACGTGTCACCCATCATGGCCCACCTGACACTAACCACCATGGCCCACCTGTCACAAAGGCCGGGCTGGCACTCACAGATGGGGGAACTAAGAAGACTCAGTCGAAATGAACTTTATTTGTGTGCGTGATGGACTCAATCAAGTTTGCTTTCAGATGTCTGGAAAAGTCACAAGTACTTCAACAACTCCAACGTTGCCCTCTGTATCGGGGAGTTACTTCCATCTTCTCGCTCTGGGAAAACATTACCACCACGTAAAGCCTTAATTACCTCTCCGAGTGTAGGGGCGATCACCCTTTCAGTCTAACAGTGTTTATAGTGACCAAATCATGCTTGCTCATACTCTCCATTAGGGAAATTTGCACAGTTTATATATATATATATATATATATATATATAATATATATATATATATAAAATAAAATATATATATATATATATATATATATATAATAATATAATATTATTGTAACCACGAACGAGTGGTATTAATCAAAAACAAACACTGCAATTAGCCGAGGATTCGAACCGATGTCGTTTTGGCTCGCCTCACGGTGAACGACAATATACGGCGCTCTAACCCACGGACCATAAAGGATTGTATGGACCCATGGGTTAAGCGTCGTGTATTTTCGCTCACCATGAGGCTGGCTGAAACAACACGGGTCGCTCCTGCGGCTAGTAGCAGTATTATTGAATATATATATATAATATATATATATATAATATATATATATATATATATAAAAATATATATATATAATATATATTTTATATATATAATATATATATATATAAAATATATATATATAATATATATATATATATATATATATATAAAATATATATATATATATATAATACTTAATTTGAGCTTCTTGTCAAAATTAAAAGAGGTTTTGGAAGTATTTTTCAAAATTTTGATAGGTGAATTAGCTTGTCATATACTGAAACTAAATTAAACAGAATGTTTACTTAACCTGAGAGAGAAGCAGGTGGAGGTAAACTGGCAGTTACCTGCAGCTGGCTCTAGATGACAGGTGGAGGTAAACTAGCACTTACCTGCAGCTGGCTCTAGATGACAGGTGGAGGTAAACTAGCAGTTACCTGCAGCTGGCTCTAGATGACAGGTGGAGGTAAACTAGCACTTACCTGCAGCTGGCTCTAGATGACAGGTGAGGTAAACTAGCACTTACCTGCAGCTGGCTCTAGATGACAGGGGAGGTAAACTAGCAGTTACCTGCAGCTGGCTCTAGATGACAGGTGGAGGTAATCTAGCACTTACCTGCAGCTGGCTCTAGATGACAGTGGAGTAAACTAGCACTTACCTGCAGCTGGCTCTAGATGACAGGGAGGTAAACTAGCACTTACCTGCAGCTGGCTCTAGATGACAGGTGGAGGTAAACTAGCACTTACCTGCAGCTGGCTCTAGATGACAGGTGGAGGTAAACTAGCACTTACCTGCAGCTGGTTCTAGATGACAGGTGGAGGTAAACTAGCAGTTACCTGCAGCTGGCTCTAGATGACAGGTGGAGGTAAACTGGCAGTTACCTGCAGCTGGCTCTAGATGACAGGTGGAGGTAAACTACCACTTACCTGCAGCTGGCTCTAGATGACAGGTGGAGGTAAAATAGCACTTACCTGCAGCTGGCTCTAGATGACAGGTGGAGGTAAACTAGCAGTTACCTGCAGCTGGCTCTAGATGACAGGTGGAGGTAAACTAGCAGTTACCTGCAGCTGGCTCTAGATGACAGGTGGAGGTAAACTAGCACTTACCTGCAGCTGGCTCTAGATGACAGTGAGGTAAACTACACTTACCTGCAGCTGGGTCTAGATGACAGGTGGAGGTAAACTACACTTACCTTCAGCTGGCTCTAGATGACAGGTGGAGGTAAACTAGCAGTTACCTGCAGCTGGCTCTAGATGACAGGCGGAGGTAAACTAGCACTTACCTGCAGCTGGCTCTAGATGACAGGTGGAGGTAAACTAGCACTTACCTGCAGCTGGCTCTAGATGACAGGTGGAGGTAAACTAGCACTTACCTGCAGCTGGCTCTAGATGACAGGTGGAGGTAAACTAGCACTTACCTGCAGCTGGTTCTAGATGACAGGTGGAGGTAAACTAGCACTTACCTGCAGCTGGCTCTAGATACAGGTGGAGGTAAACTAGCACTTACCTGCAGCTGGTTCTAGATGACAGGTGGAGGTAAACTAGCACTTACCTGCAGCTGGCTCTAGATGACAGGTGGAGGTAAACTGGCAGTTACCTGCAGCTGGCTCTAGATGACAGGTGGAGGTAAACTAGCACTTACCTGCAGCTGGCTCTAGATGACAGGTGGAGGTAAACTAGCACTTACCTGCAGCTGCTCTAGATGACAGGTGGAGGTAAACTAGCACTTACCTGCAGCTGGCTCTAGATGACAGGTGGAGGTAAACTAGCACTTACCTGCAGCTGGGGTCTAGATGACAGGTGGAGGTAAACTAGCACTTACCTGCAGCTGGCTCTAGATGACAGGTGGAGGTAAACTAGCACTTACCTGCAGCTGGCTCTAGATGACAGGTGGAGGTAAACTAGCAGTTACCGCAGCTGGCTCTAGATGACAGGTGGAGGTAAACTAGCACTTACCTGCAGCTGGCTCTAGATGACAGGTGGAGGTAAACTAGCAGTTACCTGCAGCTGGCTCTAGATGACAGGTGGAGGTAAACTAGCACTTACCTGCAGCTGGCTCTAGATGACAGGTGGAGGTAAACTAGCAGTTACCTGCAGCTGGTTCTAGATGACAGGTGGAGGTAAACTAGCACTTACCTGCAGCTGGCTCTAGATGACAGGTGGAGGTAAACTAGCAGTTACCTGCAGCTGGCTCTAGATGACAGGTGGAGGTAAACTAGCACTTACCTGCAGCTGGCTCTAGATGACAGGTGGAGGTAAACTAGCAGTTACCTGCAGCTGGCTCTAGATGACAGTGAGGTAAACTAGCAGTTACCTGCAGCTGGCTCTAGATGACAGGTGGAGGTAAACTAGCACTTACCTGCAGCTGGCTCTAGATGACAGGTGGAGGTAAACTAGCAGTTACCTGCAGCTGGCTCTAGATGACAGGTGGAGGTAAACTAGCAGTTACCTGCAGCTGGCTCTAGATGACAGGTGAGGTAAACTAGCACTTACCTGCAGCTGGCTCTAGATGACAGGTGGAGGTAAACTAGCACTTACCTGCAGCTGGCTCTAGATGACAGGTGGAGTAAACTAGCACTTACCTGCAGCTGGCTCTAGATTTACAGGTGGAGTAAACTAGCACTTACCTGCAGCTGGCTCTAGATGACAGGTGGAGTAAACTAGCAATTACCTGCAGCTGGCTCTAGATGACAGGTGGAGGTAAACTAGCACTTACCTGCAGCTGGCTCTAGATGACAGGTGGAGGTAAACTAGCACTTACCTGCAGCTGGCTCTAGATCTACAAAATATACACACTGCCCAAAATTCATAAACAACACTACCCAGTGTGCGACAAATAATATTTTTGTTTTAAACTTTTACTTACACTTTTGCTAAATTTTTGGCTACAGTTTTAGTCCGTATTTACTAAAAAAATAGTTACACAGTAATATATATATATATATATATATATATATATATATATATATATATATATATATATATATATATATATATATATATAATATATATATATATATATTATATATATTTACATAAATAATGTCAACCATCTGACAGAATCTTTAATATGGTGCGAACATTCTTTTATATTTTCTTATTAATATTAAAGTAAGTTGAACGTTAAAATTAACTCATAATAAACGCAGTTACTAGTGCCTGAGGGATCAGAAATGAATTAATTCCCTTTGAGCTTGACGATGGATATGCAGTGGAGTCTCCAGTTACTACTGCTTTGAACTGACAACACATACTGAAGAACGAGTCACCAAGCTCGTGCAGAAGATCAATGCCCGGCCGGGCACATGTCTGATCGTCTCATTGGAATACAAGCAGCATTCCTCAAGAGAATAATGCGAGTGAAAATAAATTGCAGAGCTCATCTGTAATACAAGAGGTATCGTGGAAATTCACGATTGTGTTCCCTCACGCTCCCTTGCTTCTTGCATAGACAATTATGTGGGTCATGAATACACTTCAGGTATTGTGGTCCTGCCTATTTCCTCGTGGTCCCCTCCGCGAATGTTATTATTTGATGGTTATGTCTCGCCTGGGCAGCCGGGAACCTTGTGCTTTTCGCATTTCATGCATTACAGAGCGTTTTGCTGACAGCTGAATGGGCCTGGGTATGATTCTCAGAACTGAAGCTTATGGGAAAGTCTCACTTTCACCTGCCACCAGTGCTGTTCAACTAGTGGTAAACAGTACTGGGTGATAGCCCACTGCTGTGGGTCGCATGGTAGGGAAATTTTACTCGTAAACTGGATGTGCTTCGGTTGCTGCGCAACCTGAGAAAAGTATGCTGACTGTTCCATAAACCCAGTATCCCATAAACCCAGCACACCATAATCCCAGTATACCATTAACCCAATATACCATAAACCCAGTATACCATAAACCCAGTATACCATAAACCCAGTATCCCATAAAGCCAGTATACCACAAACCAAGTATACCATAAACCCAGTATCCCATATACCCAGTATCCCATAAACCCAATATATCATAAACCCAGTATACCACAAACCCAGTATATCATAAATCCAGTATACCATAAATCCAGTATACCATAAACCCGGTACACCATAAAACCAGTATAACATAAACCCAGTATCCAATAAACCCAGTATACCATAAACCCAGTCTCCCGTACCGCAATACGCGGAAAAGAATAGTACCGAGGCTGCATAGTTGTGAATCCTGTGAGACAGACATTCCAAAGTCATCGCATGGAATCAAAATTAAATATGTTTTCAATAAGGCGGTCAAATTGACACCTACACAGACCAAAACAAATCCCAACATTCCAGCAATACAGATACATCAGCTTCGAATGTTTCGAGACAGTCCATGAACAGTGTTCTTGAGTTATGAGGCGGAAACCTTAATCCCGGGTTAATCAAACTGGCAAATTTGGCCACACATATAACACAATAAATTACCCCACAATTTATTTAAATAAAATGTGAAGATTAGCACGAAGTTTCACCATGGACAGAACTGTAGTGAAAATTTGAAGCCTGAACAGATAAGTAAGACATATGTGTATGAGTTGGGTATTTTTATTCCGAAACGTTTCGCCTACACATAGGCCTCTTCAGTCAAGTACAGAGGCAGCAGGAGTAGTAGAGATGTACAGACGATGTAATCAGTCCATTACCTCAAGGGTGAGGGAGTGATGACATCGTCTGCACATCTCTACTGCTCCTTATGTCTCCCTTGTACTCAACTGAAGAAGCCTACTGTACGGGCGAAACGTTTCGGAATAAAGATATCTAACTGTTGCGTCAGTAGCGACCAGTGAAGAGGCGGGGCCAGGAGCTATGAATCGACCCCTGCAACCACAACTAGGTGAATACAACTAGGTGAGTACAACTAGGTGAGTACAACTAGGTGAGTACAACTAGGTGAGTACAACTAGGTGAGTACAACTAGGTGAGTACATGTGTCTAACTTATCAACAGTGTTGGTATTGTATACGTTTAACATACTGAAACCAATGTGCTACTTGCATGCATAAAATTAGCTAATTGACACCTACAAATATCATTAAAAATTCAAATTTTTCAACAAGTAAAATACACTAAACAATGACAATTTAAAGCCAGCCAGAAAAATCGTTCTCAAGTTAACGCTTGAAACTGTACCCGAGTTTACGAGCAGCTCCAGGACAGTGCACAACCATCAAACAATTTCTTTCAGCTCCACTCTGGGATGACGGAGATACAGTCATAAAAATTCCATTTCTCGTGTGTGTGGGATAGTTTATCCTGAGGGATGGTAATTCCCAGGTGACAGTAACTCCAGCTCTACTGGAAGGAAACCTTTGAAGCTGTCGTAGTTGATGAACCTTTGCTGGAATACTTTACGATATTCTCGTCGCCCTACTGAAGTCTCCCAACTCAGGCTGACAAATTTCTACTCACGGAATGAACCTCAGCCTACGTGATGGAATATGACAAGTAAATATAATTAGATTTAGTTCCTACTCTGTGACTATGATATTGAATAAGGTATTATATATATATATATATATATATATATATATATATATATATATATATATATATATATATATATATATATATATATATATATATATATATATATATATATATATATGTATGCAAAACAACTACTGTGAAAGAATAGAGAAATTCCAAGCACTTTCGTGACTACTCACATTATCAAGGAACAATGAAAGTAAAGCATCAAAGGAAGGTATATAAAGGGGTAGCCCACACCTCACTATCAGATCCCGCAACACCTGACGCGAGACAGCAGGCCCGCCGGCCGAACTGGACAGGTCCTTCACACAACCCACCAACAAACTATTCTACCCAAGAAATAAGAAATTTAAAAAATTATTATTTGTCCAATGTATTATTAAATTCTTCCCAAATTCTATTAATTATAAATGGATCTAATTTATATAAACCAAAGGAAATATTCATATTATTGTCAAAACTGTTTTTTATGAAACAAGATTCAATTATATTCCTGTCGACCATGGACTTGCTTGATACTACTTTCTCAACTTTTTGAAAATCAATTGGATGGTTAAAATCTCTTACATGAATAAATAGAGCACTGGAATCTTGTCCAGCTCTAATGTTATATTTATGTTGTTTTAATCTTAGTTCAAGATTTTTACCAGTTTGACCGTAATAAACTTTATCGCAAATTTTACAAGGAATCTTATAGACACATCCATCAGCATTTTGGGGGGAATTCTTTATCAAAAGTTTTTTTTACTGTATCAAGAAGGCATATCAACCAAGTTTTCATGGTAAGGGAGAACCAACATATTTTTAGATGAATAAGGCTGGTTATCCCTTTTTGGATTATAAAAAAGTATTTCTAGTAACTTCAAAAGATTTATCAATTACATTTCTTGGGTATTTCAAATCATTATCTATTTCATAAATTTTGGATATTTCCTCATCTATGAACTCTGGACTACAAATTCGTAAAGCTCTCAAAAACATTGATGAGAAAACAGACAGTTTAACTTTATCTTGATGGGAAGAATAATAGTGGACATAGGAACAGTTATTTGTAGGTTTTCTGTAAATTTTAAATTTGAATCCATTATTACCCTTAATAATTAAAACATCTAGAAAAGGCAATGAGTTATTTTCTTCAAATTCAACAGTAAAATTTAGAGAATGGGCTAAGCTATTTAATTTGCCAAGGAAATGGTGTATATCTACATTTTTGGGCATAAGACACAAAATATCATCAACATATCTCAACCATTTAGCTCTATTAGGGCGGATTGTGTTAAGCAGCCTTGTTTCAAAAAATTCCATGTATAGGTTACTAAGAACAGGTGAAAGAGGATTTCCCATTACCATACCAAACTTCTGAGTGTAAAACTTATCATTAAATACAAATTTTGCATCAACAATGCAAAGTTTAATAAGTTTAATGATAGTAGAAACTGGCAATGGTAAATCATAGTTAACGAGTTCTTCAGATAAGAAACTTAATAAATCATCAACAGGAACTTTCGTAAACAAGGAAGTAACACCAAAACTAACCATGTTAAAATCATTTAAGTCAGCCAAGGAGCTTAATTTATCAACTAAATCTATATATAATCTATATATAATATATATATATATAATATATATATATAAAATATATATATATATATATAATATATATATATATATATATTATATATATTCAAATGGCTTCAGGAAGAAATCCAAATATCTTCCTTGAAGCCTTTTATATCCACTTCTCCGAGGCTATGGTCCCACAATTTACACCAGAGGTGGACCCCATCCTATATATAAAAATATATATATATATATATATATATATATATATATATATATATATATATATATATATATATATATATATATATATATATAAAGAGCTTCCTAAAGTACCAAACAAGGACAGATGAAGTAAACTACTATATAAACTGGTAACAACTGCACATTCCACTATCAACAAAGAGTTTCCTCCCTCTAAGTAAGATACATCACCATTGAAGGTTTGAAACCATACGTTGAAACGTTCACAAGTTATCGTATAGAAACCAGTATATTATTTTCTCAATTTCTTCAGCAAGATTGCCACCTACACAGCCCAAAATCAGAAAAAAAAAGAAATTTATTAAGATACACCAGCCCTGAATGTTTAAAGTAGATCTAAATGTCTAAAATAAAATGTCTAAAATGTCTAAAATAAATGTCTAAAATGTCTAAATGTCTAAAATGTCTAAATGTCTAAAATGTCTAAAATGTCTAAAATAAACCTCAGTTACTTACACAGAATTTTCCATCATTCTAAGCTTCTGCTTACAAATAAAAAATTTTTTTTTTTCAAATGCTGTTTTATAAGCTTTTTGCTACAACGATAGATTATTTTTTACCAGAGCTTAAGTGTAGGCTTATTTGCAAGAGATTTCCATCATTCTACAGCTTTTAAGAATTCATTGCAATTCATTAATTTATCCGCTAATAAACCCACAGATGCCTTACTGCTACATCTAAGGCTGCGTACAAAATATTTCAGTCATAGTACGTATTCTTAAGTAAACATGTGCGCCATCGTTCAACAGGAAGACCATTAATTTGTTCTGTCTGGGACCTAGACTAGAGCAACAGACAGACCCCCGCCAACACTTTCTGTCTGGGATCTAGACTAGAGCAACAGATAGACCCCCGCCAACACTTTCTGTCTGGGATCTAGACTAGAGCAACAGATAGACCCCCGCCAACACGTTCTGTCTGGGACCTAGACTAGAGCAACAGATAGACCCCGCCAACACGTTCTGTCTGGGACCTAGACTAGAGCAACAGATAGACCCCGCCAACACGTTCTGTCTGGGACCTAGACTAGAGCAACAGATAGACCCCGCCAACACGTTCTGTCTGGGACCTAGACTAGAGCAACAGATAGACCCCGCCAACACGTTCTGTCTGGGACCTAGACTAGAGCAACAGACAGACCCCGCCAACACGTTCTGTCTGGGACCTAGATTAGAGCAACAGATAGACCCCCGCCAACACGTTCTGTCTGGGGCCTAGACTAGAGCAACAGGCAGAGCCCTGTCGGTCAGAGCACGACCCGCAGAAGGAGGTAGGAACCTGAGGGACATCAGGAAGGATCAGGTACGGCGTGGGGAGGGAAGGCTGACCTGACACCTGTCTGGGCTGGTCCTCGCTACAACTTTAGACGAGAGTAACCCCGACAAAGTTTGCACTCGCAGTTTCCTCGTCTGGGACCTTTGTTGCAAACAAGGTAGTGTCTTGGTGCGCTCACCTGCATCTTGACAGATTTTTCTACACGATCAGCTAATTTTCTTGATAAACAATTATTATTACACACACACACACACACATATATATATATATATATATATATATATATATATATATATATATATATATATATAATATATATATATATATATATATGAAACACATTCAGCAGTAGGAAGATAAGGCAAATACTTTCGTGTAGCTAGAGACCCTCCTTAAGGCGTATGCATACAAGATATACAAGGAAAAGCAGTACAGGAAAAAGCCTACCGCCCCAGGTCTTGGCGTCATTGGCTCCACTCGGTCATTTCTACAACTCTACTGCCAAAATATTACGAAAAATATTCCTCTTCGAAATCTGGATTTATTCAAGTAAAGCAACTGCGACGGCCTCTGACATAATTCAACTTGGTTAAGTTTCATCATATTCAACTTTAAAAGCGAACATAAAGAAAATGATCTGACTTGATTTTTAGTAAGTCTACTACACTAGTACACCTATTATTAAGGTATATGGAAGACCAACTCGCTCGGTTATTTATCCTCACACTTTTTATTCTGACTCTTCCCAAACAACAAGAAGTAACAAGGTATCTCTCACGTCGTATCGAGTTTTCGACTCCGGATTTTTAGAAGACAAGCTTGGGTATATATACAACATATTTCCTAAGTTAGGGTACACTAAAATATTTATAAACTCGTCTCATTTCTCTGTGAGAGATAACTTCTCAGAGCTTAAAAAAAATCTTTAAAACTTTGTGCTTTACTTGTTCTTCATTACTTGGACGAACTCAGATCTGTAAACAAAATTCTTTCTCCCATAATAATGTTAATGTCGCCTTTAGCAGTTCTAGCACCAGCGAGTGATTTGTATACACAAGGTTGAAAAAATGTCAGTGAAAATATGAAATAAAACCTGAATGAAGATATGTGCTTACACACATATCTTCATTCCTCCGAAGATGTGTGTTTAAAACATGAGAGAGATCAGGTTTTATTTCTGCTTTCACTGTGGTATTTTATTCATATTTGCAGTCACGCATTTTATTGTGATTTCTTCCATACACAAGGTTTTTGGAAGGCGTCTGTAACATTCTGTCCGTCGACGATATTGACACAATCAGTATACGTTGTGGACAATAACAATGTGGTCTTTCAACACTTATACACAGATAAATTGTTTCAGTGACCCTTAAGTATTGAGTTGTAACAATATACAGTGGAGGAGGATAAGAGAATCGATATTATTAAAAAAGTTACCCAGTACAATACTCTTAAGGAGAATGTCGAGAATTTACTGAATACACAAACATACACACACACACACACACACACACACACACACACACACACACACACACACACACACACACACACACACACACACACACACACAAACACACACCCACACACACAAAGACAGGATGTTCCAGAGATGGGGCACAACAACAAGGGGACACAGTTGGAAGTTGAAGACACAGATGAATCACAGGGATGTTAGAAAGTATTTCTTCAGCCACAAAGTAGTCAGGAAGTGGAATAATTTGGGAAGCGATGTAGTGGAGGCAGGATCTATACATACCTTTAAGCAGAGGTATGATAAAGCTCACGGCTCAGGGAGAGTGACCAAGTAGCGACCAGTGAAGAGGCGGGGCCAGGAGCTATGACTCGACCCCTGCAACCTCAACTAGGTGAGTACAACTAGGTGAGTAGGTGAGTACACACACACACACACACACACACACACACACACACACACACACACACACACACACACACACACACACACACACACACACCTCTGCGCCAGTAGGAGAAATATTAACTTCAGATCAAAATCAACTTGTAATCTTCATATTTTTTTGTAATATTCATCAACGTGGCCACGATACCATCACAGAGTTATCATCAATAACGGATCATCACGAACACAGAATGTTCATCAGCCTGAGGTGAACATTCCTAGTGATCCTTGAGGAGCAGTACAACATGAACCAGGAGATAATGTTCATGGCAGAGAGCATTACAACAGGTGAGAATCATCTCCACGCGATACTAGCTCAATTTCCGGCCAGTGGCAGCATCCAGACACCATCCGCGGGAGATGTCCATCTATGCAGCATCCTAACACCTATCCACGAGAGACCTTCATCTGTGTGGTGACCATGAAACTGTACGGTTACCCACGTTTCCCCCCAACGTATGCTAACCTCTCCCTCCCTCTACATAACCCTCTCCCTCCCTCAACCTCCCCCTCTCCCTCCCTTTACATAACCCTCTCCCTAACCTCTCCCTCCCTCTACATAACCCTCTCCCTCCCCTCTCCCTCCCCCTCTCCCTCCCCCTCTCCCTCCCTCTACATAACCCTCTCCCTCTCTCTTCATAACCCTCTCCCTCCCTCTACTTAACTCTCTGACTACATCTACAGAACCCTCTCCCTCCCTCTACATAACCCTTTGACTCCCTCTACATAACCCTCTACCTCCTTCTACACAACCCTCTCCCTCCCTCTAGGTAGTACTCTCTCTCCCTCTACATAACTCTCTCCCTCCATCTAGGTAACCCTCTCCCTCCCTGTACATAACCTTCTCTCTCATCCTCTCCCTCGTTCTCATCCTAACCTTCACCCTCATTCCTCCCTCATCTTCACTCTCATAACCCTCACCCTCTCTCCGTCCCGTCTCCATCATGCACACACTACCTACCTACCATGATACCAGCAGGTAGCAACAGCGAGCCGGGATTAACAATGGAGGGGAGAGGCGCCCAGGTGAGATGGAAGAAGTTAAAAATAAATAGAAGTGAAGAGAGAAGTTGGTAAAAGTCAGTGTTTATGTACGTGGGTGAGAGTGGGTGAGGATGAGACAGCTGAGTAGGCATGAACGTGGCTGAGTAGGCACGGACGTGGCTGAGTTTGTATGAACGTAGGTGAGATGAGTACGGATGAACGTAGGTGAAATTAGTAGGGACAAGCGTGGGTGAGAATAGCAGGGATGAGCGTTCGTGAGAATAGTATGGATGAGCGTGGGTGAGATTAGTAGGGCAAGTGTGGGCAAATGTGGGCGGGTGTGGGTGGGTATGAGCAGGGTGTGGGCAGATATGAATGGGTGTAGGTAGGCGGGTATGGGCGGGATGAGTGACAAGTGATTTCAGTGCGTGTGTGAGCGCAGAGCAATCTTATTCTTGTCTATTTTCTTCCCACTTCTTCTTTTTACAGATTCACCTGTAAAAAAAAAAAACTACGTTTGTGGTCACAGTGGTGGCCCATGCTAACCTACCTATGATGTACATAGAGATATAATCGCAGGTTCTTAACCAATCTCGTGTTTGATACTTAAGTTGCCATCAAGAACACTTTCTCTTTCTTGACCTCTTCCTCAGACCTTCGATTCTTGTGCCTAATTCGTTGTACGATTTTCGAGGGTCCTTTTTCTTGTCAGTTAAGTTTCCGTTGGGATAATGGTGCACGTTAGTGACCCTATTGGTGGAGGTGGGGAATAATGGTGTACGTTAGTGACCTTGTTGGTGGAGGTGGGGGAATAACGGCGTACACTAGTGACCTTACTGGTGGAGGTGGGGAATAATGGTGTACGTTAGTGACCTTATTGGTGGGGGTGGGGAATAATGGTGTACGTTAGTAACCTTATTGGTGGAGGTGGGGAATAATGGTGTACGTTAGTAACCTTATTGGTGGAGGTGGGGAATAATGGTGTACGTTAGTAACCTTATTGGTGGAGGTGGGGAATAATGGTGTACGTTAGTAACCTTATTGGTGGAGTTGGGAAAATGGTTGTACGTTAGTAACCTTTGTTGTGGTGAGTTGTGGAATAATGGTGTACGTTAGTAACCTTATTGGTGGAGGTGGGGAATAATGGTGTACGTTAGTAACCTTATTGGTGGAGGTGGGGAATAATGGTGTACGTTAGTAACCTTGTTGGTGGAGGTGGGGAATAATGGTGTACGTTAGTAACCTTATTGGTGGAGGTGGGGAATAATGGAGTAATTAGTAACCTTATGGTGGAGGTGGGGAATAATGGTTGTACGTTAGTAACCTTATGGTAGGTGGGGAATAATGGTGTAAAGTTAGAAACCTTAATGGTGGAGTTGGGGGAATAATGTGGGTACGGTTAGTAACCTTGTTGGTGGAGGTGGGGAATAATGGTGTACGTTAGTAACCTTATTGGTGGAGGTGGGGAATAATGGTGTACGTTAGTAACCTTATTGGTGGAGGTGGGGAATAATGGTGTACGTTATAACCTTGATTGTGTGGAGGGAGGGGAATAATGGTGTTAACGTATAGAAAACCTTATTGTGGAGGTGGGGAATAATGGTTGTACGTTAGTAACCTTTATTGGTGGAGGTGGGATAAGGTGTACGTTAGTAACCTTAATGGTGTGGAGGTGGGGAATAATTGTTACGTTAGTAACCTAAATGTTGAGGTGGGGAATAATGTGTTGTAGCGTTAGATAAACCATATTGTGTGGAGGTGGGGAAGTAATGGTGTACGTTAGTAAACCTGTAGGTGGGAGGTGGGAATAATGGTGGTACGTTCGTAACCTTGTTGTGGAGGTGGGAATAATGGTGTACGTTGTAACCATATTGGTGGAGTGTGGGGAATAAATGTTGTACGTTAGTACCATGTTGTGGAGGTGGGGAATAATGGTGTACGTTAGTAAACCTTATTGTTGAGGTGGGAATAATGTGTGTACGTTAGTAACCCTTATCGGTGGAGGTGGGGAATAATCTGGTGTACGTTAGTATCCTTGTTGGTTGGAGTGTGGTTAAAAAATGGTTAACGTTAGTAACACTTGTTGGTGGAGGTTGTGAATAATGGTGTAACTTTAGTAAACCTTATTGTGAGGTGGGGAAAAAATGGTGTATCGTAGTAACCTGTTGGTGGAAGTGGGGATAATGGTGTACGTTAGAAACCTTATTGGTGGAGGTGGGGAATAATGGTGTACGTTAGTAACCTTATTGGTGGAGGTGGGGAATAATGGTGTACGTTAGTAACCTTGTTGGTGGAGGTGGGGAATAATGGTGTACGTTAGTAACCTTATTGGTGGAGGTGGGGAATAATGGTGTACTTATAAACCTTATGTGGAGGTGGGGAATAATGGTGTTACGTTAGTAACCTTTGTTGGTGGAGGTGGGGGGGGAAATAATGGTTGTATACGTTAGTAACCTTGGTTGGTGGATGGTGGGAATAATGGTGTACGTTAGTAACCTTAATTGGTGGAGGGGGGAATAATGTGTACGTTAGTGAACCTTATAGGTGGATGTGGCGAATAATGGTGTACGTTAGTAACCTTGTTGGTGGAGGTGGGGAATAATGGTGTACGTTAGTAACCTTATTGGTGGAGGTGGGGAATAATGGTGTACGTTAGTAACCTTATTGGGTGGCGGTGGGATAATGGTGTACTTAGAAACCCTTATTGGTGGAGGGAGGTGGTGGTTGCGGCGACGGCGGACTCAGGAAAGAAAAGTTTAAAACTGGAAAAAAAAGTGTTTATCGAAAATGTTATTCACTGCAATATGCAAATAGAAGATTCTGCACTCTCACTCTCTCACACTTACTCTCTCTCTCTCACACACAGACACACATACACAGACACAGACACACACACACACACACACACACACCAGCGCACACAGTCACGCAGACGTGGGTGCACAAGGCTCCGAAAACTTAGTGTTTATTTATAATGCGTGCAGTAACTGCTAGCAGTAATCAGTGGTAGTGACAACGTCAGTGAACAAGCCTACGAGTGATAACCAAAGTTATTAGTTAAAAAAAGTCGAGAGGAAGCCTGAAATAATTAATATTTCAAAGTGCCAAACCGTTAGGGGCCTAGTAGGCACCTGTTGCCACACAGATTCAAATATACAAAGATCAAAGTGAGTGAATTACGATAGATTGGTTAACAAGTGAAATGTGGGGGACCATACAGTGAGAGTGAAAAAGTTAATAAGCAAAAGGAGAAAGGAAAAATTATAATATATAACAAGGGAAGGTGGCAGGAGTAGGCCTGCTCAAGCAGTGACGTCACAACAGTTGTGTGCCATTATAAATATAAAGTGTAGCCCACCGAATGTGAAGTGTATTCTATCATAAGTGAAAAGTGAAATCACTTGAGGAACGCGGGATGTATGAGCATATATGGTTATAGAACATCACGGGTAAGGAGTTCAAAATAGTGATAGAAAGGCCCATGTACGTACAACAACGTTATCAGCATCTGGCAATTTGTCATCGCAACTGCTGCAGTGCAAGTAATGCTCACCTATGTGTTGCATGTCAGATTCCTGGTCTCTGCACTACTGTTAGATCTATTCACTCACTCCTGCAAGCTTATTTACCAGAAATAAGTAGAAAAGCGTAGGTGAATGTGAAGATTAGGTCGACGAGTAGTAGAGAGTATAGCGGTCTAGGAGGGGTAATGTCAAGACACTTGTAGAAGCTGAGACAAGCTAAATTTTTACAATCTAACTACAATTTATAAGTAGAATTGTAATGTTAGAAGTACTAGGTAAGTTTTAGAATTATTTGGTATTACTACTGGTATTTAATTAGCAGAATGAATACTTAAGAAGTGGGGCACGAACACACACAGTGCACACACACACACACACACACACACACACACACACCACATCTCCCCCCCCCTCTAAACATCTCTCACCCGCTCCCATTATCTCTCCCTCCTCCCTTTTCCCCAACTCTCTCCCCTCCTCCCCACCCTCTCCCCCTAGCCTCTCTCCCCTCTACGCTCTTCCATCTCCCCCACTCTTTCCTCCCCCTTCCTCTGCCCCTCTCTTTGGCCTTCTCTTTCACTCTCTCCCCTCTCTTCCCTCTCTCTCTCATCTCTCTCTCAACTCTCTTCTCTCTCTCTCTCTCTCTCTCTCTTCTCTCTCTCTCCTCTCATCTCTCTCTCTCTCTCTCTTGCTCTCTCTCTTTCATCCCCATTTTTCCGTTCTAACTCTCCCCTCCTCCTACCCTCCCTTCCTCTCCCTCCCCCTCTCTCTCATCAACTTTCCCTCCCTCCTACGTCCCTCTCTCTTCCCTCTCTCCCTCTCTCACCCTCACTCCCTCTCCTCTCTCTTCTCTCTCTCTTCCCCATTTTCCCTTCTTATAATTCTCCCCCTCTCCTACCCTTCCCCTCACTCCTCTCCCCCCCCTCTCTCTGCACGCCCTCACTCTCTTTCCCCTTTTTTCCTTCTCACTATCCCCCCTCTCTCTACCTATCCCTTCTCTCTCTTCTCACTCTCTCTCAACTTCATCCTCTTCTCCTCTCCTCTCTCTCTCTCTCTCTCTCCCCTTTCCCTTCTCACTCTCCCCTCTCTCACTCCTTCTAACCTTTCCCTTCTCTCTTCCTCACAAAAAAAAAAAAAATAGTGGGGACCTCGCCAAGGAACCCAAGGAACAGATGAGAATGGTTCTGGTAGGGAGGAGTGGATGGAGGAGCAGTTGAAAAGGATGGAACAAGAGAGTGGAGAGAAAATTAGGAGATGCTTTCTTCTTACTCAAAAGTGAGAAAGAGCTCTCTGTGGACATGGGAAAAGAGGGTATGAGAAGGAACGAAAGACTTGGGAGGCACAAGTCGGAAACTGCAGTAGCCCAGTAAGGGTCACAAAAGTTGAGAATAAATAGGCTGAAGCGAGTTACCAGGGGCAGTGACCATAGAATACACAGCAGTATTCCCTGTCGAGCCCGAGACAGGAAGAAGGAATTATGAATTAAGCGAAGGTCAATACAGCCTGCCAAGGAGGACCAAGAGTGAAAGGAAGACCCATCTGTTGCAGATGAGAGGTTGAAGGTCGGATTGCTGAGGCACAACCAGCTATCAAGAGCCACTGAAAAATCAAGGGAGAAACTGACCACATACAGCAAGATCCAGAGTCACATAGGGTGAGGCAATGGGGAGGAAGAAATGGCAAAATCAGTGTTTATCCAGGGCTTCAGGAGAGAGAGGTAAAGGACACAAACACTGAAAGGCAGCAGAAGAAAGAAAGGAGATAGAGAAAATCATCACGGAACTAGGTGAAGAGATTGACATATTGTAAATTTTCAGAGATAGGGGGGTACTCGCAGGGATAAAACCAACAATCAAGCTGATTCTCAGGATGGAAACAGTGCGGAACAGGATCCACCAAGAGAAACCACGATTGAAACTCTAAGAGTACAAAGGGTGTTCCTAGACAGCAGACCTGAACAAAATCAGAACGACAGAGCAGCTGAGGAGAGGACAAAAAGCAAAAGGATCTAGGAAAAGAGACAAGGAAGGTACCAGCAGATGTTCATCGAGAGCAAACTTAACAGCAAGGGCAAGCACACACACAACTATTCTCAGAACCTACAACCTAAACACACCACCCAACACACACTACAATCCTCCATACCCTGAGCCTCCACCCAACACCGAGCTACAGAATCCCACAGTATGCCACCAGGTCTCCACCCTCACAGGGCCCCCCCAAACCACAGTGTATTGGACCAGGTAAATCTGAAGGATAAGTGTACACAAACGCTGATGGAATAACAAATAAGTGGGAGGATGGCAAGAAACAGTCAAAGAAAGCATCACCGGACATCAATTGCTTCTCACAGAAACCAAGCTTACAGGCTATATAACAGAATGCCATCTTCAACGGGATACCAAATCCTGAGGAAAGACAGAGGGAACAGGGGGGGGGTGGAGGAGTGGCGTTGCTGATCAAAAATCGCCTGGAATTTTGAAATGAGCTGGAGAGGGAGACAGCGGAGAAGAAAGTGATTACATAAGCAGAAACACTTCACTCTGGATGTCCTCGAGGTGGTAATAGCAGTTGATGAGTATAACCCACCACAGAACAGCATGGGCCAAGGCAAAGTACGACTAAGAGCAATAGAGCTATGGTTGATACACTTAAACTGGCTATAGTGGCCAAAGAGCTCATGCATGCAGTGGGCAAAGCTCCTGATCATGGGTGACTTAACCACAAGGATATCGATTAGGAGAACTTGGAACCACATGGGGCCAGGATAGCATGGAGGGAAAAGATGATGAGGTGGTACTCTGGAAAACTTCATGTGCCAACACGTAAGGGACACTACAAAGGAGAAGAGAGAGGATGAACCACAAGGCTGGACTTAGATTCACCTGGATGAGTGGCAGATATCGATGACATCACATACGAAGACTCCCTAGGGGCCAGTGACCATGTGGATTTAAGCTTCGAATAGCACAGTAGAGCTACAAGTTGGAAGGGAGAAGCAGGAAGACCAGGACGAATGAAGCCAACCTACAAGAAAGGGGACTGCACAGGAATGAGAACTACCTGAACGGGATTCAGTGGTGAACAGAGAACTGGCATGGAAATGCCAGCGAAAGCACAATGCAGGAGGCTGATGTAGGAGGTTTTTGTCCCAAGGTAACAGAATAATGAAAAAGCCAGGATGAGCCCATGGTATACCCAAAGGTGCCGGGAGGCAAAAACCAAGTGATGCAATTAATGGAAGAAATATAGAAGGCCAAAGTACCCAGAGAATAAGAGAGACGCAGTCCCCGAAGAGCGCATAGCGAATAAGCACAGATAAAAGTGAGGCCCAAAGACAATAAGAAAATGACATAGAGCGAAAAGCCAAATCTGACCCCAAACTTTGTACAGCCACAATCAGTAGGAAAACACAATCAAGGACCAGGTAATCAGGCTAAGTGAAGTGAAGGAGGAAAGTCAACAAGAAATAGACCCCGGTGAAGTATGTGAAGAACTCAACAAGAGGTTCAAAGAATGTCACAGAGATACAGAAGGGACTCCAGAAAGACGGAGAGGTGGGCAACACCACCAGTGCAGGACACAGTGCACACCACCGAGGAAGAAGTGAAGAGGCTTCTGAGGAGCTAGATACCTCAAAGGCAATGGGGCCAGAAAACATCTCCCCATGGGTAGATGAGAGAGGGAGCAGAGGTGCTATAGTACCCCTAACAACTATATTCAATACACCTATCGAAACAGGGAGATTGCCTGAGGCATGGAAGGACAGCAAATGTTAGGTCCCCAATCTTTAAAAAAGGAGACAGACCATGAGCATTAAGACTACAAGACAGTGTCACAGACTGTAAAGTATGCAAAAATCATGAGAAGATTATCAGAGAAGAGTGGTGGAACACTAGAAAGGAACGATCCTCATCACAGCACCAACATGGTTTTCAGTGACCGGGAATCCTGTGTCACAAACCTACTGAGATCTATGACATGGTTGACAGCAGTAAGACAAGAGAGAGATGGGCGGGTAGAAAAATTGCATATTCTGGACTGCAAGAAGGCGTTTTTGACACAGTGTTCCACACACGGGGAGAGATTGGTGCAAAAAACCACTGGATGGACCAAGCAGGATAACAGGGAAGGCACTTAAATGGATCCAGGGAATACTTGTCAGGAAGACAGCAGCGAGTCATGGTACTTGGAAAGGTGTCAGAGTGGGCACCTAGGTGGGGTGACCATCGTGGTTCCCACAGGGCTAGTCCTAGGACCATGCTGGTTTCTGGTATTTGTGAACGACATGACGGAAGGAATAGACTCTGAGGTGTCCCCAGTTTGCAGATGACGTGAAGTTGATGAGAAGATTCAACTTCGATTCGAATACCAGGGTCAGAACTAACAAAGGGGATCTTGACAGGCTGCAGACCTGTTCCACAATGGCTCCTGTAGTTTCAATCCCACCGAAGAGCGCCCGGCAAAGTCATGAAGAGTGGGGAAGGGCAAAGAAGACTGCTGACGGATTACAGTCTATGGGACCAGAGACTACAAACCTCACTCAAGGAAAAAGATCTTGGGGTGAGCATAACACCAGCACATCTCCTGAAGCGCACAACAACCAAATAACTGCTGCAGTATATGGGCGCCTGGCAAACCTCATAACAGCATTCCGACAACTTAATAAAGGAATCATTCAGGACCCTGTACCCACGTGTACGTTAGGCCCATATTGGAGAAGAGGGCACCAGTTTTGAACGCCACACCTAGCCAAGTCACGTGACGAAAACTAGAGAGAAGTGCAAAGGTTTGCACACAAGACAAGTCCAGGCTAAGAGGTATGTCCTACGAGGAGAGGTTAATGGAAATCAACCTGACCGACACAGGAGGACAGAGAGATAGGGGGGACATGAAAACACATACAAAATACTGAGCGGAAATTGCCAAGGTGGACAAAGACAGGATGTGTTCCAGAGATTGACAACAGTAACAAGGGGCACAGTTGGAAGCTGAAGACACAGAGAATCACAGGGATGTTAGGAAGTATTTCTTCAGCCACATAGTAGTCAGTAATTGGAATAGTTTGAAGCGATGTAGTGGAGGCAGGATCCATACATAGCTTTAATTAAGCAGAGGTATGATAAAGCTCACGGCTCAGGGAGAGTGACCTAGTATCGATCAGTGAAGAGGCGGGCCAGAGCTCACGACTCGACCCCCCGCAAACCTCAACAGGTGAGTACAACTAGTTGCGTACACACACACAACACACACACACACAAGCACATCACACTACACACACACACACACACACACGACACAGCACACACCACACACACACACCACACACAACCGGAACATGCGGTCAAGCAACTTGTAAAGGCTGTGTAAACACACACATACACAGGATGTTCACTACCTTCCTGTAAACCTATACCTGATAAAACCCACCCTCCCTCCCTCCCTCCCTCCCGCCCTCCCTCCCTCCCTCAAACATTCCACTAACCACACTATCCCCCCCCCTATCCTTTCTTTCTTTTCTCTCTCTCACTCATCTCTCTCTCTCACTACTATCTCTCACGTCGTACCTCTCTCTCACTCCTCTTAACCTATCTCCTATTCCTATATTCTCTCTTACCAATCTCATCTCTCTCCTATCCTACTCCCATCTTCTCCCCTCTACATCCCTCCCCTCTAACATCCTCTCATCTGCTCACCCTCCCCCATCTCTCCCAACTAAAACATCTCTCCGCCCTCTAACATCTCTCCCCCTCAAAACATCTCTCCCTTCTCCCCCCTCTCAAAAAAATTTTTATCTCTCCCTCTCTCAAAATCTCTCCCCTCTCCCATTTTCCCATTCTCTCTCACCCCTCCTCCCCGTCTCTGTCTCCCTCCTCCCTCTCCCTCTCTCGTCCCCTCTCTCCCTCTTCCATCTCCCCCCTCTCGTGCACCCTTTTCTCCCTTTCGCTCCCCCTCTCCCATGTCGCCTCCTCTCCCCTATCTTGCCCTTCTCTCTTCCCTCTCTCCCCTCTCTTCCCCTCCTTCACCACTCCTTCTACTTTGTTCCCATCTCTCTCTTGCTCTCTCCTCCTCACTCTATCTCTCTTTCAAAAAAAAAAAGAATACAGAAAAAAAAATGGAAGAAAAGGAGAAAAAGGAGATAAAAATGTGGGACTCGAAGGAACCAGGGATCAATTAGAATTGTTGCTAGTAGGGAGGAGTGGATGGAGGAGAAGGCAGTGGGGAAATGATGGAAAAAGATTGGGAAGACAATTAGGAGTAAAGCCTGTTCTGAAAAAATGTGAGACAGAGCTTTCTGTGAGAATGTAGAAGAAGAGGCTGGAGAAGGAGAAGACGAATTTGGAGCACAAGTCGAAACTGCCGTAGTCAGGACAAGGGTCCTAGAATGATGAGAGTTAAAACAGGTGCCTGAAGCGAGTTTTACAAGGGCATTTGACCAAGAAGACACAGCATAATTAAGCTGAAGGCCGAACAGGAAGGAGATATAAATTATGCTAAGGTTATATCAGCTTGCCAAGAGGCCAAGGAGTTGAAAGTGGATATTAAGCTGGGTGCAGCTGGAGAAGGGTGATAGGTAAATCAGAGGACACAACCAGCTACCAAGAGCCCATTGGAAAAAATAAAGGATAAAATTCACAGCATACAGACAGGAAACCAGAGCCACAGAGGAAGAGGCAATGGGAAGAGTAGAATCGAAAATCAGAGTTCATCCATGGGCTGTTTCAGGAAAGAGAGGAAAGGACACCACACTGAAAAACGGCAGGCAGAAGAAAGGAGATTGAGAACATCATCACAGAAATAGGTGAAGAAGACATGGATGAGATTGTAAATTTTCAGAGAATAGGGGGGTACTTGAAGGGGAGAAAACGACTGATCAAGCTGATTCTCAGGACAGAAACAGTGCAGAACAGGATCCTCCAAGAGAAACCATGGTTGAAGTACTCGGAAGAGTACAAGAGGGTGTTCCTAGACAGAGACAGAACACAAACAGAATGACAGCAGCTGAGGGAGAGGACAAAAAAGTGAAAGGAGCTAGGAAAGGAGACAAGGACAGAACCAGCAGAGGTCAATCAGAGCAGGACAGAGCAGCAAGGGCAAACACGCACAGAACCATACAGAACCCCACAACATATCACACCTCCCAACACTACAATCTACAATCTATACTCACAGCTTCCACCTAACACCCAGCTATAGAATCCCACAGTATGCTACCAGGTCTCCCACCCTCACAAGCCCCCCAAACCACAGTGTTGGAGAGGAAACTGAAGTTATGGTACACAAATGCTGATGGAATAACAAATAAATGGGAGGAGTGGCACAAAAGAGTCAAAGAGGCATCACCAGACATCATATCTCTCACAGAAACCAAGCTTACAGGTATGATAACAGATGCCATCTTTCCAATGGGATACCAGATCCTGAGGAAAGACAGAGGGAACAGGGGGGTGGAGGAGTGGCACTGCTCATCAAAAACTGATGGAATTTTGATGAGCTGGAGAGAGGAGACAGCAGAGAAGCAAGCAATTACATAGCAGGAACGCTTCACTCTGGAGGTCCCAAAGTGGTAATTGCAGTGATGTATAACCCACCACAGAACAGCAGGAGGCCAATACAAGAGTATGATGAGAGCAATAGAGTGATGGTTGACACACTGGCTGCAGTGGCCAAAAGAGCTCATTCATGCAAGGCAAAGCTCCTGATCATGGGTGACTTTAACCACAAGGAGATCGATTGGGAGAACTTGGACCCACATGGGGGCCAAGATACATGGAGGGCTAAGATGATGGAGGTGGTACTGGAAAACTTCATGTACCAACACGTAAGGGACACTGCATGAGAGAGAGGAAAGGATGAACCAGCAAGGCTGGATCTAGTATTCACCTTGAGTAGTGCAGATATTGAGGTCATCACATATGAAAGACCCCTTGGGGCCAGCGATCATGTGGTTTTAAGCTTCGAATACACAGTAGAGCTACAAGTGAAGGGGGTAGCAGGAAGGCCAGGGTGAATGAAGCCAAACTATGAGAAAGGGGACTATACAGGAATGAGGTACTTCTTGAATGGGGTTCAGTGTGACAGAGAACTGGCAGGGAAGCCAGTTAATGAGATGATGGAATATTTAGCAACCATGTGCAAGGAGGCTGAGGAGAGGTTTGTACCCAAGGGTAACAGGAATAATGAAAAAGCCAGGATGAGCCCATGGTTCACCCAAAGATGCAGGGAGGCAAAAACCAAGTGTGCTAGGGAATGGAAGAAATATAGAAGGCAAAGGACCCAGGAGAATAAGGAGAGCAGTCGTAGAGCCAGAAATAGAAATGCACAAATAAGAACGGAGGCCTAACGACAATATGAAAACGACATAGCAGCGAAAGCCAAATCTGACCCAAAGCTGTTATACAGCCACATCAGGAGGAAAAAAACAATCAAGGACCAGGTAATCAGGCTAAGGAAGGAAGGAGGAGAGACAACAAGAAATAACCGTGAAGTATGTGAGGAACTCAACAAGAGATTCAAGGAAGTGTTCACAGAGGAGACAGAAGGGGCTCCAGAAAGACAGAGAGGTGCTGGACACAGTACACACAACCGAGGAAGAAGTGAAGAGGCTTCTGAGTGAGCTAGATACCTCAAAGGCAATGGGGCCGGATAACATCTCTCCATGGGTCCTGAGAGAGGGAGCAGAGATGCTATGTGTACCCTTAACAACAATATTCAATACATCTATCGAAACATGGAGATTGCCTGAGACATGGAAGACAGCAAATGTAGTCCCAATCTTTAAAAAAGGAGACATACATGATGCACTAAACTACAGGCCAGTGTCACTGACATGTATAGTATGCAAAATCATGGAGAAGATTATCAGGAGAAGAGTGGTGGAACACCTAGAAAGGAATGATCTCATCAACAGCAGCCAACATGGTTTCAGGGACGGGAAATCCTGTGTCACAAACCTACTGGAGTTCTATGACATGGTGACAGCAGTAAGATTGGGTGGATTGCATTTTCTTGGGCTGCAAGAAGGCGTTTGACACAGTTCCACATAAGAGATTAGTGCAAAAACTTCATGACCAAGCAGGGATAACTGGGAAGGTACTACAATGGATCAGGGATATTGTCAGGAAAAGACAGCAGAGAGTCATGGTCGTGGTGAGATGTCAGATATGGGCACTGTGACCTGCGGGGTCCCAAAGGGGACTAGGGACGTAGGACCAGTGCAGTTTTCTGGGTATTGGTGAACGAATGATGGTAGGGAATAGACTCGAAGTGTCAATGTTTGCAGATGACGTGATGTTGGGAGAGTAATTCATTCGATAGATGACCAGGGAGTACTACAAAGGATTCGGACAGGCTTGCAGACCTGGTCCAGCGGATTGGCTCCTGGGTTCACCCACCAAGGCAATAAAGTCATGAAGATTGGGGAAGGGCAAAGAAGGACCGCAGACGGAATACAGTCTAGGAGGCAGAGACTACAAACCTCAATCAAGGAAAAAGATCTGGGGGTGGAGTATAACACAAGGCACATTCTCCAGAAGCGAACATCAACGAAATAACTGCTGCAGCATATGGCGCCTAGCAAACATCAGAACAGCATTCCGACAGTCTAATAAGGAATCGTTCAGGACCCTGTGCACAGTTGTACGTTAGGCCCATTTTGGAGGTATGTGGCACCAGTATGGAAACCCACACCTAGCCAAGCACGTAAAGAAATAGGAGAAAGTGCAAAGGTTTGCAAATAAGACTAAGTCCCAGTGCTAAGAGGTATGTCCTACGAGGAGAAGTTAAGGGAAATCAACCTGACGACATGAAGGAAAGGGAGAGATAGGGGGGGGACCATGATAAGACATACAAAATATGAGAGGACTTGACAAGGTGGACAAGACAGGAAGTTCCAGAGTTGGGACACAGCAACAAGGGGACACAGTTGGAAGTTAAAAACAGATGAATCACAAGGATGTTAGGAAGGATTTCTTCAGACACAGAGTAGTCGTAGTGGACAAATTTGGGAAACAATGTGCGTGGAGGCAGAGATCCATACATAGCTATAAGCAGAGGTATGATAAAGTCACGGTTCAGGGAGAGTGACCTAGTAGCGCAGTAAGAGACCAGGCCAGGAGCTAGGAACTCGCCCCTGCAACCCATCTAGGATGAGTACAACAGGTGAGGTTCACACACAGACCACAGACACACAGACCACACACACACAGACACACATCAAACACACACACACAAACACACACACACACACACACACAACACACTATCATTCAGGTCCCTGTACACGTTTGTACGTAAGGCCATATATGGAGTATGCGGCACCCAGTTTGGAACCAACACTAGCAAAAACACGTAAAGAAACTAGAGAAAGTGCAAAGGTTTGCAACAAGACTTTGTCTCAGAGTAGAGGTATGTCCTACGAGGAGAGGTTAAGGGAAATAAACCTGACGCCACTGGAGGACAGAAGAGATAGGGGGGACATGATAAGACATACAAAATCTGGAGAGATTGACAAGGTGGACAAAGACAGGGATGGTCCAGAGATTGGACACGTAACAAGGGGACACAGTTGGATGATGAAGACACGATGATCACAGGATGTTAGGAAGTATTTCTTCAGCCACAGAGTAGTCAGTTATAGTGGAATAGTTTGGGAGGAAGTGATGTAGTGGAAGCGGATCATACATAGCTTTACGCAGATGGTATGATAAAGCTCAACGGTTCAGGTGAGAGTGCTAAGTAGCGACCAGTGAAGAGCCAGGCCAGGAGCTAGGACTCGACCCCTGCAACCTCATTAGGTGAGTACAACTAGGTGAGTACACACACAGGACACAACACACAGACACACACACACAGACACACACACACCTCACCACCCACACAACACACACACACACACAATCATTCAGGGGACTGTACACGTGTACGTACGTCCATAATTGGAGTATGCGGCACCTGTTGGAACCCACACCTAGCCAAACACGTAAAAGAAACTAGAGAAGTGCAAAGGTTTTGCACAAACAAGAATGTCTCGAGCTAAGAGGTATGTCCTACGAGGAGAGGTAAGGGAAATCAAACCTGAGACACTGGAGGACAGAGAGATAGGGGGGACATGATAACGACATACAAAATACTGAGAGGAATTGACATGGTGGACAAAGACAGGATGTTCCAGAGATTGGACACAGTAACAAGGGGACACAGTGGAAGCTGAAGACACAGAAAGAATAACAGGGATGTTAGGACGTATTTCTTCAGCCACAGAGTAGCAGTAAAGTGGATGTTTGGGAAGTGATGAGTGGACGGGGCAGGATCCATACATAGCTTTAAGCAGAGGTATGATAGAGCTCACGTCAGGGAGGAGATGACCTAGTAGTCGATCAGTGAAGAGGCGGGGCCAGGAGCTCGGACTCGACCCCCGCAACTCAACTACGTGAGTACAACTAGAGGAGTACACACACAGATACACACACACACACTCAACCACACACAAACACCCACACACACAGAGCCAAAGGTTTGCAACCAAGACTAGTCCCAGAGTAAGTGGTATGTCTACGAGGAGAGGTTAAGGGAAATCAACCTGACGACACTGGAGGCAGGAGAGATAGGGGACTTGATAACGACTAACAAAATACTGAGAGGAATTGACAAGGTGGACAAAGATCCAGGATGTTCCAGAGATTGGAACATAACAAGGGGACACAGTGAAGTTGAAGACACAGATGAATCACAGGTATGTTAGGAAGTATTTCTTCGCCACGAGAGTAGTCAGTAAGTGAATAGGTTTCGAAGCGATGTTGTGGAGCAGGATCCAACTATAGCTTAAGCGAGGTATGATAACGCTCACGGCTCAGGAAGAGTGACCGAGTAGCGATCAGGAAGAGGCGGAGCCAGAGGCTCGGACTTGACCCCCGCAACCTCAACTAGGTGAGTTCGACTAGGTGAGTACACACACACACATACACACACACATACCACACACACACACTCACACCACACAACAACACACACCACACACACATACACACTCTCCACTCACACACACACACACACACACACACAACACACACACACACACATACACACTCACACAATACACATTTCACACACACACACACACACACACACATATACTCACTCCCACATACACACACACTCACAACACAACACACCACACACACACACACACAACACACACACACAACGGGATGTTAGGAAGTATTTCTTCGTATTAGAGCAGTCAGGCCATGGAATAGATAGAAGTGACGTAGTGGAGGTAATGAACCAACAATAGTTTTAAAGGAGAGTATGATAGAGCTCATGGGGGAGGGAGTGAGAGAGAGGCCTGTAGCAATCAGCGAAGAAAGAGGCGGGCGTACCAGGAGGTGTGACTTCGACCCTGCAACCACAAATAGAGGAGTACAAATAGGTTGAGTACAACACATACATACACACTCAAACACACACACACACAACCACACACACACAGACACACACACACACCACACCACGCACACACACACCCACACTCACACACAACAACACACACACACACATACACACACACAAACACACACACACACCACACACACACACACACACACACACATTCACACACACACACACACACAACACACACACACACACACACACACATGAAAGGGTGAGGTCAGTCTTTGTGTATGGGCTACAGGAAGTTGAAGGGGAAACATATGAAGCAAGAAAACAAGGGGAAAAAAAAGCAATTGAAAGCATCATGAAAGTAATCGGAGAAGACGACATGACCCAGCTGGAAAATTTTCGGAGAATAGGGGGGTTTGTAAAAAAAAGAACCCGGCCAGTGAAAGTGACGACATGAGAAGACGACATGACCCAGCTGGAAAATTTTCGGAGAATAGGGGGGTTTGTAAAAAAAAGAACCCGGCCAGTGAAAGTGACCTTCAAGGCAGAATCGACTCGGAACAGGATACTGTGGGAGAAAGCACGATTAAGGGACATGCCGGAATACAGGAAGGTGTATCTCGACCGCGACAGAACACAAGACAAAAGGCGGAAACTGAGAGAGATGATACAAAGGCGAAAGGAGGAAAGAGAGGGGATGGAGGAAGACAGACAGGAGATCCCAGACACAGGAAGAAGATCAAATACAACCTCCCTCACAGCTTCCTATAGAAGCCTCCCAACCAGGCCCAACCCCCCAGTGCAGCCAAACACTCTAAACCAAAACCCCCATGTCATATCCAATGCCCCCACCCATACATTACAAACTCCACCCCCACAGCAACACCATAGTTCCTTATCAGGTCTCCCAATTCCCCAACCCAATACACCTCCCAGAACCACAGTCTTAGAAAAGAAGTTGAAGGTATGGTATACAAATGCAGATGGAATAACAAATAAGTATGAGGAGTTGGAATGAAAGAATCAAGGAGACATCCCCAGACATAATAGCACTCACAGAAACAAAACTCACCAGAATAATAACAGATTCAATCTTTCCACCGGATATCAAATCTCAGGAAAGACAGAGGAGGAGAGGGGGAGGAGGAGTTGCACTGCTCATTAAAACCCAGTGGGGTTTTGAGAAAATGGAAGGAATGGATGGCACGGGTGAAAGGGGACTACTTAGTAGGAACAATCCAGTCTGAGGGACATAAGGTGATAATTGCAGTAAATGTACAACCACCACAGAATTTGCAGGAGACCAAGAGAAGAATACGATGAGAGCAACAGAGCCATGGTCGACACATTACCCGAGGTGGCCAGGAGAGCACATGTGGGGGGAGCAAAGTTACTAGTTATGGGTGATTTCAATCACAAGGAGATTGACTGGGAAAACCATGGAGCCCCATGGGGGTTCCGAAACATGGAGAGCCAAGATGATGGATGTAGTACTGGAAAACCTCATGCATCAACATGTTAGAGACACTACCAGAGAGAGAGGAGAAGATGAACCAGCAAGACTGGACCTTGTATTCACCTTGAGTAGTTCAGACATCGGGGAAATATCTTGTATGAAAGGCCCTGGGAGCTAGTGATCATGTGGTTCTGTGCTTCGACTACATAGTTGAGCTCCAAGTGGAGAAGTAGTAGCAGGAATAGGGTGGGAAAAACCAAACTACAAAAGGGGAAACTACTCAGGCATGAGGAACTTCCTTCAAAACATTCAGTGGGAGAGGGAACTGACAGGAAAACCAGTACAAGAAATGATGGACTATGTGGCAACAAAATGCAAGGAGGCAGAGGAGAGGTTTGTTCCCAAGGGAAACAGAAATAATGGGAAGAACAGAACGAGTCCTTGGTTCACCCAAAGGTGTAGGGAGGCAAAAAACTAGGTGTACTAGAGAATGGAAAAGGTACAGAAGACAGAGAACTCAGGAAAATAAAGAGATTAGCCGAAGAGCCAGAAATGAATATGCACAGATAAGAAGGGAGGCTCAGCGACAATATGGGAAAATGACATAGCATCGAAAGTCAAGACTGACCCGAAGCTGTTGTACAGCCACATCAGGAGGAAAACAACAGTCAAGGACCAGGTAATCAGACTGAGGAAGGGTGATGGGGAATTCACAAGAAACGACCGAGAGGTATGTCAGGAGCTCAACACGAGATTTAAAGAAGTTTTACAGTGGAAACCAGTAGGACTCCAGGAAATCAGAACAGGGGGGTACACCAGCAAGTGCTGGATGAGGTACATATAACCAAGGAGGAAGTGAAGAAGCTGCTATGCGAACTTGACACCTCAAAGGCGGTGGGACCAGACAACATCTCTCCGTGGGTCCTTAAAGAGGGAGCAGAGATATTGTGTGTGCCATTAACAAAGATCTTCAACACATCATTTGAAACTGGGCAACTCCCTGAGGTATGGAAGATGGCAAATGTAGTCCCAATTTTTAAAAAGGGAGACAGACATGAGGCACTAAACTACAGACCTGTATCACTAACGTGTATAGTATGCAAGGTCATGGAGAAGATAATCAGGAGGAGAGTGGTGGAGCACCTGGAAAGAAACAAGTGTATAATTGACAACCAGCATGGGTTTCAGGGAAGGAAAATCCTGTGTCACAAACCTACTAGAGTTTTATGACAAGGTGACAGAAGTAAGACAAGAGAGAGAGGGATGGATCGACTGCATTTTTTTGGACTGCAAAAGGCCTTCGACACAGTTCCTCACAAGAGGTTACTGAAAAAAGCTAGAAGATCAGGCACACATAACAGGAAAGGCACTGCATGGATCAGAGAATACCTGACAGGGAGGCAACAACGAGTCAAAGGTACGTGACGAGGTGGTCAGAGTGGGCGCTTGTGACAAGCGGGGTTCCACAGGGGTCAGTCCTAGGACCTGTGCTGTTCTGGTATATGTGAACGACCATAACGGAAGGGATAGACTCAGAAGTGTCCTTGTTTGCAGATGATGTGAAGTTATGAGAAGAATCAAATCGGATGAGGATCAGGCAGGACTACAAAGAGACCTGGACAGGCTACAAGCCTGGTCCAGAAACTGGCCCCCTTGAGTTTAACCCTGCCAAATTCAAAAATCATGAAGATTGGGGAAGGGCAAGAAGACCGCAGACACAATATAATTTAGATGGCCAAAGACTGCAAAACCTCACTCAAGGAAAAAGATCTGGGGTGAGTATAACACCGAGCATATCTCCTGAGGCGCACATAAATCAGATAACTGCTGCAGCATAAAGGGCGCCTGGCAAACCTACGGATAGCGTTTTCCGATACCTCAATAAGGAGTCGTTCAAGACACTGTATACCATTTACGTCAGGCCCCTACTGGAGTATGCAGCACCAGTTTGGAATCCACACCTAGTCAAGCACGTCAAGAAATTAGAGAAAGTGCAAAGGTTTGCAACAAGACTAGTCCCAGAGCTACGGGGATTGTCGTACGAAGAAAGGTTGAGGGAAATCGGCCTGACGACACTGGAGGCCAGGAGGGTCAGGGGAGACATGATAACGACATATAAAATACTGCGCGGAATAGACACGGTGGACAAAGACAGGATGTTCCAGAGATGGGACACATACACAAGAGGTCACAATTGGAAGTTGAAGACTCAGATGAATCAAAGGGATGTTAGGAAGTATTTTTTCAGTCATAGAGTAGTCAAGTCGTGGAATAGTCTAGAAAGTTGAAGTAGTGGAGGCGGGAACCATACATAGTTTTAAGGCGAGGTATGATAAAGCTCATGGAGCAGGGAGAGAGAGGACCTAGTAGCAATCAGTGGAAGAGGCGGGGCCAGGAGCTATGACTCGACCCCTGCAACCACAAATAGGTGAGTACAAATAGGTGAGTACACACACACACACACATTATACACACTACACAACAACACACACACTCACACCACACACACACACACACACACACACACACACACACACACACACACACACACACACACACACACACACACACACAAAGGGATGTTAGGAAGTATTTCTTCAGTCATAGAGTAGTCAGGCCATGGAA